>VWZD01002786.1:199269-520929 GCA_013396695.1 Sakesphorus luctuosus | reverse complement strand
ATATATAAATATAAATAAATATAAACAAAAATATAAAATAGATAAAATCTGTGTGCCATTAGAAAGCAGATTTGAGAAGCTACTCCTTAATTACAAGAGAGTTAAATAAATTTAAGTTGAAAAGGATTGCAGTCTGACCTACAAAATTTCTGTAGAGAAGAGATTTCTATTCACAGGAACAGATGTTGTAACTTTTAGGGTTGCTTTTAGATTTTGGTCCAAATGAAGGCAGGAAAAATGGACTCATCATTGCTATAGGAATAAAATCTGACCATAAACAGATATTATAATAGTTCTCATATTTTTTTTGCTTGGAAAAGTGTCTTTCCTACCCAAGATTCAAGAGTTCTATTCTTTTGAATTTAATAACAAAAATAATATTGATCAGAATTTAAAAAAAAATTGTTCAGACATTTGAGTTGGAATTTTAAGTAGGAATTACTTAGGGGGCAAATATTATTTTCAGTGCAAGCACACAAGTAATAATAGGAGTTATGACTACTGCAACTCTGATCTGCAAGTAAGTATAATTTTTTTCTCTATGAAAAGTGTACTATTTTATAAAAGTGACATTAATTTTTTAACTCCACTGTGTTTTCTTTACAAAATGGGACTTTTGTCTATTAGATTCTTAAATCCCACTTCAGCTGAATTTGCTTTGAACCAAACAGTAGCACTGTAATAACAAAGATTGTTTTAAAAGCTTTAAAACGTGGGCTGGACATTGTACAGGACATCTCCTTTAATAGCAGCAGTGACAGGAGATAGAGGTGCCTTGCAACTGTCTTTCTATTTTGCCAAGACCATGTCAAATGTACTAAAAAGAGCCCAAGTGACAATGAGCCTGTGTGTGTCTCAAGTCACCATTTCTGGGCAATGAGCAAACAAACCCTGAGCAGCAGTTACCTGTGGAAAGAGCAATAAACCAGGTGATTCTAACTGGAGTGTCAGTAACATGCAATGTCATCTTTCTTCAGCATAAATCATAAAGGTTTGGAGTTTTTTTCCCCGCTGTGTTTTGTTTTTCATTTGAGGACAGTCTGGATGTGAACAAAAAGATCAGCACATCCCTGTCCCAGCCCAGGTGCCGTGACAGGCAAACCACCTTAGCCTGGAAAGGGTCCTGGCATCTGACAGGGCTGAGGACTAGCTCAGCCTAGAAAAGTCTACAGAATAAGATAAATCCCATGCCAAAAAGAGCGAGCAGCACTGCAAAGGTGATACAGAGGGTCAGTGGAAAGACATCTCAGTCTCCAGCTCTGAAGGACAACTGAGCTAAAGTAACTGCTCTACCAGCAAGATGAAGATGCTGGACCTGGCAACATGAGGCTCCATGAGCTCAAGCATGGGCAGACCCAACTACCATCAGAAAAACTTTGATTTCTTGCAGAAATGAGTTTGGAAACACATACACATTTGGACACTGTGCCCAGACTGAAAGATTTGATCTAGAATAACACTAAAATGGTATCTCTGGGTGAAGAATGCAACGTTGTCCAGCTGAATTGTTTCCCAAGGCACAGGCAGTGTGGGCAGGGGGTCTCTGTAGAGGCTGACAACCATAAGGGTGGTTGGCTGAATCACTGCCCTTCTCCTCATGGGATGCCCTGCCAGCTTTGATCTCTGGAGCCAATGCCCCTCTGGCTGAGCAGCTGCTCACAGGGAATTTTCCAAGAGGGTTCTAGTCTCTGTACTCATTAGCCCTTCTGAGCTCATTAGCCCCTCTTGGCCTGAAGCAGACAAGCCCCACTGACATTTAGTGCTGGATGAAAAACCCACTCCTTACTTGACTCTCTCCAGTGGAGGATGAAAATAAGAAACTCGTAGCATAATACAGCCACGTAGTGACTTTGTATGGCCAGCTGGAGTTGTTTGGGGAATAATGCCATGTGTATTAATTTTGACTTTGTACTTTGCACAGGATGTCTTGTGAGCTAGAAGCTATGTGGTCATCAGCTATGACAGCAAAATTGGGTCCCAAAGCTGTTTTTTTCAATGTGTATTATGCCAGAACCTGTGTTCAAGCAGGTATCACCCTCAAAAGCAAAATAAAAAGCTTCCCTATCTGTCAAACTGCTCAAACTTTGCCTTCTATCTCAAACAGGAGTATTGCTCTTTCTATTTATTTACCCATGAGCTCCATAGGGAGCTACTATGAAACCTTCCCCACAGGTGAGCATGGTTGATGAATTACAAAGAAATGTTTGAACAATTAGTCCTAAACTACTACAGCAGACGGAAGGTGAATGCAAACTTAATTGGAGCAAATGGAACCGAAGTTGCCAATGCTCAAAATAAAATGCCATCAGGATAAAGCAGCTCTGTACACCTTTACTCACAGCTATGCCATAGATTAAACTACACAAGTACAGAGAGCTCCAGCTCAGGATACAAACTCTCCTTTCCCTGTTCAGTATTCCATAGTCCAGTATTCCAGTGTCCTCTCCCTGTGCCAGAGATGCTGGCAAGACTGAACCTTGGCATTACTCCACTCCAGAAACCCCATGGGATTGGGACTGAGAGAAGGACAGAACTTGGCTACTGTCTGGATTGAAAAGAAAGCTCTCAGGTCCAAAGGAGCAGATTTGGTGCGGTTGCTCTTAACTGCAAGAGCCACCAGGGTCAGCGGGGTGGACTCTGGAGACATGGTGGAGGAATTGTGTTCTGTGAGTTCTGCCCTGCAGAGCTTACTCAGGTGGACACACTAATTAACAACAATTAACATCCCATTTCCAGGCAAGGCTTGTGAAAGTACAAGGGTAAGTGCTGACTCAAAGCAGAAGTAACACGTGAAAATCAGTTTTCCTGCACATCCAAGTCCATTAAACCAGATCTGAGTTTCTGGAGACACTTGGTAGTCTCATGTGCTGTTTCTGGGCAACAAGGAGGCTGTTACACAAACAGCCTTGCTACAGCTTCCAGCAGGCTGAAAACAGGCTTTATTCAAACCACTGCTGATTGCTTTCTAATTGCACTCTGCCTCCCTGCTTATTTTTTGGTTTGCATTAGGTGACCCTTTAGTGGCACAGCTTCACGTGGAGAACACCAAAAGGAGGGTCAGAAATTATCGCAGCTTTCTTATCTCGTTGCCAACATGATTTCCCCATCGGCCCACATCTGCCTTGCATTTTGTAAATTTTAGCACGTTGAAATAATTGTGGCCCAGAAAAGCTTTTCTAGAGCCTGCTTGGTTGGTTTGCACTGCAATCACTGCTGCTTCACATCCTGCTCTCGCTCTCTACGTGCTCAAGTACTTGAGTTACTTTGCACATCTGAGCAGTCCCATTGACCCAGTGGGAATGTCTGAGTGGGTAAGTGTCTGCAAGACCCAGACCCTAAGTCTGAAGTGATGCTGCAAAGCATGAGCAAGAAGGGGTCAGAGAGAAGGAAGGACATGATAAAACATTGTAAGTAGTAAACAAGCTCGGGCTGTGAAATCAGGTGTTACTATTTAACTTCTCATAATAAAACAATAAACTCTTTGCAGCACAGGTAACTGAGAAATTACAGAGGCAGATACTAGCTTTGAATCACGTCACATATTTCTCTCTTGATCACAAATAGTAATTCATGATGGAAATTAATGACAAATGCAACAAGAGAACTATTGTACTTCTTCCTAGCTATGGAATATGGATACATACATTGGATGTTTAAGCAAGAAAAAGATATATTGACAATAATGGGACGTTTCTGCAGCACAGACTGGAAGAGGTTGTTAAACTGACTGACACTGATTTTAGACACTAACACCTATCACAAATTAAAAATAAAACATCAGAGTTTGGTTGTTTCATGAGGGAGAACAGTGGCAGCTGACAGAGAAGTTTGTACACATTAGGCTGAAAAGCAGTTTGGGGCAGGAATTTGTGTTGTAATGTATTTCTACACCTGCAACCTATTACCAAAAAGCATTATTAAGCTATAAAAAGCTGGTTAAAAAAATAAAACCAATTTTGGTAAATAATACTGTTGAAGACCTGCATGCTCAGGAGTACCGTGGCTCATTCAGGGTTTAAACTGAGTTTCCAGGATTATAGACACAGCAAAATAAGCCCTTCCATTACCGCAGACAGCCTGCCACGAGACGCAACGGTGACTTGCTCTTGACCTGCTGGTCTCGATTTTGGAGCCATGCCCCGATTTGAGTAAATGTGACTCATTAGTGTTCTACAAAAATACAGTTTCCTGGCTGTTGGGTGATTAACTATTTGTCCTGTTGCAATCCTTTCTGCTCACCCCCCACGTACAGTGTGCTAGGAGGGATGAACTGTAAATTTGCTGGAACAACACCGGCAAACTCCACCATAAGTACCCTGTGACTTGCATATCCTAAAACCGCAGTATACTTTAATTTAAATCGGGAAAATCCACTTTCTCCCTCAATCTGAATGATTGCCGTAACAGAGACACCGAGGAGTTAATGCCGAGTGTGGCTCTGGATGGTGTAAGAGCCTTTGATGTCCCATTGCGGGTTTTGCCGAGAGTCCCCGCACTGGAGAGCCCGCCGGGCTGGAGCTGCTGAGCGCGGCCAGAGCCGGCTCCGGCATCGGCAAACGCAATGAGAAACAGATAGACGGGAATGGGGAGAGCAGCAGCCTTTCAGTGGGAAAAATGCCTGTTTGTCCCAGCTGAAATGCTTTGCAGCAGCTTTCAGACTTTGACAACCGCCTGGGGAAGCGTGGGGAGAGGTTGGGGGGGATCCAACCACTTCACCTCCCTTCTGACCCGAAGAGTTACTGATGTGCTTGTACACGACGGCCAGAACGAGCCGACTGCAACTTTGTAAGGCTTTTTTTTTTCCAAGAGGACAAGTAATCTGGGTGGCTCCATGCCCTGCAGATCGCGTCTGGATGCCCTAAGGAGCTGAACATCAAATCTTGAAGTAATCGGGGCTCAGCAGAGCCAAGCAAATGCAAATCCTTTCGCTTACTTGTTTTGGAAATGCTTGGAGGACTCCCCGTTAACACAGATCCATGACACCAGGTTTAGGTGAGAAGCTGCCAGTTTCTGTGCATCGACATAAATCTTCAAACCTGATCAACACAACCCAAATTAACTATTTTCTCATTATGTCTTCTTTTCTTTCCACCATGTGTTTTTTTTTTAATGTCAGGATTTTGCTCCTGAAGATCATACTGTCATTTAACTATTTCAAACTGCTATGTTCCCATGTACACAAATTTATCTTATCTATTTCCATATTGTCTGAAATACTTTGTAATTTTATAAACTTCAACACACCATCTCAGACATGACTGAATAGCTGAAATAGAGCATCTTAAAAGTTAGGACCCCTCAGGGCTTTTTTTTCCCCACCCTTGGCTCTCCTACTTCTTTAAGTAAAGTTCTGTGCAACTCACTACAACTTTTTACATTTTTTTAATCTATTTTGAAAAGTTCTAATAATTTATTTCTCAAAATGTTAGTCTGAAACTAAATTCATTAACTTTCTTGTGGGTGATGGAACACAAACTGTGATCACTTATTGAGCATGGTAATCAAAGATAATTTGAATATAATGTTGCCTTAATAGTAGTAGCCCCGAAACAAGTAAGAATAACAGACTCTAATGAAAATTGCCAGAATAGAAACACAGCAGGCTCTCTTTAAATGTGTCTTTAAAAATAAATTGCATACTAATAATCCTATTATTCAATGGAAAAAAAAAAGAGTATCTTTCTATGTTTATTAGATGCTCTGGAAGAGCCGCAGCCTTTTGTAATACTGCTTCTTACAGATCAGTTTAATGATAAGTTACTGTACATTTCATCTCACATTTAAATAAATATGTTTATTTCATCCTGGAGAGAGATTTCATTTTAACTTCAAGTTTATAACTTCTTAGAAGCCTGTCACAGAACCACATGAGCACTGCCAAATGGAAAGACATACCACCACCCCCCAGTATGTTTAAAAATTAAGGGTTTTTTCCTCCAGTACAGAAAAATACTTATTTATTCTGACAAAGAAACAAAGAACAGTGATCAGGGACACCAAAGTTAACTGCAGCCTGAAGTCATAAACATCTGGTGGCTATTTTAATTGCATTGTGAACTAACCACAAAATCCTCCGCTAAAGAATAAAAATATTTCCCCTGTGCAATATTGTATTTTAGAATTCCTCTCTTCTGAATCAATGTCAGACGTGATTACAGCACAATGAAGTCTGTGTTTCTTGCCTGCATCTTCTTGAAAATGCCACATACCCTTACTACAATTGCAGGGTTACTCAAAAATTCACATACAGACAAATTTTTCAGGTTATTGCTGTAAACACTCACTTAAAACATAATGCTTGCATCCTTGTCATTTGTTTGAAATGAAGCTTGATGGATTAGTATGTCTGCATACAAATACTGGACATTAGAAAGCACACAGATAATCACACAAGCTCAGAAATTCGTGTATATGACAATGTGTGTGTGTATGTGTATATAGATATATACACACATATACACATAAAAATGCAGATATTCATACATACATATGCATATACATGTATATATAAGATGCATTTAGTAAGTAGTAATACAACCTACCTAAATGTGAATAGAAATTGTTGTTAATAAAATACTTGCTTGAGTTGTACAGGGACCTTCTAAATGTCTGTGCTTCCTGGGGAGACCAAATGACCTCTTTTTTACAGATACCAAGATCAAAGCTCTTGGTTTAGATACTCCAGCTGTCCCTCTCGTTGGCATTTGACATGCAACCCGGTCCATTTAAAATCAGGGGGCATGTAAACATTTTAACCCTTGGCAGCAGTATCTGAGAAAGATGTTAGCAATAGATGGTCATAACTGCCTGGGCCAAATCACATTTGGTGTCCTTCCTTTGAAGTCCATGCAGGCACCGTACCCTATGGTTTTGACAAAGAGCCAAGTCCAAAAAAAGGATGTAGGCTCTCGAAGCTCTCCGGATGTGGACTTTGGGATCCAGAGTGGCTCCGTGCAGCCGAACAGTTGCCTCCAAGCTTGCCACAGGCCTCCCTGCCTGACCTTGGAGGAGTTCTGCCAACAGCTCTGCTTTGGTGCACACCCTGCATCGCCCCCCAACTCGAGTGCCAATGTTTTTGCATAAGCAGAGGGGCACCTTCATCCCTTGCGAAACCTCCTTTAGTGGGTGCTCACAAGGGTAGCACATGCTGATAGGATTAGACCCTGCTCTTAATTTAGTCATAGCTATTTTCTTTTTTTAAACCGTTACCACAGGAGGGTGCCATTTTTCTGCTTAAACCCCAGTGGGTCAGGTCCCTTGACCAGAACCAAGTCACGGGGTTCAAATACTTGAGATCCATCATGTCCCAGGAGAACAGGATTTGATGGATGTGAGTCCAGGACAGGTGTCCCTGCATGCCAACACCCTTCCCACCAAAGTCAAGCCAGATGCCTAGGTACAAATAACAAACAATATCAGCAAGATCCCATGGATAAAAGTGCTACTCCTGGTCCTCACTGCCAGGAAGTTTTCTGTCAGGTTTTTAGAAGAGAGATAGCAATGGAAAACCAGCACCCTTCTCTTCTGCAGCCATGCTTTAAGAAGAGTGAGTTTTTTCTCTCTTCCTCTCTTTCTAGTCTGTGAAGAAACAGAAACCCCATCTTACTTGACTCACAAAGGTACTTGGCTTCTGCAATAGGTACCCATGGTCTGAAGAAAGGATGAGCTACATACCCAAATAAAGTATGTGCCATGGGCTTGTGTGTGGCCTGTGTCATTCTCCCTGGCAGAGAGTGCAGCTGCTTAATGCACCTTCATTTTGGGTTCAGGTGCTTAATTATATTTTCCCTTAAAATGTCAAAGTGTTCAAAGTGCCACAGAACACCATTGCAGGAACCAGCTGTGCTGCAAAGTCAGGCTGATGCGACACTGGTTATCAGAGGGGCAGAGCAGACCTGGGGCACAGCTGCCTCCTGCCTCCTAAGGTGATGCAGAACTTGTTGAGCAGCATGCATTGCCATGGGGAAGAGCAGGAGGACCCTGCAGGCCTGTGTATATCCTTCCAGGGATGCCTTCATGGTAAGGTGGGCGCTGCAAAGCAACTGTGATGCTTATTGTCTGGCAGTGGAGTGGGAAGCTGGATGAGGTGAGAGGAACTGGTAATCAGGAGGAGACCTGAGAACCCATTTCCTTCTTGGAGCACAGTTGATGTAGTCAGCTGCAATGGCAAAAATAACCCCAGTGGCAGGACCTCAGGAATTTCCCTTCTCCAACTACTGAAGAGTTTCTACCTCAGTCACCCATTTGGCTTCTCCAAACATCTGAGTTTTAGGGTTGTCCCCCTCCTTGCTCCTCCTGGTGCCATTTTATTTTTGGACAGACACTTCCACAGAGGAGTTGTCTCCCCCATGCCAGGACATGGAGCAGCCCAGTTAGACATTTGCCCCAGTGCTGTGACCTGTGCCCTCAGGTCTCTGTGGGTAGCAGTCAGGCATCTCTGTGAGCATCCCTGTGCCTGAGGCCCTCTGTTTGTGGGCACATTCAGAAGCAATCCCTGGATCTCAGACCAAATAGGGCCAGCTGCTTTGTGCCCGTGCTGCTCTCCTTCCTGTTCTTACTCTAAGGGATTCATCCAAGGTGGAAGTGGCTTGAGCCCTGTCCATGGCTCCCCCTGGCAGACTCATAAGTGCTCAGGCTGTGATGGCTCCTCCATTAGTAAGTTCATGAGAACACAGAACTACACTCAGAGATGAATTAGTAATATTTAATTTGAATTAACTGAAATTGACTTTTAGCACATTTGAGTATTTAAAGACAATGGCAGCCACTATCCACTGCAAACAAAGATATTAATAGCTTTGTAAGTACTGGAGAATGTATTTGCACTCAACCTCTATTGTCAGTAATCATGTGAGTGTTTTATACACACAAAGATCTCAGCAAATGTGGTCTAAAGGGGACATTGAAAGGGGAAATTATAAAATAATGCTAACCTCTGAAGATTTTTCCCTTATTACTTTTTCTTAGAGAACAGCAGCTATTAAAGTGTCTTGTTAAATGTGTGACTTTTAAATAAGTGTCCACTTACACTAAAATTTACTGTGGCTTAATATTCTTTTAAAAATTAGGCTTCTACAAAGAGATAAAACCATCTAAGTACACCATTTCAGAGTTTAAACAAATACACTTGGAGCTGTAGTGGAAAGGTTTTGTTGTTATTAACTGAATCTAGTTGTATCAGTGCATTTATTTCCACTTCTAGATGTTGCAGCAAACTATTGGGGAAGGATTTCCTAATGCTGCAAGCATAGGGGAATATATTAAAAGAAACAATGTGCAGAATTTCTATAATCAATACAGAGTTGACTCTAGGTGTTTGTAGTCAAAAAATTGAAGAAATCAATATAAAATCTTCCACACTGGAGCTGTTTGAGAACTGCTACTTAACCAGAAAGACTGAAACCTGGATTCCAAGCGTACCAATCCTGCACTCCCTATCAGTTGCTGATATGGATCAGTGGTCACAGCTCTAATTGACTGATTACACAAAAGCTCTTTGCAAAATCAAGACTAAGCCTCCACAAAGTATGAGCTGCAGTTCCTGGTGACTGGCTCCAACTGAGCTTCAAAGTTTTCTTAGAGTCACCAAAATTTGATGTCTAAAAAGCAAAACTTGGAGGATTTGCCCTGTGCATTTACAGAGCCTGGAGGAATAATGAATAAACTGGAACAACCAGATGAAACAGTAATAGCCAGGGTATGAATTGAGCAGCAGTGTTTGAAAACATATTTTGTGTCTGGCTTTAAATGAAGAAAAGGATTTAAATTAGAATTGGTGTTAAATGTGGAGTATCGGGTTTTGATTTGCGGATAGCAAAATTCAGATGAATTTCAGGGAAAAATGATAGTGCAAATAGCACAATTCTGGAATATAATTTCAGTGATGGGGATGTGAGCTTGTTTGCTTTTTACCTATTTCCAAACTAATTAAATTAACTGGTACTGTGTCTACCTACTTACACTGTAATCTCAAATCTAATTCTGCAGATGGCCTTGAGACATCTTTTCATCTGTTGCCTTGAAAACAGGAAGAAAAGTAAAGACAGAGAAAGGGATGTGTAACAAAAATTCCTGGTAGCAACTGAAGATCTGAATATCAAACAGCTTTGTTGTCACAATTACTTAGAAACAAGCAATCTCACTTTTAGTGTGTACTCTGATCTCACATGGCTAATGTGGAATATCAGATCAGGAGTGTAGAATTTATGTAATAAATTTGTCACATCAAGCATAATAAGATTTTGTGTTCTATTTCTGCAGCATCACACTTTCCGTTTCATGAGGGCTAGGGTATGTTTTAAAAGATCCTCAGAGTTTTCATGGACATTTCAACAGCCCAAGAACAGAAGCCAGTATTCCATTACATCCTAATAAATTCTATGAAGCCAATGGGTTTCTTCTTCTTTCTTCTTCTACTTTCTTTTCTTCTTTCTTCCTCCTTTCCTTCTTCTTCTCTTGAAATTCAGAGAGAAGATAAATGAGTTAAAGTAACAAGGAAGAAAATTCCCTTCCTGTAAAACTCTGACAACTTCTAGTTTACAGAAAAAGACAAATGTAATTTGGGACAGCAGATTTGTGCTAAAACGTGACCCTTTACAACTGGAATGTCCATAATGGGTGGCAGTTGAAAGATCTGTTTTATAACCCCGTCACTTCTTTAACAGCCTCACATGCAATAATTTCTGCATTCAATTTCCTGTACATGTGTACAACAGCTTGCCCAAGGGAATTGGGTTCCCCTACAGTCCTCCTTTTCCTGAGCATTTGTAATTTCTAGCCACTGAAGAAAAAAAAGGAAGAAAAAAGTCCCATTAAAAATGCCTCACAATAACACTTACTGTAATTATGAAGCAGTGAATAAGTTTACTTACTTCCAGGGAAATAGAAAAGGTCATGACCTGATCCCATCAGGCTGTGCCTCAGCTGGAGAACAAGCCCTTTTCTCACTGTCCCTTGTGGCAGCAATCAGAACTGGATGCAAAATGTTGTACTGCCCTTTCATCTCTTCCAGTTGGGAATGGAAGAGGGAGGGGAAGGAGAACAGTTAAACTCAGTCTCGCACCTACTGGGGATAGTCCTGAGCCAGTTATGACAAGACATAGTGAAGATGTCATTCAGTTTTAATGTTAATCTTCTTCACAGTAGTCCTGGACTGTCATGGCACACGCTGTATAACTAAGAATTTATTATTTGGCATGGGAAATCATAAGGAAATCCTTTACTTAACAATGGAAAGTGTTTTCAGCCCATTTAATAACTGACACTTCCTTGTCTATTGTTGTTGGGTTTGATGCAGGAACTGCTGGAGGGAATCAGTAGCCCAGGTTATGCCCAGAGGACTGACTAGACAACTGATAAATCTCCTCTGGCTGTGTAGTTCTTTCAGAGCAATAAAAATAAATCAGCTGCTGAACTACATAAGGAAATTTTATACACTTGGTTATCTCTGCTAACTAAAGCTCCAGGCTTTTGGAGCCGACTTTTGGCAGATAAGGAGCCTTAGTTCACTCAGGAAAACCATTTATGCCCTGCACTAGGCATGAGCATCAGTGCTTGTGGGCTTGAGATCATCTATCTTGGATGATAGTACTTCCACCCAACCACTGCCAGCAGATGAAATGGTGGTCATTCCATGAACATAGCTCATCTATATTTAAATTCAGAGTGTGCATATAGCTCCCTATCTAATGTATGCAGTCCATAATATTTAACAGGTCCTCAGCATAAAGTGAAATGCTGGTGTTAAGGCTTTGAACTAATACTAGATCCATTTTTGTGTTTTTAACAGAAGTCAGGCCTGGTTTTGGCACAGTCACATTCTCCTGGAGCAGTTTAAGGACCCTTTGTCCTTTTGGGAATGAGGGTGGTCTCCTGGATGGCTGTAAGGGACTTGAGGGCATAATTGGAGCATTGATGGTGGTAATAGCTCCAGAAAAATAAGCACAATTTTTTTTTTCTTTTCTTCCTATTCTTTCAACAATAAGCACCTTAGAAATCATTTGGCCAAGGAACACTGCTCACTGCACCCAAATACAGTACGAAATCCAACAAGGCAGTCAAGATATTGATCAATTTTTCTAATTCTTCTAAAAAACTATTAAGTGATATGGCAAAATAAACTCCTATCTGGATAATTTTTGTTGACACAAGCTGCTGCCTTCTTTGATTTGTCTCATCCAGCAAGAGCGTAAATGGGTCTTAGCTCTTCAGCTACATTATCAGGGAGAGCATTAGCTTGACTGCTGTGCTGTTTATCTTCTCTGCTTTCTGACATGTCCTTCCTCCTGCTGTCACAACAGATATTTCTGCAGCTGCAGACGCTCTGCAGTGAGAGTAGCAGCCCAAAGCAGGCACCTCTACAGCAAGAGGTAAATGGGAGGCCTGGCACATGCTGAAAAACAAACATTATTGTTTCACCTTTATCTCCAGGGAAGGCAAGAGTGTGCTGGAAGCACCCTTTGTATCACAGAAACTACTGGTGCACCCAGGAAGCTCATTGCTTAAACACCCCTCATTGGCCTGAGCCAGATGAAGAGCAGTATTATTTATGATTTCATTTTTTTCAGCACTTTGTGCAGCTGTAAAACCACATGAGTCTTCTAGCTGACCAGTGACAGAATCACAAACTGAGGCTGGGAGCGATCTCAGTAGATCATCTTGTCTGACTTCCTTGCTCGAGCAGGGGCACTTAGAACTGGTTGATCAGGATTGTGTCCAGACAGCTTTTGAGTATCTTCAGGGATGGAGACTCCACAATCTCCCTGGGCAACCTGTGCTAGTGCTCCATTACCCTCACAGTAAAAAAGTGTTTCCTGACATTCAGTGCAGCCTCCTGTGTTTCAGTTTGTGCCTCTTGCCTCTGACTCTGTTACGAATAAAAAGACTCCAGCTCTGTCTTCTCTGCACCCTCCTTTCAAGTATTTATATACATTGATTAGATCCCCCTGACCCTTCTCTTCTTCAGGCTGAAGAGTCTCTGCTCTCTCAGCCCTTCCGCAGGAGAGATGCTCCAGTCCCTTAAGTATTCTCATGGCCCTTTGCTCGACTATCTCCATATGTCCCTGTCTCTCTTGTACTGAGGAGCCCAGAACTGGACCCTGTATGCCAGGTGGGAGCTCATCAGTGCTGACTAGAGGAAAGGACCTTTAAGAACCAGATGGTCTTTTCTTTCCATTCTTTACAGAGGCTTTCATGTGGTGCAGTGCAATAATGGAGAGGCTCTAGAATGCCAAAAACTTCTCCTTTCACCTCTGTCCCTAACACTTGCAAGCTGTCAGTTGCCTTGCTATGAGCTTGTTTTTCTTGTCAAGGGCAGTGCTGACCACTTGTGCTGGCTAAAGAACAGCAGCACTTGGAGCCAGAGACAAACCTGCAACTGGATTAGTTACAGCTGTTGAGCCTTAAAACCAAAAATCTCCCTTTCCAGCACAAGTCTCTCTATCCTGCCCTGTCCATTACCATCACACAGGTCTGCATTTCCATGGTGCTTTCAATGCAGTGTTAGTCTCCCTCGTAATTGGGCTCAGAGTCACCCAAACCCCTCCAAAGCCCTCACAGCAGGGATAGATTCCAAACCTGGGCAAGACAGACAATTTTTGCCATTTTTTTCCTATCCAAAAGGTGCTGATTGAAAGCTGCATTCAGATGATCAACACACAGATTCCCAGGGTGGACATGTGTAGGTGGTACTGTAGCAGAGCTGGCTGCTGTCTCTCTACCAGACCTGGAGTCACCAAAACACAGTATGGCTGGCCTGAGACTGCCATTCCATAAGGATTCAGCTGCTGTCTCCAAAGTTTTCACAATCAGGGGTTAAAGTGCACAGACTTTTTATGTAACCATTAAGATAGAAGATGTCAAGATCATAACAGCCAATTTTATGTCACCAGTCAGGCAGTGCAGCACGGATGGAGATTGGACACATATTTACGGGCATGTTCCAGGTAGGTTAAAAAACAACCAACAGTCAAACAAGAAAAAACTCAGCTTGATAAAAGCCTTTTTATTTTGACTTCTAAGACCTGGTTACTGAGAACTACATATACATTGAGTAGTCCAGCTCCTGTGCAGGAAAGCAGCAGGGGTTAAAGTGCCTGAGTAAATGACAGGTACTAAGCATATTTTTGCTCCTAGGCCTAAAAAGTTATTGTTACAGGGGATTGCCAGCAGACTTATTCTGGTAAACAATTTATTCAGTCATTCTGAAGTCTCACATTTTCTGGTTGTGGATGCACTAGTGAAATCAGAAGGGACAACCTGCCCTATCCACAACAAACTAAACACTAATGTCCTTTGGAGGGATTGTGGGATTTAGCACAGCTGGGTTTATTTCACATTCATTCTCAAATTCCTTATATATTTATGGGCAAATCATCTTATTAGTATCAGTCTTTATTGCCTAAGGTATAAAAATATTTCCTTTCTCTGCAATCCTTTTTGTGTCTTGTCTATTCAGCCTTCAGGTTTTCCCTGTAAATGCAGTGTGCAGTACCATTAACAGGACTCCAATATTAGATGTCAATTCTAACACTATTGCAACAACAACTGTAGCGATCTCACACTAAATCACCATATATTTGATGTAGCAGTGACAGTTTCAGTGAAGTCAGGCAAGAGAGAAATTTATACCAGAGTCTTTAGCAATGGTTTAGACATGAATGCCCTTTTTCTGTAAGCAATAGCTGGAAGGATTAAGAAGGGGAGGTTAATCTTTCCTAACGGCTAACTCATTGTTTTCTCGTGATTCCAAAATTCTTTGGTAAGAGACATGGTCTGGACAGCTCACCATTAGCAATTTTGGAATGGAAAGTTAACCGCAGAACAGAGCTGGATATCTTGCAAAACTCGCTCAAATACTGATTTCCTTCTGAGTCTTTCTTCTGAAGGTGCCAGAGACATTCCTCTCCATGTCCAACAGCTCTGTTTTCTGAGACAGGGAAGCTGACACACAGAGACACACGCACACAGAAGAGGCAACTTCCAGCCTCTGCCAAAGAACACGTATGCTGGAAAATATATTGATTAAATAACTTGTTTTCTTATCACAGGCTAAGAATGCTTGCCCTTTGTAAGAAAGGGTCCTGCTCTTAGGGGAGGTTAATGGTCAGATGTTAACATCACAGTTAATATTGACTAATTAGAAGTTTTAGTGAGGTTTTTTCCTTTGGTTTCTGAAATGGCAGGTCATTCCAACAAATATTTGGGATAGAAAGGAATTATGCTGCTAGTCCTTCCCAGAAGGAGAAATACTTTCTGTCAAAGAACTAGTGGAAAGAAAAGAGGGAAGGTGCCATGAAAACATTTTGACTTAAATCCCAATGCCTCGAATTTAAAATAAGACCTCTTGGTGTTCTGCTAATACAGACCCAGATCAAATTTGCTTCCAAACTCTGTTTTTAAATGTTGTCCTTAAATCCAGCTATGGAATAAGTTAACAAACCATTTTATTTCCAACAGATTTCTCCTTGATCCTTCTGAAACAAGTCTGTCATTCAGTTTTGTGTCCATCAGACATCCTGTCCACCTGCGTTCCCTCTGGGACACTTTCATTATGGTCTTGCCATTCGGTGGTTACATGGCTGGGAACTCAAGGGACCCTGGTCTTGCCAGGATAAATCTTCCCCATGAAGATTCAACCATTTATAGGCAAACTTAAAGAAGTCTGTGGTTTTTTGAGATATATCTTTCATATATTGAGGGTTTGATGAAGTCAGGGCATCTTGTGTTCAGTATGGAGGATGCTGCTCACCCTTTCACACAGTCAGCTCAGACCATATGCAGAATATATTTAGGGGTAGGATTTACCCAAACAGCTTCGTGCTAGGCAAAATCTGCTCCCATGGTGGTATCCAAGTGATTCAGATATATAAATGGAACAATGCTAGGCCAGCGAGGGGTACTTTGGGAAGACCATCAGGGCACAGAGTTGTGGGATGACATTTCTCAGTCATGCTCTAAATTCTTATTTTCTTCCATCCTGGTAGAAGTGAAAGTCCTGTTACTTGGAAATTGTTAGTAGGCTTCCAATTGCTAGACAATTATTTAAAAAGGGCTGTCTTGGGTAATTTATGTCACAGCTGCAGTTAGGAAAAAAATGGCTGTAAAAGTGCCATGGTGGGTATTTGGTTCAGGAGCAGCTTTCTTCTCTCTGCTTACAGGGGATTTTCAGCTTCACAAACACAGCCAGGGAGCTGAGATTTAAATGGGACAACTTCTGGCTCAATAATCATTAGCAGTACTGAACGTTCCACCAGATAGGGTCCTCCATCTAGGCACAGATTTATACTGGTAGGATCCAAGCCTCCAGAACATAAATTCTTTCAAGGCCTGTACTGCATGTATTTATGTCTTTAAAGTATCTCACTGAAAGGGGCCTCAGAGCCATATTATATTGGAATTAAATGTTATTTTTAAATCAATGTGTTCCTGAGTCCTTTATGCCATTTTGGCCAACCCCAGGCATTATTGTTGATAGAAAAACAATAATTTAATTTTACTGGCTAAATCATTCCAGACACCTTTAGATGAGGCAGTGACCTGCTGTCCTCTGAGACTGGTGGAGAGGCAGAGAAAACACAGCAATAAAAAAATCTTCGAAGCTTCAATTAGGAAGTCCAAATTTGGAGGAACAGATTTTGTGCAATATAAATTTGGTTATTGCAAGTTTGGGACTGAACTGTATCATTATTTTTTATAGTGCTATAAAATGAAAAACTGTTTTTAATGAATCCAGTTCTAGCTGTCCCTTTTGGCTTGTCAAGTCCAAGCGTGCTGTGCACAGGATATAATTAGCCTGATGCACAAGCTAGTGAAATAAATGGGCTTTTAATGAAGATCAGGGTGCTCAAAGAAAAGAGTAGCCAAAGGAAAAAAAATGCAATAGATTTCGAAATCAAACAAAATTAGCTTTTTTTGCTTTTTCCTTTTCTCTTTTTGTCAGTGGATGTTTCTTCTTGCCTGTTGTTTGGTTTTGGTTTTGGTTTGGTTTGGTTTGGTTTTTTCCCTTTTCCCTTGATTGCATTAGTCTTCATAACTTCCAGGGAGGGAAACTTGCTGCAGGCACAAACTTCCCTGACTAGGTGATCTTCCCATCATATCTCAAATAACTGCCATTTCCTATATTCCCTCAAACGAACCAGCCTTACCAGCTCCCCCTGGCCCACTGACTTGTACCCAGGACTGCTTGGTGAGGGTACCCTGGGGCCAAGTGGGCTCCAGGCTGAGCAGGCTGAGCCTCAGCAGACATGGAAGTCAGGACCTCTGAGCTGCCCCCTCTTCATTGTGCAGTAATGTTATTCAATTTTCTTCTTGCATTTTCCTTGGAAGTGAAAAAGCTCATCTGGATCCTGCTGACTTCTGTTTCTGCCTCTTCATCCTCAAGAAAGTGCAGTTCTGAACTTCCTGAGCCATTTGCTCAGGAGCTCTCATTTTAAAAGGAACTTGTTTGGCTTTAAGTGACTTCAGTTCTTTAGTGCATATGATTTGTAAAGAGCATGTCTCATGTTAGCTATACACATCCTGTGGATGTTCCTATTGAGAGGCCTTTTTTCTTCCACAATGTAGTGAAAAAGAAAATGAATCACAAAACACAAGTATGCCTGAGTTGGACAGAGCACAAGTGTCTCCCCATCTTGGTTCAAAGAAACATTTTGCTCTGACTCCTAGATCCATTTGAGCTGGTGGCAACCTTTCCACTGTCTCCAGAGGCACTGAATTTGGCCTTTGGATATTTATGTTGTCACATGGAGCTCAGAGCCCTGGGTGAGCCAGGAGAAGGTCCCCTCCAGCCCACAGGATCATGGGGTGTGATTCTCACTTAGATGAACACACAAAACAACAGCTTAAAAAGCTCATAGCAGAGGCAAAGATTGCAGGTTAACAGAACTGCCTGCCTGCTTCACAGAAATCCAAAAGCAGCTGAGCAACTGCAAACATATTAAAGCATGAGTCAGCCCAGCATTTGGAGGGAAAACATATCCCATGGTGGACAGAAATGGTGAGTAGATGGACCACATGGCCCACTGCCATTGTAAACTGTTGCCATTTTAGGTCTCTTATAATATTTTATTTGCAAAACAACACTTTCAAACAAACATCTGTGCCTTGGAGTGGGGTGTAACTTCCCTGTAGGTTGGGGTTTGGCCCCAGATCTCGTTATTTCTCCTGTTATACTCACAGTTTTTCACTTTTCTATGAATCTGCTCTGATTTTTCTTAACACTGGCCTCTTTTAGTCTTTTAAGTTGCCTCTTCCTCCTTGCTCACACCTCCTTAATCTCTATGTTTTCAGTTACTCTCTTGTTACTTTTCCACCAGCTGCTACCCTTCTGACCCATCAAATAAGTTATTTAGGAGCTCTGTTTAAGTGCTGCTTTCTTCCCACCTGATCCCACACTCCAGGCTTTCTTTGACTCTGTGTCAGTATTTGTATTTAATTATTTGTATTATTAGCTGGTCTGTGTCCATATTTGTGCTAGTTTTTTTCCAGTTCAGTCCCTACCCTGACCTACCCAGTGTGATGAACTCTGCCTCTGTTTTTCAAAGGAGTTATCTTTCTTAAATGCTCTTTTCCTTAATGCATTTCTGGAAAATCCATCCTAGTGGAAGGTCTGTTGTTAAAGATCTTCTTTCTTCACTGGAAAAGTGAAGGTGAGTCGAGCCATGGATGCAGGATTGCTCTGTAGGAAGTATTTGGCTAGTTATCTTCACTAGCAGGTGAAGTCAGCATCGCCTTGCTCCCCTTGTCACACAGCTGTAAACCTCATGCAGCTTGTGACAATGCCTACAGCAGTCAGAATGTGGGAGGAATACAATTTCAGCTCTAAAATTTTACACACTGCTATTATGAACTGTGAAACTATGGCAGGTTTCCACCCGGAAACAGCTGGATTTGCCTGTGAGTGAGGATGAAGTAAGCCCCGTATTTTACATCTGTGCTTGTCTTATCTACCACAAGGTAAGGGTTTCTGTAAAATGAATCAGTCACTCCATTAATACACAAAAGCATATTGCTATCCTCACAAGAAGTGTCATAGAAAGTCATGAAATTATCACACATATCCCATGATCCATTTGCTTGTAGATTTTCAAACCTAGCTTGGCATGTTTTATTGGAAAATGTGAGGTTTCAGGTGAACAAGCCATTTAGTTGTTAAAATATTGCCTTTTTGCAGAGCATGATTAAATGTGTCTTGGATGCCAATCAGCTCCCTCGGTGAAGAGAAAGAACAGACAAAGCTCTTGGAGTGTTAAAAGCTCCTTAGCTACTATCCACCTTCCTGCTTTTCCTTAAGACAGCCTGGTGGGGAGCTGACTTTTCTCTCCTTGCAAAAACACTTAGGCTTGTGCAGTGCAAGGCTTGAGTAAAGCAGCTTCCAGCAGAAGCAAGTCACTTCTTACCTTGGAGCATGACTACGCTCAGCAGAGACAGAAATTAAAAATGAAAGGTTAATATTTTGGCTCCAAGGACCTTCTGGCAAACTTGAGATTATCTTTGGATGCATCAAGAAAAGCTTTCAAGACAGACTCCAGAGCCAAGCATTTTCTGAAGTGACGAGCGGTTTTGGGAAAAGGCAGCTGTGCTTGAGTTTCCCTTGAGAAAGAGGCATCTGATAACTCACTTTGTGAGAAATCAGGTCCCTTTGCAGGGATGGAAGGAGTTAACTCAGTCCCCCACTCTCAATAACTCCCTACACATAAAAGCAATGGGTGAATCTTTCTCAAAGGTGCATCCATTTCCCCCCAGCAGGACATCCCTGCAAGATGATTCTCATTGCAGTATGAATGTCTGAGCCCCATTAGTGTTGGAGATGTTTGTGTATTTCTGTTACTGAGGTCTAATTGCATTCAGTGAAATCACTCCTGGTGGAAAACCAATGGAACTCTTGTCTCTTATTTCAATTGCACTGAGATTTCTCCTAAGTGAGAGCTTAGATGTCAGCCTGCTTCTTCAGAAAAGCCTTGGAAATCACTGACACGAGGACACAGTGTGCTTGAACATGTGTTCATTAGTTAAACCTCAATGAAGGAAAAGATTATTCTCCCTTCTCCATTGGGTAAAAGAGGAGTTCCTCGCTGAAATCAGTGTGACAAAAATAGTATAACTGAAGAGAATGTCTGCCTAAGAAATCAACCTTTAAAGTTATTCTGATTTTATATACATTAGCTCAGATATGGAGTGTGTCAGAACAAAGACTCTGCAGCTTGAAACTTACACTTTGAAGGGAGATCTTGGTAGTACGGGAGATAAAATGTAAAAGCAAATTAAACATTGCTGTGCAGTTAGGTAGTAACTCAGCTGTGAACCCTCTGCTACTGTAAGGTCTTCAAGGCTGGTCTGCTTTCCATCCAACTCTCTTATACAGCCATAGGGGAAAAACACAGACCTGAAATGTAGGAGACTGAATACAAGATTTGAAAAAAATAATTCCTCCTCCAGCTCATCTGTCCCTTTCTTCCCTGACCTGGTGGATATTTGACTGTAGAGAAAGAGATGTAACTTCAATAGGGTGCATATCTTCATTGAAAGGCTATCAGACCTTGCAAATAAAGCATGCACTGATAGTCCAGCCTTAGATGAGCTGAAGGGGAGGTTCTCTACATGGCCACACAAGTCACACAGCTGATCTCAAAAGGCCATGTCCCTGCATTATCTGAAAATCCCTTGCATTCTGGTCCACAGACAGGAGAAAGAGAGGAATGGGTGATATGGAAATCCCTTGAGGGTAATGCATGTCTCCAGGCATCTTAGCTCTGCCAGGTCTTGGCAGGTTTGCTTAGATTTTCTAACAGAAAATTAGGCACCTGCAGTGTCAAGTGGCAGCTGAGATGAAGTTTGGAGAATCTCAGTGGAGCCTATGTGCTGAATTCAGGCACTTCATCATCCAGATCATTTCCCAAGGTCTATCTGGAATTTAATTCCTTCATTTCTCTGAAATGCTGCTCTGAGTTCAGACTTGCAAAGCAGCAGAGCTCAGCCTTAGATGGTAAAACACCAGGGAACTCTGTTGCACCACCACTTCTCCAAGTGCCGTGATCCAGAGGTGTCCAGCATCCAGATGTGCAAGATGCACACCTCTTCAAGCTGGTTGTGATCTGCCCAGCACTGTACTAGCTGATTATATTTCTTTTACTGAAAAACATTGCTTCCACCAGCTAATCAGGACAGGGATAGCTGCATCTGGCGATTAAGGAGAAACCTTCAATTATTGATCCTTTGTGGATGGACTGGGACAATAACAACATAGTTGTTGCAGAAAAACACAAGCTTCAGACTCCAAGCTGGCTACCTCCCACTTCTACTATACCCTCGACACTCAGCCTGTGTGAGCCTTCTTTCACCCCCAGACATTGGCAGGAGAGCAATGGAAAACAGAACTTGTCCAACATGTAGGAGTGTTTACTCTTGTCGTGACACAGTTTGGGATTTTCCATTTAAGCTTGAAAAACAAACCGTAAACAGAATTTATTAGGAAAATAGTAGCTATGAGGTAAACTTGCATCAATGAATGCCAAGAGGTCAAACAGACAACACATAACATTTTGGTTGAATACTCTGTGTGTTCCTAGAAGCAGTGTGAAAACTGGCTCACAATGTATTTGCTGGAGAGTTATAGTGACTGGGGAATAGGGCAAGTCCAGAAAGTTCCTAAAAGCAAAGCCTTATTCTGCTTAGTTATTAAAGAAGTCTTTTATTTACACATCAGCAGTGAGTGCTCCACATGCCAAGGCTGGGAAATGGCAGGGGATGCAGGCACCGACATGGCCACATTTGTAACAGGAACCAGAGGGTGCAGGGCAGGCTGGGGCTGCAGACAACCTTTCTCCAGCCTGGGTGGAGAATAACTCCAGTTTTCCCCATGTTGCTCCCAAATTAAGCAGTCATAATTCCTCCCAAAAGTACTCCAAACCATCCAGCCAAAGTAAGAGATTCACACTCGCTTCTGATGAAGGTGCTCTGCTCCCATTAATGGAGGCAGAAATCCACTCAGCCAGACAGAGGGGATGCAAAACTAATGGTGAAAGCTGAATTTGAAGAAAAGGAGAGTAACTATCCATACCTGCTTCAAGTAAGGTTCATATCACAGAATCAGAGAATCGTTAAGGTTGGAAACGACCTCTAAGATCATCAAGTCCAACCCTTAAACTGTTAACTGATTGTTGCCCTCAATAGTTATAAACCTGCATGATGTATGTCCCTCATTTTTGTATCATAGTCTTTTTCACTTGATTTTTAACTCCGTGAGTTCTGTTTTTTAAGAAGAATTGCACGTGTCATGAGATTCATAATGAATATCACAGATAAGACCACTCCTTTCTTTAGGCAGCAGCTGGAGACAGGCTAAATCCGTTGTTGTCAGAGCTTTGCATTCCTGGGTTACTAAATGCCTATCAAAATCTTGCTCTTGTCCATCTTTCCTAGGCATCATCTGAATAGAAATATTGAATACACAAATTATCACACATAAATATATATTTTAATACTTAGTCTGATTTAACATATTCCAAGAGCTCTGCAAAATTAACGTTTATTCGTTTTGTCCCCTTTCTTCCTGTTCTGCTTTTTGTTTCAGTGTTAATAATGTTATTTCCAGGTGTATCTTTCCAGAAATTATTCTCCCTGGTTTACATTGCACACAGTGTTTGCAGATGATGAATGGAACATAGTGGGATTATGAGAGAGGAATTAGAAGAAAGTCACCAACTGAGACAAACAGGGAAAAGGACCATATCTATTATGACTAGAGCACTCCAAAGAAGTTAAGGCATAAGTGTTGTGCAGAAGTATTTTGCAGAGTGGTAGAACACTCCAAAATGCCCTCTCCCCTTGGAAAATAGGGAAAATACTCATACAGACACATGCTGTTCATAGGAGAGCTCACACACCACAATTAGGTGTGCTAATTTTCATGGCTGTGATAACCACACTGGAATGGCATAGCCCAACAGGTTGCTTGCAAGCTGCAAATACTACATAACACTGCAGCATGCACAGGGGCCCCTGGAAGAGGCCATGATGTAATTCAACATTTTTCTGCATATTTCTCATTTGATTTTTAAATTCACATGCTTAATGAGACTTAATAAACAGTGCTGGCAAAGTGGAAAATCAAGAGAAGGAGAAAGGTGGAAGATAGAAGATGTTCCAGATGATGGAAAAAATTTCCAGCTGGATCTCTGTGACCTTGGAGGGTAAAGCTACAACTATGCCAGCACATTTCCATGAGCAAGGCCATAAACAGAATACTGGATGTTCAGACCATGGGTCATGTCATGATGGCTGACTGTGGAAATGCTCCATTGTGACACCTAACCCCAGCTGCTTTGATTGACCTCACACATTATCATAGGTAAGAACAAGCATTTACCCAGAGTAAGAGGTGAAATAAAGCCTTTCTGTAGTTCCCTATGCCATAACCTATTTGTGCAGTCCTCAATCTCAAGTCACAAAACTCAAGTTAACTTTGAAAAGTAGGACTTTGGATAAGTTATAGTCAATTGTTTGGGGGTTTTTTTGCAACATCTGCGGTACCTTAAGATGTCCAGTATGATTTCAAAGTTGAAATCCTGCTAGGAGCAGGGCATATTTGGGCTTCCAGCCTCCAAAGGAATACAAGTGTCTCAGGTGGGCGTCTGTGCAAAATTCAGGTGTACCGAGCCCCACAGCTGTAACTCAAAAGCTTTGCCTGAAGCATTTTAACTCCTCCTGTCAACTACATTTCCAACAACAATCTCTCTGCCAGGCAACTAATTCAAACTGAAACCTGGTATGGCTTAATCACTGCTCTGAGCAGAGGTCCAGTGGCAGGATCCCATTCAGACCTACTGGGATGTAAGATACAGCCAGCTTCCCCTGATATCCCAATGTCTGGAGAATAAACTTTTACAATAGAAAGAAAAACTTTAAATCCTTGGCTCTGGTAATATTTTATACATATACATGTCATAGAGATGGGCATGTGAGGATCCCCATACTTTGGATGTGCACTGAATTGAGGTGCTTTAGTTACTAGGCCATCACTATCCCATATTTCAGGAGATGCAAGACTGCAAACACAGAGCTATATTTAGCCTTTCCTTGGGGTTAATTAGGATGGCCAACCCTGTGTTGACTGGTCTACACCCTTTCTTAAGTGATCTATGAAGTACATAAGCTACAGTCCCCAGGTTGGATCTCTCTCTAGTAGCTACATGTCTATGGCAGATTCTTAAGTCTCTGACATTTTTCAATCTAAATCCTTTACAAGATCTAGCTAAGAGCCTCAAAATACATCTGAAAATTTGATAATTAGAGTCATGGGAAGTCTTCATTCCATCTCTGTGAAGAGCTGTATCCACATCTCTGCAACACCAAGATATCCTCCTTGCAGAGATAGAGTGCCTGGTTGAGGCATCTGTTGATGGCAGAATCTGACATCCAGATGTTAGACATTTGTGATGAGGCTTTAATTTTAATCTACAGGGCATTTAGAGCTTAAAAATGTCGATTTTGAACAACTAGGTCTAGCCACAGCTGACATGAAGTAACTAGGAGCTCTAGGACTGAGATGAATGGGATAGCAGAATCCTCTCCAAAGCAAGGGAACAGAGAGCTTCCAGCAGAGCCTAAATCCTGCCTTGGGCACCCTGGCCAGATCTGACTGGTGTGTGGAGGCATTCCTAACAATCCCACAGCACATCCCAACAAAAAGACAAATGGAGGTCAATGCAGTTCCCCACCCTCCCATTCTTTGATGCTAACCTCCGCCCTCCTCCATTCACCCACACCAACCCTTGGTGCAAATGGGTCAAGACTCACTCTCCTTATGGGGTAGTGAATGCTATTTTTAATTTTTGAAAGTTAAACCATCTCTGAAGCTGGATTAGTGATGGCAGATTCCCCTAAACTATAGGCACGTAAACTGAGGGTGGACAGCTGCTCCGACGTTCCTGGCTGGGAACCCAACCCCTAAACACACTGGATGCACATACAAGGCTTCTTGGCTGCCCCTTTTATGCCCATCTGTTAGGATGGCACCCTGCCTGCTTAGAAGTTGGTCAGATCTCTGCCCTTGGGTGATATACCAGGCAATGATGGATGTATAAGGGCAGCCTGCATACAGTGGCAAGAGATCTCTTCCCCAGGAAGTGCCTTCTCCTGCTCTGCCTGAACCTTGCACAGATTGGTGTGGTGGTACATCCTTGCACTCCAGGCACACCTGTTCCATAACTGCCCTCCTAATAAGTAAGGAAGCTGAGGAGAAGAAAAGGAGCCTATGGACTTCATGGAAAGTTCTGGCTGTCAACAATGAGCCAGGTTGTATTACAGAACATTCCTGAAATACATGCAGTCACCAATGGGGACATCAACATGACAGTCCCACCCACTGCCATTCTGCATAACAGGCAACAGGACCAGGGGACAAATCAAATTTCAAAGGATAGCTCACATCTGAGCCCAAGATACCACTTGTACATTTGCCTCAAGAAGAGAGCCAAGGGACACAATCCTTCTTGATCTTTAGTAGGGTACATGGTGCTCTTTCACAGGGTAGCATGATGACATGAATAGCTATTGCAGATGAAAAGTGGGGGGTTTCTTATTTTCCTTTCAGGTATTTCTATTTCGCTTTCCATAAAGTGGGAGAAGCCCCTAAATTTGAAGACTAAGAATTTTTAGGCTTCCCTTTCTCCTCACCGCAAAGATTTTTTTCCCAAAAGCAAAGAACTTGAGTTTGTAGGACAAGTAATATTTGGCTTGATGCCGAAGAGGGCATGCAATGATCTGCCTTTGTATTTGCAGTAGCACAGACCTTATCTGAGACTGAAGCCCCAGTCATTCTTCAGGCAGGACAGCTTCTGTCCTGGGATGTTTAAAATACAAGCGCATAACATGGAAGAAGGCAAAAGAATAATATTACCCTGCAGCTGACTACCAAGAGTTGGATAAAATGGCTTATCTGTGCTCAAAAAGGAAAGTTTTGTTTTAGTAAAGCCACCGCAAACTCTTCCCTCTTTATCAATGAGATAAATCCTCCTATGTTAGAATCATTTCAAACTCATTTGCACTACTTCAGGTTGGTAGCAGCAACACTTTTGATGCCTTTCTCTCTAAACCTTTCCCACCACTTCATGATTATGTTTCAAGTTGATTTACTCAGTTCAGCAAAACCTTGAGGAGAAATAAAACTGGTTTGATGTCACCTCGGAAGCTTTTGTCCGGGAAACAATGCCCCAAGATCCAAGATCCAGACTCAGGAGACCAGGAACATGTTGGATTCAATGCATGGTGCCCATGAGGATGCTACAGCTCTCTCACTTATTCGACACTCCCAGTAAATCTAAACCTATTTCTATACCATCTGCAAAGCAGTTCAAAGCCCTGTGTGAGCCCTGGTGCCCAAGTGACCGCAGCAGGTCAGTGCACTCTGGCTCCACCACCTCGTGGACAGGCGGTTGGCAGCCCTTCAGAGACCATTCTTGCACGATGATACACATGTCCCCAAGGGTAGGGCTTGGAAGGGTAAATGAATGCCTAGATCCCACTGAAATCCTATAGTCTCCTTGTCCCTCAGGCCTCCACATAAATTGAGAATAACAGGAAATCTCTAGCTTAGAGGAGTGCTATGAGGCACTTAAATACTGATGTAATTACATCTATTTATGTCCTTCAGGTGGTCAGCTCTGATGTATTACCCGTGATGGCCCTGTTGCTGTCCAAACCAGGCTCCAGCCTGTGCACTTTGCTGCAAGGCTCTGGCCGCTGTCCCACCGCTGACAGCTATTCAGAGCGCGCTTCGAGACTTTCTGATGAAATCTCCAGCGTTCCGTCACCAGGATGAGACAACATTCCAATGAAAGTCCACAGTTTGCTCACCACCAGCAGTGAGAAGACCTTGGAGTGAACTCCTGTCTCTGGGACTGCAGTTCAGGGTGCTGTCCTGCTGACCTCCAAGTCTGGCTCAGCCCCAGAAGCCAGGAGTGGACAATGTGTGCCGTTTCTGACCGTAGGCCATTTCTTTCACTCTAATTAAGTCTGACAAGCCTAGTTTCTCCTTACACATTGAGCTCACATGTTCCCATATGAGAAAATTTTATTCCAGCTGCCATTGTATAATCAGAAGTATTATAGGTTTGGGCTCTTTCTTGCCAGACAGTGTTTTTTCTCTAATTGGATCCATAAGAATGCCCTTACCTCTGAGATAAGTCAGACTTTTGCCAAGTCTAATGTCTGCAGAGGGGACCTGACCTCATTTATACTTTACAAAGTCATGCTTTTAATCCAAGAAAATGATTTTAACATTGTATTACTTGGATGAGTGATATGGGGTGGAAACCACCTGAGTGACCTCAAAATTCTTAAGTAGTTAATGACATAAATTCTTTTTCCCAGAATAATCTTCCTTTGGTTTTGTGTCTTCTGACTGCATTTTGCAAAAGGCGAGGCTTAACAGATGCCTAAGCAGCAGCGGATGCACACCTTGCTGGTGAAATAGCTAAAGAAATGCCTCTTGTATGTAGTCTGGCAGGATTTAGCTGTGGGTGAGATGTGTTGCTGCCCAGCTTGTTCAAGTTTAGCTGGATATGTTAAGTTTGTACTTCT
This sequence comes from Sakesphorus luctuosus, assembly GCA_013396695.1. Lineage (NCBI taxonomy): Eukaryota > Metazoa > Chordata > Aves > Passeriformes > Thamnophilidae > Sakesphorus > Sakesphorus luctuosus. Next base: position 493,350 of record VWZD01002786.1, on the reverse strand, counting down.
TGTGTGTGTGTATATATATATCTAGACATTTCAGTATTCAGCAAACTATCCTTCACTTGTGAAAAGATATGTTCCAGGTAGTTCACAATAGATCTGTCCCACCTTTTCAGTCTCTCAGTGTCCTTAGGCACAAGAAATATCCATGTGAAGGACCCTTCCTACCCCATGGTGGTCCTTCTCTGTATGTCTGGACCACTGTGAAACTCATATCATGAGGTGAACTACAAGGCTGTTCACACATCTGAGCACCTGAAGGTCCAGGTCTCTATGCAAATCATGCCCTGAGTCTTCAGTAGCACACACAGGCAGCAGCTGAGCCAGGGTTGGAGGATCTCAGTTTTGCACTTAGGACCACAGGGAATTTCCTATTCATTTTGTGGAGCTAAGTTGAAAACACAGATGCTTTTCTCAAAATGCTAGTCCTACTTGTTAAATTATATTTCTGTTGGCAAATGATGGTCTTTGACCTCTCCAAGCTGCATGTTCTTTCCAGAAGGCAGTTTATATGTAGACCGGCTAGTTCATGACCACAAAAAGATCACTTCTTTAATAGACAGGACTTGAGCATGATCAAAAACAAAAACATAAAGGAAACTGGTCCTTTTCAGGCAGGAAATCATGGAAATTTAGCTCTGAGTGAAGTCATTTAACTGCTGCTCTTTAGAGTGACGTGAGACAGGAAAGACATGACACAAAGCTGCACTGTGATGCTGCCAGGTAAATGCAGGGGCTGAAATCACTCCTGAACCAAAGACCCCGAGAATCAAAGGCTGAGGCCTACCAGCACTGTCTGAACCATTTCTTAAGTGCCAAACAGATCTAGCAAAGCTTTTTGAGTTTATGTAGGTTTGAAAAACTACCCTACAGAACACGGCAATGCTACAACTTCAGGCTTACTATAGAGATGATACAGAAGGAAAGGGGGAAAACACAGGGATATGTCCAGGATGTCTGCCTTACACAATACCTTCCAGAAGAAAGGCCAAGATTTCTAACTTCTTGGAAGTACTCACCCAAAAACTTGCCAAAGCTCTGTGCTGTGAACACGGATAAGGTAATGGTAATGGGAGGTGAAATTCAATTAGGTGGAACAAAAGGGACCTTTCATGGATTTTCCATCATAAATCCTTTACTCAGATTTTATTTTTTGGGGGGAAAATCATACTGTTTAAAGAAATGAGGCATAACATATAAACCAGTAACGGTGATTAAATAAACATAAATCAGCACTTAGTGAAAAGTTAGTGTAATTGCAATAGTGGCACAATATGCCATTGTCCTTTTGCCAGGAAGAATGTTTAAAAGCAAAGGGTAAAAAACTGCTCTTATTTAGTCATCATCTAGGCACCAGATGGATGCCAAATAGCATTTCAAATTTTAAATCACAGTCTATGCTCTAAGCTCAGTGAATCTCAAGCAAGGGACCACTTCCATTCCTTAGAACCTCTACACTTAATTCACATTGACTTTCATCTTTTCCCATCCCCATAGAATGAGGAATTACAAGGCATAAATCTGGGCTCTGTCCACTGATACTGAGGGGATGGACTTAAATCCTACTGATGTCAGGACAGATGCTGTAAATTTAGACCCCGAATACCCTCTTCATTATATTATTTTGAATTTTTCTCTAGCACATCTCAAAACCCTTTAATGATATAAATTTTATCACACTGATATTTTTATGCAACTGTATAAATAAATTCATGGTGCTTCCATGTCACAAAACTGTTCTCCCCCACGCTCAAAAACCCTCAAACAGTAAAATGAGAAAAGTGAGTGGGCAGGATCTCTTTTCTCCTTCCTTTTGTCATTCTTGCACTGTAGGTCCAGGAAGAACAGTGTCATGATCCCACCAATGACTTCTGGCAGGTGACCCTACCTGGTAGTGTGTCTAGGGGCTTTGGGGCTGTAAGTACTGGAGAGTTTTTTGTTCCACTCTACTGGACCAGGGAGGAGGGTGACACTGTCGTCTCCTACATCCCACCATCCAGTTTTACATTACTGCAAGAGCAACTATGCTTCTCTAAGAAAATTTTGTCAGAGCCATGGTCTCCATGCCACCCTCTGGAGCCTTCATGGCCTTTGGGTCATAGATTTTCCACTTCAGCCGCAGTCAAAGAAGGGTTCACTGTTCAAGATTTTTTGCATGAGCAAGGACTGCAAGATCCCCTGCCATGCTGGGCCACGATAATTCCTATGTATCTCAGAAAAAAAAGAAAATAGGTCCTACACTGGTTATTTAGCTTAAATTTCTCTTCCCTAAAGAAGCAAATATTGCAACAAGAATGGTTGTCTTCTTGTAGGGTCCAAATCCCTTAGGTAGAGCAGCTTTTGTACACAAAAGTAACACATACAATTTGTTACAGAAAATGACACCCCACAGACGTCAGAAGAGGGAACCACATATTTTACCTCTCCTCCAGAAGCCCACAGCAACCCAGGCCATGGATGGAGAGGATGTGGCCACGCCAGTCACCATCATCAGGCAGCATTTACTGGTCCTGCCCACAGACATGTTGGTCACATGTACATAAGAGCTCGGAGAACGGCCCGTGCTGAAGTGTACAATTTAAAAGCCATCCACTTACATTCTTGGAAACATTCTCCTCCAAGTCAAACCAAGAAAAGTATCTATTCCAAACATGAACAATAGGCACAAGGAATTGCATCACTTTCCTACAACTCCAGGGTTGCAGTGTGGGCAAACAAAGGAGGCACAGGAAGGGCAGGATGAAAAACTTCAGCACTTATTGTTAACTTGTAGGAGGCTTGAGGGTCCTTGGGTTGAAGAAGGAGAGGTCACAGCACCAGAGCCCTCCTCAGCATATCACCTAAAAAGATGGCAAGGTGATTTCATACAAGACCCAGTCTTGCTTTTAGCCAAATCAGTATCCTGACTTACTGAATTAAAGGCTCCTGCAGTGATGCCTGAGCACAACCAGACTTCAGTGTGTCCCCAGTGCTCACCTGTGCTCACAGCAGCACACTTGGGCACTGGTGACAGGGTGAGCCCACCAGAGACACGCAGTTATACACCCCCATATTTTCACATTCACAGATGTTACATCTATAAATGATCTGCTTTTAAACATGAGGATGGAAATGAGCTGTGGATCTTTACAAAGGTAAAGGCTTCTTTTAGAGAAACATTGATTTTTTTATTCATCTTTTGGAAGTGTGAACAAAAGTGTTGAAGGTTGAATTAATATTCTTTTTCTCCAGGGGTCATTATTTGCAATTTCAAGAATAGAGATCGTAAAACAAAATCAGATTCAACCTGTTCTTTAATCGGTTTCTTTGAATCTCTCCTTTTTTTGTAGGCATGTCCTCTAGTCCTTAACCAGATTTATGTGATTGGTCAATTGTGAGTTAATGAAGGGGATCAAATGTTTTCTGGAATGCTAGGAGAATCGATAAATAGCAATGACCAGTAACTGGACCATGTCCAAAACAGGAACTTAATCCCTTGAAGTCCAAGAGTATTGTGAAGTTGCACTGAAGTGGGAACTGAAAGGAACCAGTTACATCATTCCATTTGTTTCTTTAGATTGGGACAAATGCACTCACTCCAGAAAGCACATTTGAAGATTAATTATGTGGGGAGAAAACAAGTTAGGAAGGAATTTCTGTTCTTCTAGGCATACATGGTTTCAAGTGTAGTTTAAGGGGTTTAATCCTCTTCTTTCCTGGCAACATTTTGCTGTTTGATGCATTCAGTGAGAGTTGTTTCTCTGAGAGGTCACACACTCTTGTCCCATAACTCTGCCTTCCTTAATGATGCTGAGCAGCTCCTTCACCCTCTGTCAAACATTTCGCCTGAATTCTCAGTGGCAACACAACAGCTGAATGGTTCAGCTGCAAGGATTAAAAAGGTGGGTTTGAAATGTATTTGTATCTTTCAAGTGAAAAATTTAAATTAGAACAGAGAGACACCCTTGTTTGCTCTGCCATGGCTTTCATTTAAAGGTCAGAATTCATCAGTGCTGGAGCCCCACTGAATTAAGCAGGGATCAACCTGGGACTATTCAGTCAAGCCAAGGCCTCCCAGCTTGGGTCTTTCTGGTTTTGAACACACACCTCAGGACACACTCTGGGGGAGAAAGAGGAGACAGGATTTTTAGGTGGTTGGTATGCAGTCATTGAATTTAAAAGTTAAAATTATGCACAGAAAGTCCTGATCAAAGCTCACAAGTTCAGCACCTACACAGGAACTGAATCACAGCACCTCTAAGACCTCCAAGAAGTTAATTATCACAACTTTACATTATACATGTCTGTACAAAGAGATTCATTGACTCAGACCCTTATACTTAGACTATGCAACACATCTCCCAGAGAGGATTTTGGGGAAGAACCTTGCAGTGTCTAGTCCACAACCAGATGCTCAGTAATGTTTTCTCAATTACACATCCTCTCCTCAGATCTTAGGTCTTGCTGGAATGAAAAAAAAAAACCTGCAAACAAACTGAAGTGACAGAAACTCTTCAGGCACTTCCAAGCTAATACCCTCCCTTGCTGTGCAGCTTAGGCTCACTTTTCTTTCAATGAGTGGTTAATTTTTATAGCATTTTATGGATATTTTTTCCATCAAGAGGCCCTAGAGAGGCCATGTTCCACATGCAGGTGGATTGTGAGTTCACTGGGGAGACAACTGATGTTTATTTGCCTCATTTGCACCTCAGACACTGGGTCCTGATTTCACTGCTCTGCCTAATTCATGTAATTGATGGACAAACAATTGAACAGCTTAAAGCTCCTGGGAAGGCCCAGGAGAAGGTTCATGTGGAGCCATTGCTTTCTTGCAAGAACAGTTGGGGTCTGTAATGATGTGAGCTTTGAAGGGAGCAGGAGATGATGTTTGTGCTAATGAGATTTCCAGAGTCAGAGGCCCATGGGGAATTGTAAAGGAGAGAGCGAAGTGAGACATGAGGAGTGAGGAGAGATTAATTAGTGGTAAGACACATCCTCTTGGTACACTTTAATAAGCCAAAACGCTTATATATGTAAGAACTGTGTTAATAGCCCATGGCAAAGTACTGATGGGCCAGCACCAAGGTTCTACATACAAATGTACAAGCTCTTGGTCAGTCCTGCTGCTCCTCTCCCTGTCTGGCTCTGATCCAAACTGGTGGACTGCTCACCACCCTGAGAAGACCGGTCATGACGCAGTCAGATTCCTCTTTTACCTCCCCCAGAGTCCTCAGCATCAGTTTCTTTATGCCTTGCTCTGTGTATTGCTTCAGCAATTTGCCTCTTCATTAGCATTTCAACAAGCTAATTGCTGCTCTCCCACGAGCTGGCTGGAGAACTGTGTCCGCCAGGCAGCTGCATCTCTCCTGTGTTTAGGGATTTGTTGATTAAAACAGTTACCTCATCCAGTGTGACCCTACGAGCTCCAGCTTCCCTTGCTGCTGATGAGAAGCACATGTCGGTGGGCCTGGAGCATTTTACAGCAGAGCTCATCTGCAAGACAAGGGGATGGACAACAAGCAGGTTGGCTCTGGCAGGGCGAATTACTCCTTGCCATGGGTTCAGGACAGATTATGCAGACTGATGGTGATCACCAGCATAGAAAACACTGCCAATAGCCCGGCATCCCAATTAAGACAAAAGTTATCAATAGGTGGCTTCAGAAGACAAGGTCCTTCAGGAGAAAGATTGAAAACTATGGTGTTGGCTGGGTGAGGTCTGGGAACTTAAGGGAGAAGATGTGGAATTTAGCTCTAATTTGCTAAAAAAAGCTTTCAAGAATTATTGTAGAAATGCCTTGGAAAGAAGTAGAAATTATTCTCTTCAGGTTTGTGTTTGGAGTACTAAGGACGTCTACTAAAGTGTTACATAAATTGAAGAGAGCTCTGTCTGGTGTCAGAGGTTTCAGATGAAGCTTTTGTTACTTATCAGCTTTCCAAAGCTCTGAACAAAGCCAGAACTGATTTGCTTACAGCCCAAGGTGCTAAACCTCATCTCCACACACTTTTAATCACAGAAAAGGCTTAGAGGAGAAATCCAGAAAGTTTTTAATTATTTGTTTGCCTTCAATCCTTAAATGCCATATTAAGGTACAAACTATTAAGGTCTAATCTGAATTGAATCAGGAAAATAACTGACCTCAGTTGCACCAGGGGAGGTTTAGATTAGATACTAGTAAAAATTTATTCATTGAAAGGATTGTCAAGAGTTGGAACAGGCTGCCCAGGAAGCTGTGGAGTCACCATCCCTGGAAGTGTTCAAAACCATGTGGATGTGTCACTTGGGGAGGTGGTTTAATGGTGGCTTTGGCAGTATTAAGTTAATGGTTGGACTCAATGACCTTAGAGGTATTTTCCAACCTCAACAACTCTATGATTCTATTAATTCCTCTTAAAGACAATAAGAAAAAGCTGTCTAGCAATCTGTGTCTACAATAGCTCAGCCCAACGTTGATTCACCTATTTCAGGTCTCTTAAAAGCCTCCTATCCATGAGTTTTCCATCTATTTTCTCTCCTGTGATTTGGATCTCTTGTTGTCTGGAGAACATATTAGGGCTGTAGGACCTGAAGCTGAACAAAAAGCTCCACATGTCTCAGATATGCCTCTCTCAATTAACCATAAACTAGAACTGCCAAGTAGTGAATTAATAACATGTCTATTAATAGTGACTGTTATCAGGGAAACTGGAAGAACAGTAGACAGATATAAGGAGAAAAACAGTATCAAATGAGACATTTCTCTGAAAATACACTCCAATTCAACCACAAAATATAGTCAGATAACCTACAGAGTTATAGCTATGGTTATGTGGGTGGTAAGATTCCTTTCAATTTCTGCACAGGAAACTGTGTTTCAGATTAACTTTTCAGAAGGGATAACAGAAGTGATTTATTCCTACATACACAAAACCCCATACCAGCATGTTTATGCACTGCCATGGGCAAAGTGCCTTCCAAACACTCAAGATTATTGTCTTCTCTGAGCATTGTGCAAATGAAGGGCTGTTTTTCTTACCTACTGCGCTATAGCAGTGCTGATTAATAAGTTTGAAACAGAATCTCTGGTAACATAAACATTTAGAAACAGCAATCCAGAGGGATTAAAACAACACAGAGGCTGATTCTGAGGATTTACCCTGTGTTGTTACTCAACTCACAGAAATACTAAAACCAAACTCTGTAGAGCTGTATTAATTACTGCCAAAGACTAAATGCTCATATGTATGGTACTAGATTCACTGGAAGGGTTTAAGGATCAGTATTAGACCCTGTTCCTAAATCCTAATTAGGCAATTTCCAAAGAAGGTAGTTCACAAACTCCAAGGCCCTGAGCATGACTCTGCCTAGAGCCTCTAGAAAAAAAAAAAAAAAAAAGCAAAGTCCTGAAGGAGATAAATTTCATACTAGATTAACATCTGGATTTTTTTTTTGTTAAATCTAAGCAGTGAACCAGGTCAGTAATTCCTCTCCCTTCCCTCAAAGAATACTACAATTGAAGTTTCTTGTGCAGAGCTCTCCTACCCCAAGTAGTAGTAGCCTGACATCTCTGATATGAGACATCCCCTTCAGTGTCCACACCCTCTGCTGAAAACCTTCTTAAAGTTGGATCACTACATGTTCCTGTGTAATTATTAAGGGTTTTTCATGTAGAGAGGATGGGCTTTGGGTGTGGAGAGGAGTGCAGTGAGAAGGGAATAGGCTCTCTGCAATAACCCATAGAATACGCCCTTCATCTGTCTCATGCTTCTCCCATTGGTGGCCTGAAGAAAACCTCAGACCCAGCTCCGTGTGGGGGGAGGCAGCTTTCCGTGGTGAGCCACTGGGTTTATACACAATGAACTCTATTTTGGATGGAAAAGCTTCAGCTCCAGCTCCAGAAACATGCCAGTGTCAGGGGACTGACCAAATTATAATTGAAAGTCTCTGTGCTATTGGTCCCTGGGCCTCCCCACGCTGCGGCAAAGCTACATTTGATTTCTTTGGCATAGGCCAGCACGTATTCTGCCAGCACTTTGCCCTTCATGCCTTGTGTAAGCCAAACTGGCCACTTCTGTGACCTCTTGTTCCTTCTATACATGGAACATATTTCAATTAATTTATAACTCCTCAAATAAGGTCTCTTTTATTTTAATCTGAATGCCCTGTTAACTTGGTTTGGATTCTCTCCCAGTCTGCAGAATACCTGATGTTTTATATTTTGGATATACCAGACTGCCTGTTGCTCCAGGTTGTGACAGAGAGTGTCTGGTTCATATACTTCTACCTTTAGATGTTAGACTGTTTATTCCACTTCCCCAACAATACTTTAAAAGAAAAAAAATGGGGAGTGGAGATGGGGAAAGAGCATAAAGTCCCTGCAAAACTTCCCACCAGCTCACATATGTTGCCTTATCACCTAGCAAAGCAAAAAGTCCCTCTTGCTGGTCAGCTCATCTTGTCCAGCCCATGTAAGTGAACAGATTTTGAATCAAGAAATCTCAGTGTGACTTGCTTCCACACAGGTCTAAGGGCAATGTCTCAGGCACAAGGCTACAGAGATGAGGATGTCCCAAGCAGTGCAGGAAACTGGAATGAGAGAAGCCACATTTCCTGCAAACAGGTTTGTCAGAAGCCAACCTGCTTGGAGAAACATTTGGGGAGGGAAGAATCTCCAAACTAAACATTTTAAAAATATACTTTTCAACTTGCCATAACACTCTCTTTCACTCTCTCTTTTTTATTTTTTTTCCTTAAATGAAGAATTTCTTTTGATTCTAAGGTACCTTTGAAATTTCAGTACACTTAAACTTTTAAAAAGTTTTTCAGTATCTTTAGATATTAAACAGAAATAAACTGGAATCATATGTTTCAGATTAAAAATTGCAGTGGAACAAATCTGAAATTGGAGGGGGAAAGTTTGGCATTCAGAGTTTTACTTGTTCTTGTTATTTATTACAGGAGGGGAAAAATGAAAGCTCTGAAACCTCTCACGGGATGGAGAACAAGTTTCCAACTCACTTGTGGGGGCCAAGTTCTCCAGGCACAGCGTCTCTTGCAGCAAACCAGCCCTGGTGAAGGTTTCTTTCTATCAACAGATGGAGAGAAAACACTCCCATCTCAACTCAAAAATGGTCATGAAGGGTATAATGAATATTTTAGGGTAGATTAAGCCAAATGTTTGACCCTTACTCTTATTCTCAACTCAGCTTCATCCTCTTCTTCTAAATTAATTTGTTTATTTGTCCATCTCCAGCTTAATATTAAGCATGAAAACTGTAGCCACTATGGTGGTCTAAGACAAGGGTGCAGTTAGATTAAATTACAGCAATTAACCCCAAACCTCCCTTGCTTTTTATGCTCTTATGGTTCCTTTTGACTTCTCCCACTGTCCCTGCCCTTGGCCATTTATTTCTTGAACTTCACCCTAAAAAGGCCTCTCGATTCCTGAAATAGCTTCTTGTGTCTCCCTCGTCTGCAGATTTTCCAGCTGAAGAATCCCAGACCATGCCAAAGTGGATGCTTTAGAAAAGCCTCCCAGAGGGAGGATTCAAGTGCTTCCCCATGCTCTCCCTCCACACTCCTATTCACACCTTTTTTTTATGGTTTGAAGTCTGGGCTGTATCATCTCTGCAGCCACTAAATTATCCAGGAATTCAGCATAAACACATTCAGCATGTGGGTTCCCATCAGTTTCTGTGTCATGCTCTACCAGAGCAGCAGAAAAGAGGAGAAAACAGTGATTTCAGCAGGAAAAAAAAAAAAAAAGCAAGATGAGCAGCACTGAGTGCCTTGCTGGTTGTCTTCTCCTGTGATGTTGGGAGGTGCTTTAGCAAAGGCTACTGGACATTCAAGTCTTCAGCTTCATTATGGGCATGACTAATGAGTTTCCAAAGGGTTGTGAGGTCTTGGAAGTGTGAACGAAACTGTCTGCCACCCTCACAAGCTTTTACAAAACCAATGCCAGTCCCTTTTCAGGGTTTACCATGAAAATATATGGTTACTTTAGTAATTTCTTGTCCCTTATGAACTTCCTTTTGCACTCAGATTGCTACAATAAGGTTTTTGATTCTTATTGCCTGTCCCAAGGTTTCAGTCCAAAAGAAAGTGACTGGCTGGGAGCAAAGGACACACTGCCAGGAGATCACACCATTCAACAGCCCAGAGACAGCAGCTGAGGCAAAACAGAGCCCAGGCTGATTGTCCCCACATCTACCAGGACATTAAACAAGGGAAATTTCTCCAGGTAAGCAAATATGACTGGACAACTCCAGGTTGTGCTCCAAAAGTCATGATATATTGTTAGAGGAGGACTCAATGCCATGTAAAGTGCCATCCAGAGCATTGAAAGCAGGTGCTGCTCACAGAAATGGCATGTTTGACACTCATCATCAGCCAAAATTACAGCAAAGAAGAATGTTCAATGATCAGGACAGGTCAAGTAAGACTTCAGCAAGTAGTACTATGGAGAGTAGGAAATACTTGTAAAGGCACCTCTAATATTCAATTTGCCTTTTCATCATACCTTTCTCTTTTCGGAGAGGGAACTTTTCTGGGCACTTTTGCAAGGACAATCCAAAAGGGGCAGGGACGTGTGAAAGGCTAAGAGGAGGTCAGAGACACAAAGAGATGACAATTCAGGACTGGTCTGGACAAGAAATACAAGACAACTTGGAATGGCAACTGTACCCTAATCTCTCAGATAAGGATAATGTCCAGGTTTTCCAAGTAATCTCCATTCAGAAATAAGAAAAACAGAGATTTGTCATCAGTCTATCTCTACATGGCACTGGTGTTCTGGATTAAAATAACCACCTGTAATCCCAATTGAGGAAGCAATTAGTAATTACAAGTGTAATATAGAAAACATGTTTACAAAGAAATCCCAGTTCTTTCTTTTCTCTCAAATTATTCCTTGAACTTTGTACAAGAGATTTCTATTCATAAACCTTCAAAAAAGATTCTGAGTAATAAGTATCAGGCAGAGACATACCTATAAATCGCTCTACTAGACTAGTGTAAGTCATTTCCCAGCAAGACATGGCCATGCTGTCCTTTGCAATGTCAGAGTGGCTGCTAAACCTCCCAGCACTAATTGTGCAGGAGTACAAAGTACTGCTGAAAAATGTACCACAGCATGGGATATGCTAAAGGCTGAATGGAATTATTCTCAGAAATGAGTGGTTAAGGGCATTTGAGTATTGTAAGAAATCCCCAGTGGCTGCCTCACATGTTCGCAAATATGATATTTAATTATTTGATGGGCTCTGGGTTGCTATGGGAGCTCGACAAACTTGGAGGAAAACAACAAAACAAGGCCCTTCCACTTGGGACCACGATGGCTTTGGTCTCAAACACTTCACGGTGTATTGTAATTATTTAAATGCCAGCAGAGCTGTGATATCATGCAAAGACATGACAGATCACACTTTTCTCATGTTAGGAGAGAGGGCTGGAACATGTGAGTATGTGTACAGGAGTCTGTTTGTAATGAAACTGCCATTATGGGGCCCTTGTGTGCTTGCAGTCTCATTTCACCGAGTTAAGAGTGCTCACTTTTCTTAATGCTTGCTTAATGTGTTTACTTGGATATATTAAATAGCCCATTGAGTCCATTTCCATTTACTGTTGGAGCTCTTTCAGAGCATCATATTGTGAGAAAAATCTCGTTTTGAAGAATTTTTAGAGAGACGAGTTGAAGGAGCAAAGCAAAAATAGGGTTTTAATGGCCAATACTGTGTACACAGGGTGCCTCCCCACATCCAAATCGCCGGGGAGCACACGGAGAAGGGAGGGGTCACCCCAATTTATTCCCTTCACGCCACGCCCCTTTCCCCCCTCCAGGAGTCCAGCCCTCCGTAGTCCATGTTTGGCACTTTGAACGCTGGTTCGAAGTCCTCACTTCTTCACTGCCTTCTTTGGGCAGTTTCTTGCTGCGCCATCAACGCTGATTGGCTCATCCAGTTGCCCTCTCAGGCCCTCACACCGGCCGCAAGCCCTGGCAGCAGCCCCTCTGCTGGGACTGCAGCCTCACAGACTTCCCGCCAATTTTCGCCTGTCTAACCTGCATGTGGAGAAATTCCCCCCCCTTAAAGGGCCAGTCCCATTTTCTCAGAAAAACCCCAATTAACACAGAACCTTTTAATTAACCAAACCCCTTCTTTCCACACTCCCACAATGAACCCTCCCTTTTTATTTCTCACACATATTAGCAAGGCTGAATAAGATACCTGTAAAAGACATAAGAAATTAAAACATATTGAAAGTGCTGAGAAGTGCAGGTTTCAGGATGTAAGAGGGCAATGTTCAGTTTTGTAATGAAAATAGGTTAATGAGGACAACTGTGGGGACATATTTAAACAGAACAACCAGAGAGGAAAGTAACAAATTACCTGATGTACCCAAAGGGAAACAGGGAAAAAGTCCGATTTCTTTTTTTTCTGATGTAACTCATTGAGGAAATAATAGGTGCCCAGTTTGGAAAAAAATATAATAATAGTACAAGATATTGCTCTCTGTGCTCCCAGCTTTGCCATCTGACCTCATCACTGTTGCACTCCTGGCTGCAAAACAGCTCAGCTTCAAGGAAAAGACTGGACAGCTCGCAAGAAACACTATGACCTGGTGGTGAGGTCACACTCCTTATCTGAAGCAAAGGAAGGTTTAGCAACCCTTGGTCTCAAAAATCACCTAAAATTTCCTCTTTCTCCCTGGATGAAGTGGGTAGCATGCAAACAGCAGCCACTACAAGAGCAAAGGTAGTGGCTGTCCTGGCCATGCTCCAGGACCTTCTCTTGGAAGTTTTGGGTTGGTGAGACTGACTGGCTGAGAACAGCAGTGGAGCTCTAGCTGGTAGTTCACCCTCTGGTTTTATTGTCTGAGAACTAAAGATGAGTATCTAAGGAAATTTCAGGTGAAGTTCTTGCAGCCGTTCTCTTTTCCAGGTCACTATGCAGGAAACTCCTCACTCAGTGACCTGTGGGAAGAGAGGCAGCAGAAGAGGCTAAAAACCACGAAGCAGAGACACCAAGAAATTGAGGATCCACCCTTAAATTGCAGGAGCAGTAAGAGGATTTTGCACTCAACCCTCCTGTGTTTCTGTACTGGCAATGCTGTTATTTCTGCTAGAGGTATCTCTATGTTGGAAAAGCAGGCTATGGTGGCAAGGGACGCAAAGAGGAGTGTCCCAGCTGCCTTTCCCTGTTCAATGTCACTCATACCACTGGGCCTGGGGAGCCAGTGCTCATGCATGTAAAATCACCCTTTTTAATTTTTTGTTTCTGTAACATGACCTATTACAGTACTACATCTTCATGAGGCAGAGCTGTCTGGAGAACATCTGTTGCAGTCCCAGCTGTTCGGGTACTTCCTCTGTCTGATGTTTCAGCCCTGATATGTGCAAATCACTGGCAGTAATACATCCCCCAGTTCCTCCTACAAATCCCATTTTCTCTGTTCTCACAGGGAGAGGGGGGGAAAGAAAAAGACACTTTGCGTGGTTAAATATGGGATAGACTTTATTCTCACCAAATTGCGCCAGAAGGGTCATTGTGGACTGACTCATTCCAGACAGACAGTAAAAGCCATCCCAGTGTTTATTCCCTTTGGAGCCTATATAATTAAAGCTGCCCACCTGCTGCTGAATTTTGCTGTCATTTTTTGATGCTATGGGCAATGTGATACTCAGTTATTATCATAAACTATGTTAAGCTCTACCCACTATGGGGTTTGTGACAACAATCCTTGAGAAAACTGTAATCCTCTGTGCTCAAGTATATCTCCTTGTTATAATGCTTATGATTCTTGGCTTGAGATGATGGCAGATGATGGCCATGAAAGACTTCCAAATATGGGTCCTGGCAACTTGCTCTCTGCCCAGCATGCCTGTGTTAGATATGTTAGATGAAGCCATTCCCAGCCCATCTCTTCCAGCCTTACAGCACAGCCGTCATTCCTGCTCCAGGATGCATGACTGAGATGTGACAGCCTGCCCCAGGCTAACAGTGCTGGTGTCATCTCCAAAGCCACCCCACACACATCTGCTTGGGGTTCAGGGGGAACCAAGTTGGCTGCAAGGAGGTGGGGGGCATGCAGCTTCACCCTGGACTTGCCTCCTTTCCCTGCCTGATCCACAACTCTTGTTTTTATCCCCATGCAAGAGCAAGTCTCAGGATGCCTCAGGTGAGGGTGCTCAGTAAGTCAAGATTTGGGGCAATTTACAGGACTTTGACTGGAAAATTTGCAAGGACTGCAACATCCAGAGGCCTTCTTCCACACCTTGAGTGAGAGTTACAACCACCTGATTGTCACATTAAAGGGTGAAAAATCCTATTGTGCCTTAAAAGAAAACACTGACTTTTGAAAGAAGGGTTGTGCAGAAGAGCACTCCAGGCTGTGGGTCCCATGCAGACTGATGGACTTCTGCTGCTTCCAGTTTTGATATTTTGCCTTGGAAAAATGGGAATTATTGACTAGTCCTCTCATATATTGCACAGGCATTGTCAAAGGCAAAGTCTAAAACATGTCTCCAATGCTAAACATTTAATCTGCTATATTTGAAAACAAAAAGCAAATCTAGCTTCTGAGTTCCAAGTACTGTGAAATAACCAAGGGATATCAACTCACAGTTAAAAATCCTGCCACGGGACAGCTCAAATATCCAACAATATCTTGGAAACAATAAAATTTCTTTTCCCATTGACCAATACTGGTGTCACATATATTAACCAACATAAAATGGTAACTCTAACTTCATTTTTGAATATAGCAGCAATATGTTTTGTAAACTCTTCTCATTGGTTTATGTAAAATTAAAAAAGCATCAAGAACATATCTTTATATTACCTTTTTTTAATGTCACCCACACTGAAGGTTTTGGAAATTCCTAATTTTTGGGGACCATTTCTTTAAATTCTGAATAACCAAACATTCAAAACTGAACCCCACATGGTTACAAAAAATCTACACCTGGTACAGTTTTTCCTGTACTGATGTCTTCAGCAACAATCTGAACAGAAAAAAACTATCAAGTTTAACAATGCAAACATGTTTCCTATACAGCCTGGTCATCCATGATAGTTGGAAGCAGCCACTTCTCTTCACTGCCAAAATGTTATCTATCATTTGTTGCTTGATACTCCTGGAGGGACTTATCAATGTTTATTAAATAATTTGAACCTGCTTGGTTAAGTTTCCAGTTAGTGCTAGCAGAAATGTGAATTATTTATAAGGATTTTCCCCCTCAGTTTTCTTAAGGACAACACATCATCTTTGATAGAAGCTTTGGAATGCTCGACATGCCTGAGCTGGAACCACACATAACTAACCTTCTGTAGTAGCTATAGAACAAAGGTTGGATGTTGACACACCTTGCACAGTTCCTTCAGAATGATACAGAGTTTACTCACACTTTTCTATTGCACATACTTTTCAAGGAGAAAAAAAAAGCGAAAGCTAAAAAGACTTTGCTCATTGTGATGACAACAGTTGTCAGAAAGCTGCCAGCTTTTTAAGGGAAATGAGCTGTTCTCCCAAGAAGTTTAGCAGAAGTTACCAGCAACTTCCATGAAGCCAAGTTCAACGTAAACCAATCTGATGCCCTCATTTAGCAGCTGGGTAAACAGCTTCACCTTTTAGACAATGTCTTTGAGGGAAAAAGGACAAGTCAAGATCCAGCCATGCCTTCCACTGATTGAGAAACTGGGCTCAGAACTGGGACGCAGACACCACAGTAGGGCCACTGGTATTCCCAACCTGCCACCAGCTCTGGTTTGGGAAATAATTGATCTTGGTCTTGGTTTGCTACCTGTGATGCTCTGAAAGACAACAAACCATAGAATCATGGAATTGCTAAAGTTGGAAGAGACCTCTGAGACCACTGAGTCCAACCATTAACCCAGAGCTGCCAAGCCCACCACTAAATCATGCCTACAAGTGCCACATCTACATGTCTTCTGAACAATTCCAGGGACTCCACCACTGCCGTGGGCAGCCTGTTCCAATGCCTGACCACCCTTTCAGTGAAGAACTTTCTCTTAATATCCAATCTAAACATCCCATGGAGCAACTTGCGACCATTTCCTCTTGTCTTGTGTCTTGTTACCTGGGAGAACAGACCAAAGGTGTCCAATGATTTTCCTGTACCAAAGAAGCACACCTAATGAAATGAGGAAGCTGATGGCTTTGGACAGACATTAATTTGGTGTATGGTTCCAAGTTCAAATCTCTGCTCTTCCTGCTTTATAAAAACCTTTTCATTTATCGGTATTTCAATGTTTCTTCTATACAGTGAGAGTAATTATGGCTGTGATACACAGGGAGGCAGAAAGAGTAAGTGGTCAAAGGTGTCTGGAGTACAGACACTCTGGAAATGGAGAGAGGCCCTCAGTCATTTCCCTATACAATATATATATATCATATTTTATCATGAAATTATTTAACAAGTAGGTTATTTTTAAGGACTATTTTGACCTTGATTTGCCCATATGATTTTCTGCTTTTTTGTTTCTAGGTCCTAGTTCCAGCGAAGATGGCAAATCAGACCGGATGCTGCAGGGAGCAGCACTTTAAGTGCTGACTGCAGAGTCATGTTTGTACAGAGGCCCCAGCAGAACTGTCAAGGAACCAAAAAGCAAGTGCAAACAGAGCTGTGCTGACTTTATGGCCCCTTACAAATCTTTTCTGGCATATGGGAGTATTAGGCCTTAAGAACCAAAATGAGAGGAAAGTGTTTTATCACCTCTCAGTGATAGCAGGTTGAACCTGTCCTTACACGCAGCCTCTATCATGTATGTACATTTGGAAGGGAGCTTCAGATAAACATCAAAATGCCTCTTCTGATGTCAAGTGGGAGAGCTCTTTGCTCTTATTGAACCATGGCAGAGGGCAGCTCGGGTTGCCCTGGCAGCCCAGGGCTGGGGCCAGCAGACAGCAGCTGGAGCCGAGTGATGAAAGCTGGGTCTTGCACCAGCAGGCAATCCCACCCTGCATGTCTCTCCCCTCTCATCCATTCATTTTGTTTCCTATTCCTCTGGGCAGGGAGAGTTCAGGAGACCACCAGTCTCCCAGGCCAAGGGGGATACTGCAGAACATAGCACCATAAGGAAAGTTGCCACTATTTGCTTAGATCTCTACCAGATTTGGGCAAATGTAACATAGATGCACACTTCACCTATTTGCTGCATATCTCTGTGCTTTTCCGGTGTTGTATTTCATTACCAGATCCAGATTCATCCTTTTGTTTGATGGTACCTGAGCAACAAATTCAGCTTATCTTGTTGGCTTTAATGGAAAATGTAACAACACTGGGGGTCTTTCTGTCCATCCAGGAACCAAACCACCTTCGAGAAGTGCCAGTTTCTCTTCCCTATATAAGGAAACTCATGATTATTCTGTCCCTAATTTTGCTAACTTGCTTAAAAAACATGAATCTAGGCCTTAAAACATTTTCATATTTGTCTTTGAAAGGCAGGCAAGACATGAACACACTTTGAAGGAGAGATGATGTGCAGTGGTGTGCTCAAGGGAAATTGCCTGCTATACAGTGGGCACTGAGAGCTCTGGTTTGTCCTGTGTCTGAGAAAGCTCCCCAAGGCTGCTCTGGCTGCTTCCTGGGCTCCAACACATGCAGAGTGGCCAAAGCAATGACTTGGCTTTATCCTGGAGACCTTCGGCAACATGGCACCACTCTCTCTCTTTTTAAATTACCATTCATAACTACTTTTTTCACATTCATCTCCTGTCATAGAGAGCAATGGTGAATATATTAGTATTTCAATTTTCTGTATTAATAACATTAATATTACTATTGGCTTGAATATGTCCTTACATGCAGCATAACATCAATATTGAAGTAACTCATCAAAATTTGCCTTAAACCCTTCCCCAGGTCCTAAACAATATTTCAGATCCCAGCTCCCACTTGTTTCAGCATCTGGAACTCCATCCTTATCTCTTTGATTAAATCATTAGCTTTAAAATCCTTCACCATTTTTAACCTGATAATAAAGCACAGGAAAAGGTGGCTGCAAACTTCATGAATATTTATTTTTTCAGCAATGAAGGAGCAAGTTTACCTAACAGCTTTTCTAACTGATTGTCTGCAGAACAAGGAAGTTATGGCCATGTTAACGCAAGCAGCAGTAGTTTATTGTTTTAGTAGACACTTCTTTTTCCTTCCTTTTGAATAAATACACCGCAGGGTCCGGGAGGATGTGTGCCAAGAGCATTACTGAGCGCAGCAACAGCCCAACAAAGCACAATCCTAATCATAACAGAGGGAGCAAGTATTGTTACAAATGTTCTCTTTAGTATGGAAATGAGCCAGGGGTAATAAAAACACCATAAAAACGTCAAAATGACCGATCACTACGAAGCACTGGCCTCTTTATAATAAAAACTTGCAATGAACTTAGAAAAATTCCTGTATTAAGAGAAATGCCATTTTTACTTAACATTATTGTTTGACTTATCCTCACTTGGCTGCACGGTTAAACGACTGCAGAGGAGAACAACTTCGGAAGGGCATCAGTAAAGACCTGATTGATATCAAATGGCATTTGAGCATGATGGTGGACTCTGGATGGAAGCAAACTGTTAACCAGGGCATTAGCATTACCACTGCTACTGCCTCTTTATGGGCCATATTTAGGTACTAATTGGTTGAACAGCATTAGTAAAACATAATGCTTAATAAGATACAAATGAAGAGCTGTGTAACTCGTGTAATTCCATCAGAAAATGCTCAGGAACAGCAGTTTGACTTTAATTACTCAGATCAAAGGAAAAAAGGCATTTTGAAGTCTGATCTAAAGTGTTATTTATTACTCCTTTCACTAAAGCATAGATCAGCTGGGATAGAAATAGCACTTCTGACTGGATTTGATTAGTGAAAATGAGAAAAAAAGAATATTCATTGCTTTGTTGATGTCCACGTATATTGGAGTATATGTTAAATCCTAATTACAGCAGACTGGCAGAAAGGAAAAGTGTGTAAGCTAAAATAAGGACAAATAAAGGTCATAGATCTGTGTATTGCTTTCGGAGACCTGAAGCTGGTAAACACACACAAAGGTGCTTGGGCTAAACAAAATATAAAATGGGCATCCTCTCTTCCAGACTCCACTCTATACAAAAACAATATATATGTGCAACTTAACAGTCAATATAACACCAGCACTTAAAAAATGTGGGGTTTTTCTGCCATTACTTCCTATTTTTTACTACAATAATTCACATTTTCATTGCTGGGATTTGTTTGTTGTTTGTTTGTTTGTTTACATTTGTAGTACACTTTTAAAAGCTTTGCTGGTAAAATAAGGTGAAGAGAAAGTCTGCAATACCTACAGCCTCCTAATGATCAGCATTTTCTCCTAGATCCGGAATACAGAGCTGAACGGGCAGGTGGTCTGGATGCATCTCAGCACATTTGGATGACAGAACTTAACCCATCCCAGCACATTCAGATTATAGAATCATAGAATGGTTTGGGTAGGAAGGGACCTTTAAAGGTCACCTAGTCTCACCCACCTACAAGGAGAAGGGACATTTTCAGTTAGATCAAGTTGCTTAGAGACTCATCCAACCTGGACATTTCCAGGCATGGGGTATTTATTACCTCTCTAGGCAACTGGTTCCAGGATTTCCCCACTTTCATAAATTAATTTCTACCTTATATCTAGTCTGAGATTTAAAGATTCAAAGGATAATAAGCAACTGGAGGATATTTAGAGGATTTGTTTGATCAGTGGTCTTATATAATTTAGCTCTTTGGTTTGGTTCTATGTGTTGATGCTCTCTGCAGTTACAGAAGCATCAAGGCTGGAAGAGACCTTCAAGATCATTTGGTTCAACTGTCAACCCAGCACCACCATAATCACTCCTAAACCATATGCTCAGGTGCCACATCCAGACAATTCTTGAACACGTCCAGATACAGTGACTCCACCACCTCCCTGGGAAACTTATTCCAATGCCTAACCATTTTTTCAGTGATTTTTTTTTTTCAATACCTAGTCTGAACTTCCATTGGTGCAATTTAAGGCCATTTCCTCTCATCTCACTCCCCCACTACAACCTCCTTTCAGGTAATTGTAGAAAGCAGTGAGGTCCCCCCAAACCTCCTCTCCTCCAGACTAAACAACCCCATTCCCTCAGGTGCTCCTCAAAGGACATGTAGGACAACAGATCCTAAACCATCTCAGCACACTGGATGACAGACCTTAATCCACTCCAGCACATTTGAATGACAGACCCTAACCCTGGCCAGACTTTTTATGCTTCATCTCTTCCTCTGTGAAATCACTGCTGAGGTTTATAGGTGAAGTTTGGTGGTTTTGTGACTATGCCCCTCACACCCTTACCACACTCATCAATCCACAAGCAGAGAAAGGCACACGAGTGCTCCCTATGTGGGCTGTCACCCACTGGGATCCCATGCATGCAGGAGACTTGCAGGGTCACTTCGGCCAACCTGTCCAGCCCAACACACAACCCACCATGCCTGGATGTGTGGAGGGAGCTGTGTCCACCCTTGGGGGAGAGTGATCCTGGCTGGCTCCCATGCGTGGCAAAAAGGGAATAGGAGATACTCACACCAGCAACAAGCTTGTGCAATTGAGCAGGTCATTGACCACAAGTGTTTACATTCAAATTCCAGTGTAATTCCTCCATAGCACTACTGTAGCCAATGCAGAGAGATTTTCTACAATTCTGATCGTGTAGAGGAGGGGTGTGGGTCCACACAAGGCTGCACAGCTGTTTACACAAAGTGGCAGTAAATGTCGATGCAGAGCCCCAGTTTATATAAATAATGCCATTACTGCGGCAATAAGTGCGGAGATCATATGGTCTGGTGGCAAGTGGAGCTGGGTGTGCAGCCAGAGCAAGGCAGCCGTGTGCCCAACATAGCAGTAAGGTCTGTGGTGCAGCTACAGTGCTCGCCAGGAGCGGGGACATGCTCTTCTTTTCTCTGCATCACCACTACATTTCTTTAGGGCCAGAAGGGACCATTAGACGACTTCATCTGGGCTAGATGCATCCCTTTATCCTAACAAAATTCCCAGAATCTTCCATTCAACCAAACATGTTGTCCACAAAGCACCCAGCCTTGTTTTGAAAATTTTGAGATGCATTGTCTACCTCTTCCTTTGGTAGCTCCTTCCAAAACATATGCATTTCCCATTAATATGTGTCTGGCTTCATACTCAGGCCATTAACTCCTGTCACATCTTTCCCTGCCAATGGACCAGCCAGCACAAAGATGTAAAAACTTTGCAATGACTCTATATGTTCAATTGATTTCCCAATGGACATTACAGTGATATTTTCCCACTGTTGTCTGCAAGATCTGGAACAACCTCTGCATGGGGAATAATTCAGTGACCTTAGGAGTCTTTTCCAACCTAAATAATTCCATGTTAACCATCAACTTTGGGTGATTTGGAGTCCTGGGCATGCTCAACATACCTCATGTAGGCAGAGGTGCTGCCCAGATAGGAAAGCCATGATAAATTCCCCCTTAATCTTTCACCACCTCCTAGGTTTAGCTCACCACTACATCTTCTCCAGGTCTTTATTCCAGTATTTCAAAACTCTGAAGAGTTTCAGATAGCCACAGAAATGGATTCAACAGAGAAATATTTCCTCTTTCCTACCCCAATTGTGTAATTTCTACACAGGGCTCTTTGGGTCAGAGGTCCAGGCTGGGTCAAGATGAAGTTTGTGTGTGAGCTAGCTTTTCTGAACTTCAGATGTCACAGCTTGGACATTTGATGCCTCTGGAGTGAGTGGTGAGGCATCCACAGGTTTGCCCCAAATGTGGTGGAGGTGCTGGGCTTGACCTTGAAATCCCTGCTCCACTCTAGGTACTCTAAAATTGAATCTAGCTAATTGCAGTTTGGCTCCTGGTGCAGCTACTGCATTTGGCTCCAAAAATGATCAAAAATTGCCCTTTTACACTGAAAACCAGAAACCTGCTCCAAACCATTTAAAAAATATGCCTGTGCTGGTTTCACAGGACCCACACAGAATATCAGACTGAGTTGTGGTACCAAAGTAATCCTGTAACATTTTCTTCTTTGCACTGCCAGGACCTACTCCTGATGTGTGCTATTCCACACACACCCCCTCAAAAGCACCCAGGGCCACCCTTTCCTTCCAAACACAGCAAGTTTTTCAGACTCCAGCATCTCTTAACACAATTCCAGGCTTCTATTCCTTTTCTTCTGTAACTTTTATTACAAAGCCATAGACACAGACTCACTGTGCCATTCTGTCTCCTTTTGATGTGTTCAGTTACTGTATTTGTCACCGACTGAAAATCACAGAACACTTTAACAGTTTTTATTTTCAGTGTCTGATAAGTTTTCTGTTTGAAAGGGGCCGACCATAGAAAGATTGTTCATACAAAGTTTTAAAAAGCCACACACAGACTGGCAGGTAAGGCCATGTTTGATCTCTAATGCAAATAAAATTAACAAAGATAGTGAGTTTTAAGCCTAAAATTCCTTTGATCTTTGAAGCTTCATGGGTTTATAAGTACAACTGCCTTCTGTATCACAGCCTGGCACATATATCTATATGCCTATATGTTTATGTATACAAATACATTAAACATATGTTCAAAATAGGGACAGTTTCTAATGGCAAGACTATGTTTTTCTTTAATTAGCCTCTATCCAGGAATGAAGATGCATCCAAATCTTTTCCCACTGAAAAAAAGACTTCATACACAAGCACAACCTGGTTGAATTTATTTAAACTATGGAAGACTTTGCAATATATGAAAGGCACATTCAAGTCCTAAAAATCAATGGCATGCAGGAGGGCATGGGACAGAATGAGAGCCCTTACACATTCCCTGGGGAGGTAAAATAATTCCTCAAAAACATGAAACCCACCCAGGCACAGCAAGCCAACAAAAGGCCCAGGCAATACATACAGTCCCTCTTAAACAGGGCACAAAATATTTTCCTGGGGGGAAATTTCACATCATTTTTGGTGCCCAACAGGAGATGCTCATGAGGGAGCAGATACCCAAGGCAGGATGAAGTCCCCATGCTTTCTGCAAATCAAGAACATGACAGCATCTCTCATGGCACATCCAAAACCAGAACTGCCTTCTCAGTGCCACAGCTGAGAGCTGCAGCTGTGCTGAGCTGATGCATCATCCACTCTGGGTAGTTTACTGCAGCTTAGCCTTTGGAGAGCTCTGCCAGCATCACTGGAGATTTCTCTCATGCAGGAGCATTAAAGGGCAGGAAGAAGCCGCTCCTTCCACTTGAGCCATGTGGCAAAATGTAAAGTTTTGGACTGCATGATATAACAGTACGGAGCTGGATCACAAAGGGCAGAAGGCACTGGTGGAGAGTGCTCCACACAGTCTGGAAGACTGTATGGGAAATGCAGGATTGCTTCTTTTAACCCACTAACCCTCCCTCTGAGGGTCAGAGATACTGTTGCCATGTGAAAAGGTGCTGTAAGATAAGCTCTCAGGGTGTGCTCAGCTAAACCATACAAGCCCAGTGTTCACCTCATACTTTGAAGCTGGTATCAGTACCACTAACACAGCATGTGTTAGAAGTGTCTTCTCATTGAAGCACTGGTCCAGAGAGCAGAGAAGGGCCACGGGCTTACAGGGCAATCCTGTCCTTTGCCATGCCCCTAATGCTGCTGGAATGTGTGGTAGCTGGGGCCATACTATGGTGCAGTAAGGAGTTTCCCATAGGCATGAGATGTGAGCTGTAGCCCTTAGTATCTCTCACAAAAACATAGACCTACTGTCCTCTTGAAATAAAAGTGATGCACTGAGTGTATAAAGGTGTTGTATTTTGGTTGTTTGTTGGGGTTTTTTTTTGAATAATGAAATGACTCAGTATACTACAACCATTAAGACTAAATCAGGCCTTATATCCAAACAGAGCCCTCAGTGCTCAAATTGAAGTCTCCCTGAAACATACACATGAAGACACCCTTCACCTGAATTTAGCTTTTAGGGACCTTTTAAATTTGTGTTAACAAGGTTGCACTGAACCCTCCCGCTGAACAAGAAGTAACAGTTAGCAATGAGTTGCATTATTACAACCTCTATAGGAGGACGATTGTGAGGAGTGGTCATCCTATAGGGGTTATTCCATGGATATGCTACTACCAAGGCAAAAAAGGGACCTGTAGGAGCAGCATGTATTGGTGAAGGAAGGCAGGAGCTGATGTGTTTCACTGAACAGGGGCCCACCTCACAGCCCTACGGCTGAGCAAACAGGGAACTGTTTGGTTTGCTGGCGATTCAAACAAACCACCAGAAAAAATCACTGCTGGTCAATACAGAGCAAATGCCTTCAGAAATGCTCAGAGAAAAGCAAAGCCTAAAGCACTGCTTTGTTTCAGATTAAATAAAGTGCTTCACTTTTAAATGGAGCAGCTGGTTTGGTGAGGATCTCTTTCACAGAATAGGCTTGAGAAGGAAGTAATTTCAAACTTAAAAATTGTCATATTTCAAATTTTCAGGGTTTTGTGTTTTTTTTACCAGCAAACTTTAAATGAAACTCAAGAGAAGAGCAAACAGTTGCAGCATTACTGAAGCTGCCTTCTCTAAGGAAAATTTTGGCCACCAAGGAGTTGGGTGCCTCTCAGTGGTGTGCAGGAGGGAGGGGAGCAGCTCCTGCTCTTCTCACTGCTCCCACCTCACGCTCCACTGGCTCCTGTAGCAGCTGCAGTTACAAATTGAGTGTTTCACCTACATTTCAAAATTTCCCCTTCCAACCACCCTGAGGCTAAAGTTCCTTTTACAGCCTCACAAATTATTATGGTTTGATTTCAAAAATTTTCTTCTAAGAAGCAAACCTATTGAAGGTTTGTGCTTAAAAAGCTAACAAAACCTCCTCCCCAACCCCCCCAAAAATGCCCAGTGAAACAGCTTTCCCTGTGAGCACAGAACTCTGCTACTGAAGATGAACAGGGTCCGTGAGAGGTGATCTGGCCACTGCAGGTCCTGACAGTTAGAATACAAGCAGTGCAAAAGCTCAGTTTCTGATGGAAAGGATGGCACCAGCAGTACCTGAGGTGATAGGAGATTACACGCGG
Source organism: Sakesphorus luctuosus (assembly GCA_013396695.1). Taxonomy (NCBI): domain Eukaryota; kingdom Metazoa; phylum Chordata; class Aves; order Passeriformes; family Thamnophilidae; genus Sakesphorus; species Sakesphorus luctuosus. Next base: position 468,321 of record VWZD01002786.1, on the reverse strand, counting down.
TTAGTGTAAAAAGGCATAGAGACAGGTGACCTCCTGGTTAGGAGAAGCACAGTTGGTCACAAGCTACATCGAGTGTATTCTGAGCATGGTATCTACAGAACCTGAAAAAAAAAATCTTTATTTTCTTTGATCAAAAATATGTATAGAAATGCCTGTTTTGAGGAAAATATCATACATTTTTTTCTTGTTTAACAAAATAAATTAAATATACATGACTTCTGTTTAAACTCTATATAGAATTACAAAGGTTTTATATTTTGCAATTGGATTCATTCCCAGTCTATATAGGTATTTAATATGGTCCTTCTTTATTTTCTCTTCTGTTTTTACTGTTGAACTGCAATGAAGTTTTATCACTTCCAAAATGGTATCTGAGGGGAGGGGACAACCACACGCAACCTAGGTGAGTATTCCTCATATGTATTTTTTCCTACAAGGTTATTATTTCATTCTCTTTGTTTCTTGTACTTTTTTCTAATGCTTTCATGTATTTTGCATTGATGTAGAAAATCCAGTAACTTGTCACTGTAAGCCATCAGTGAAGGACAGTGTGTTTTGCTTTCTTCATTATCAGCAGTTCAATTATTATTATTATTTATTATTATTATTTCTTAAATATAAATATAAAGGTGTTCTGTACAATGTTCCTAATTCCTTCTTTCCTTTTTCCTGGCAGTGGCACTGAGTCCTAGGACCAGTGGAGTGGAGCCTTCAAGGCTTGATCTGCAGAACATCCCATGGGAAACACGATGTCTTCACCTTGCAGAAACCAAACCGACCAGCTTGCTTAAGCTGGTTGTGCTGACTGTGACTGAGAAACATTCAGCATTTCACCTTGTGAATGAAAATTAGTTTTTCCAGACTCTCTTGTGTTATTTTTCCCCCCTGGAAGAGATGAATTGGTTATGTCTCCGGATGCTTTGGCACTAAACCCCAAGTACTTTCAAGCTCAAGTCACTCAGAGCAGGACAGGTCTAGGGGCTTCCCAACAAAACAAGTGATGTGCAGCTGGCACAGGAACAGCAGTGCCCATCCAGAAAACTACCACACACACTTTGTGCTCTCCTTGCTCCTTCTAGTAACACAAGGAAGGAGGTGCTTGTTCACATCCCTGTGTCCTGCCTCACTTGTTGCCACCTTGAATAAAATATCCAGGAAGGCTCTGTTGTTGGAGATAGCTGCCTCTCTGCTGTGATTTGGAGTTCCTTCATTTTTCCTCAGCTACATCCTGATTGCAATAATTAAAAAAAAAAAATCTCTTTTCTCTCTCTGTCTTTATTATATATATATTTATATAGATAGATATAGATATATACACATATATATATATACACACATACACACACGCATATACAATTATATATATATGTATATATATATATTTAAAATTATATATATAATATTTTCTGTCTGTTTTGCCTATTGCTGGCAGTGAGAGCTGACTTGGAGCAGTCTCTTCTGAGGTACCACAAGGAAAAGTCCAAACGAGCTACTGTACAGGGCCAGCTCTTAGCACTGGTACTGAATGTGTTGGTGCTGATGGACTTTGCCTTCCACGTGTGAGTGGGTGTGGGTGTGGATGTCCGTGTAAATCTTTGGGTACATTTTGGATGCCATGGCTGGGGCGAGTGCAGGCCCTTGGGACAGTAAATGCTGCTGCTGGGCAACGTATTCCTCATAGTTTATGGAGGAGATGCAGTCTTTGTCCGGGACCTGGGAGACGCAGATCCGCTCCCGGGGCTGCGGCCGGTGCACGGGGGCAGCGGCTGGAGGGGAGCAGGGCTTCTTCTTGGACTGGCAAAGCCACAAGAGGATTGTGCCAAAGATGAATACAGCTCCAGCAGGGATGCCGATGATCACAGGCCAGGGCAGGCTGCTGGCCGAGGAAGGGGGCACAGGTGCACTTGGAGGCTTGGGATCTGGACATTATGGCAGAAGAGAGACAGAAAGAGTTAATTAAGTGCAGGCAAAGTGGATTCAAAACAGATGTCACACTTGGGCTGGCTCTTATACAGGCTGTCTGGCAACTCTGCCAGACCAAGTAACAAGGGAGAAATCAAGCCGGCACGTGATGTTTGGTAACTGCTTTGCTTTTCAGTGCTCCTGGAAGGACAGGCAACTCATTTTCTCTGGTTTAGGGGTCAGGAGGGGAGCCTTTGGGGGATTTTTGAACTTTCTTATCCAAGCTTTCATGGATGCACTAGAGCCAGCCTGGAACAGTTTCCTAATACTCTGACTCTCCGATGGAGTGAGCTTTGCTGCCCAGATTGCAGGACACAACATGGGGATGTGACAGCAACTACCAGCAGTCCAGGAGGCATGAGTGGGTTGCACAGAGACACAGTACACTGCCCACGTGCCTCTGCCAGGGGCACCCACCTCTGTCTGCTGGGCTTTAGACACTCTTTGGTAACCCTGTCTAGCAATGCTGAAGCTACTCAGCAACACTCTGCCATGGCAGGGAGCGTGGATGGAAGGTTTTGGAGATGTTGTCTTGAGTTTCTTCTGGGGCTGGGAGGAAGGCTGAAGGATGGGAAAAACGTAGGAGAGATGGTGTTGGTGCCCCCCTCCCTGGTGCCCAAGCCATGAAGAAGTGAAAGTTCACACAGCATTAAAGTGTGTCTACAGCTCCCAACACCAAATGGGCTCTACCTCCACCAATCTGTTTGGAGCTGCTGCTGGATTTTCAAAGGCAGTACATTCAGCTACTGTGGAGGAGACAAGATGCTACAGACATCATCTTTCACACCTACCTCCCCTTTTCCTTCTCTGCTGTTGGCAGCCTGTACAACCCTGGGTAGCCACTCCAGTTTCTCTGCCTGACCTCTTGATTTATAGACCCAAAAGGAGCCCTGGGGTATGATACTAGCTATGAAAATCCTTGTCTAGATAGTTACCATCTGGGATTTCCAAAGCCTTGAAACATACCTAGGCACAGAATTCAGCTTGAAGAAGACACAACAAATTTCAAAACCCACAGCCTACCTAAATAGCTCAGTATGTTATATTCAAACATATATATCAGTTAACTTTCAAGCCAAACTTCTTTTATGACACTAATGTCTTTTTCTCTTCTTGACAAATAATCCTATGGCTGGTTGAAATGTTAAATATATACCATGTGGTCTCTCTGAAGTTAGAAGGACCTATACTGTTGACCTCAATAGACAAAATTTTGATTCACTAACACTGGAAATTACAGAATAATTTAGGCTGGGAGGGGAGTCGGGAGGTCATCTGGTCCACCCTCCTGCTAAAAGCATGGCAGGATTAGAGAACTGCCCCATCAGCTGACCACGAAAAAAACAGTCATCATGTTGGTTGGCAGAAATGCTTTGCTGGGCCAAAATGAGAGTGTTTTGATACTCATCCATGCTGTTTCTCAGAGCTATGTCAGAACTGTAGATTTACAAGAAAAATGTAATTTTTAACTCATGGCTTTACAACCACATCTTTTCTTCTTAGGGCAAGCTGGGCTCTCTCTATCATTGCCAATAACAACAGGCCTGCAGGCTCTGGTTCTGGCATCAGGCCTCATTATAATCCCATTTGAATCAATGGAAAGTCTCCCACTGATTTCAGTGGAAGCTGGATTAGACTCCTCCAGTTCAGAAACTCCCAGAGGCTTGGAGTTATATCCCACCCATGCAGTCTTTTCCTTGGGATTGACAGGCTTTTCAGTTAGAGTTTAGTCCTAAATCCAAGTGATGCAGAAGACAATGCCAAGAATGTTCTCTTACTTGGCAACCTGCTGTCAGTATCTAAGTTCAACCTAGTGACTCCTGATGGCTGCTGAGATGCAGAGCTTTGGCAATCCGTGAGCAGAAGGCGGCATGTTGCCTCAGCTACAGGAGTCATGAGCATTTCCCCCACTACCTACAGAGAAAACCAGTTCATCATTGCTGTCTGCCACTGGTGTCTTGACTGGAGACACCTGAGAGCTAAAATGTTCTGATATTGGCTCCAGCTCCTGCACCCTCTTAGCACTCTCTCTAATGTTGGCTTTGTGGTGGTGAAGGGAAGAAAAAGCAGTATGATCTATTTTTGCCACAGAACTGGTGGATCTGAAACTAGATTCACAAGGCAAGGTGAGGCACAAAGAAATGCCCTTTTCAATAATAATAATAATAATAAAATTAGACTAGAATTGCACAGTCAAGAGGCAAAGGAGAAAATGGCCAAGTAAAGATGGTGTGTCTCAAATGCATTTGCTACAGTCTCAGTTGGACATGGCCACCAGCTCTGTGGTCTGGGGAGAGAGGGCAGCAGCTGTGAGTTTGATAGAGGGACCCCAGGGGACAATTGGGTAAGAATTTAACTAATCAATCATTCTGGTTTTCGCACACATTCTTTTCATTTCCTTGTGACCGGGACATTTTTATTCTTCTCTTACTTTATGGGCCTGGACCATTGTTTCCTTTTACCAGTAAAAGCAATATAAATAAGGGCAAAAGAAAGGAGAAATGTAAAGGAAGGGGGTTGCAAACTGTGCTGTTATTCAGTTCCCCTCTCCTGTCCTGTATCCTAGCACTAAAGCAATGTAGTGCTTGCAATTGCAGCATCCTTTCCCAGATCCTCTTCCATACAGGAGCAGATAATTCATCATAGTTCACCCTGACAACTGAGAGGACCAACCTCATCCATGTCTATCAGTATCTAAAGGGGAGGGTGCCAAGAGGATGGACAAGGCTCTGCTCACTGGTGCCCAGCAGCCAGACAAGAGACAACGAAAAGAAACTGATGCATGGGAAGTTCCACCTGGAAGAACTTCTTTACTGTGTGAGTGACCACACACAGGAACAGACTGCCCAGAGAGGTTGTGGAGTCTCCCTCACTGGAGATATTCAAGAACCATCTGCACACAATCCTGTGCCATGTGCTCTAGGATGACCTTGCTTTAGAAGGGAAGTAAGACCAGATAACCCATTCTGGTCCTTTCCAATCTTACCCATTCTGTGCTTCTGTGATTATTTCCCGTGAAGGGAGAAAAGGAAACATCATTAATGGGATTGCAGCAGGGACTGTTTTAAATTGGGGTTGATTTAGTCCTGCATTCATTCTTATCAGAACTGGGCTAGCCTAAATCAGCACAGAGGCATCGCAGAGGGCCAGGGAGCTCAGTGGGCATCAGTAGTTGTATATTTAATACCATGAGGCAGACTATTGGTATAGATGGGGGAGGGGGGGGGGGGAAAGTCATAACTCACCTGGCAGGACTGTGAGAAAAGCGCTGCGAAAGCTGTAGCCCATGGTGTTTGCCCCGAGGCAAATGTACATCCCTGCATCCTCTTCCTTGGCTCGAGTAATCATCAGTTTGTTCAGGTAGGAACCATCTGGACGGGACCAGACCTCCCCCGTGGGCAGAACAACGAACTTCTGCCCCCCGACATCAATAGTTGAGTTGTATTTGCTCTCTGTGCCATATTCCACCCTTTTCAGCCACTGGATGACAGGTTTGACATCGCTGCGGACTTTGCACTGGAAGGATGTGGTCCCACCGTAGTCCACCGTGGTGTTGACAGGATGTGTCCCTGTCAGGATGGGTTTGGACCTTGTCCTCTCTGCACGGAAACAAATGGAGTTCCATGGGAAAAGGTGTTTGCCAATCTCAGTAACTTGCAATTGCAGAAACATAGGAAAAAGGTGTAGGAGGGATGCAAAATGATAGTCTAGTCCAACTCCCTGCCCCAAGGTAGGCTGAGAATTCTGCAAACATCTCCTGACACAAATTTGCCCAGCCTCTGCCAAAGCCTCCAATGGTAGATGCTCTCTAGTCTCTCCAGAAAACTCCTCCACTATCTGAGGCTTAGCAAGTCTGTTCTCATGCACAACCTGAATCTTCCTGTTTCTAAGAAGGAAGTTACTTTTCTACCTACATCAGATCTGGAGAAAAGTGTGCTCTTCCCTTGACTCCTCATATTTGGAAGATTTTCTTAATCTCTCTCTTCTGTACACTCAACAACTCTCCTATCTGTGGTTCTGTGATGCCATGTCTCTTACCACCATGTCCAGCAGGGTGCAATTTACAGGTGAGTAAAACAGAACCTTATGTGTTCTCAGACACAACTTCATGTTTATAGCAGATTATTTACAAGTACTTATCTATTAAGGTGCCACACCAGAACCACTGTGGCTACCCGCAGTTTGGGGACAATGAGGGGGGGTAAAGACATGTTTCTTCTCCTTCCAGTCTTCACAAATGTGCCTTAAGGACACAAAAATTGATGGGGAAAAGACCACTTCTATGCCAGACTATGGCAGGCTGTGGATGTTCTCATCTTTTGTCTGGCAGAGCTTCAGGAGATATCTGTCATCTCTCTTGCTGTGCCTGGTAGCTACCCATGGTGACCAAACTCTACTGGGAGCCACCCCATGTGATGTCGTCAACTACTGGGGAAGTTTAGACCACAGGCACCACCAGTGAGTAAGTCCTTCACTTCATCATCACCTCCCTGCTTTTATGATTTCTTGCTTCAGACTAAATATCACCACACTCACTGTGGAGAAAATTTTTGTGGAGGAAGAGCTCAGAAGACTTTCACTTTTTTAGTCAATAACGAAAATCTTCTCTTTCTCACAATGTTTTCTTGCCTTAAGTCTCAGATGAGGAATGAAACAAGATGGTTGGAAAGGAAATCAAACAGAAGAGGTTCACAAGTCCATCCTTTCCAGCATGATCATAAGCCTTAAGTTGTATCAACACCACATGAAGCAAAAAGAAAAATATATGCCTCATTTTGAGGAATATTTGTATTTTTTTAAAATTTTTTTTTAGTGTTAGAATCAGATAAATCAGTCACAGTTTTCAGACAAGGAGGTACTGCAAACCTCTATCCTAGGCACAGAGAAATTATGGTATCACAGTGGGTGGTAACTGCTGGCAATCATCAACTCCTTTTAATGGCAAACACTGTTGGATTGAGCATGTAACAAAACAGCTCCCACCAGTGCTGGCTTTGGGGTGAGAGGAAGGAACAATGGACCCTCTTTCAAAAACTCAGGATACGTTCAATAATGAGGGCTCTAAAGATGTGCTTGGGAAACAAAAATACCACAGTGGTCTCTGTAGGCTTTGCCTTGGGACTAAAAGCAGCAATCACAGCTGGGGAGACTGAGACTCAGATAAGCAGGACTTAGGAGTGGAGGCTTGGGGGGAAAAGAAAAGGAAATTGAATAAAACCTGTAATGCTCCACAGAATGATGTTAAAAATAGAAAGATGTCTGAAAACTGCTTAATGCCCTTATCTCCTTGACTCTGGTTCCAGCTTTGGTTACTGTTTTCACTCCTAGCCAGCCAAAGCTAATGAAAACAAAGGTTACATACATCTTTAAGTTGATAAAAACCAAGATAAACAGGGACACAGAAAGGGGTTTGTTCCTGGTGCTGTCTGGTTTTGATGAAGTGAAAATGCCACAGCTGCCATTAGGATGGGGCTTGATTCATTTCCCTGCCTCTGCTCCTGGTTTTAGTGTAAACACATGTTTTTACTGTCTCCACACAGCTGCATCTTTATCAATCCCAGATGTCCAGCAGGTTTGTGCCTTCAGAGCTCAACAGAGCTTCCCACATGTGCTTTTAATTCCTGTGATTCTAGAGAAAGGACTTATCAAAGAACATCTCTTTACCTTTAAGAACAATCTTTCACACTGGGATAAACTTTCTCATGCTAAAATCTATGCACAGACAAACAACATGCTATCAAAGTGGCTGGAAATAGCCCTCCATGCCTCTCCTCATTAATGAAGGCTATTCAATCCTCCTTCCACTCAGCTCATCTTCTCGTCTTTCCTGAGCTGACTGCTCTGTAATCATTTCCATAACAACTTATGATGATGTCATAGACAAAGCACAATGATTTAAGAATAGGAGCTCTTCTCTGTTAAACTTAGGTAGGATTCAAGTACAATTATCTTCTGTAATAGTAGGGGAAACAGGAGATTAGAGAGCAAGAATCAGAATAGCTAGATAGTAAGAAGAGCAATTTACCTCATCACAATGCAGGGTAATCCCCCACAGCTCATCTTCTAAGGATTGAATCTTTAAAGCTATATAGGCATCTAAAGATACAGACTGGACCCTAGTGGGAATTTTTTAGCATTTGTTTTTTCATTTGTACCCACCTAAACCTTCAGATGGCCAAATGTTTTTTAGAATCTGGCCCTAAAATCTTGTCTGGCTAATCACTCTAGACATAAGATTTCTGCTAATTCCCTTTGGAGACATCTAGATTAAATTTTCAATTGATTTGTTTCATCTATTCTGATAGAGTAATCCGGGCTGTCCTAAATATTTCCATCCCTCCTCTATGGTACTCTATTAGTTCTCAGTCTGTCCTTGAACTGACTCTGTTGGTAGAATAAGATTGAATGGGGCAATGGTGAACTTTCACCATACAGGTGCCCTTAGAGATGATTGTTTCCCAAGTACCCATCCTCATTTCAGCAACTAACACGTGTTGTTGTTACTCTGTCTTGCCCAGGTGTCAGCTTAATTCTAGAGTTTCAGTAATGTTTTTTCTGTCTCTGCTGATGTTTTGAACACTTTCCCACTCCTGTGTCCAGCTACCAGCCCTGCACACTTGCCATCATGCTCTTTTTACTCAGCCAACCCTTATCAAAGCTCCCTCCCTGCCATTCCACCCCAGAGGCTGCACTTACGGATAACTTCAACTTTGTACGTTGCATTGATTTCCCCAACTTTGTTAAACACCCGGCAGGTGTATTTCCCACTATCCTCAGGCTTCAGGTTCTTCAGGTTCAATGTCCACTTCTTCTTCTTGTTCTCCCCAATCTCTTGGGGAGTGAGGGGCTTATTGTCCTTCAGCCATGTGATGTCAGGCCTTGGATTCCCACTGGCCACGCACTTCAGGCGGATGGAGCTGCCAACAGGACGGGCGATCACTCTCCGTCTCATCTTGGCAGGTTGTGTGAACCTGGGCCGGGCTGCAAGAGGCATGAAAAGTTGACTGTGGTGACAAAAGGACATGTAGAAAAGGATAATATTGTCAAATGTTATGACCAAATTTGCTCGAGAGGCAGCTGGCAGCCCCATACACACCAGTGTATCACTCTTCCTCATATCAGCTCAAACTGACTTCCTTGGAAAGGAAGACATTACCTAGCCTGATGCATTTGAATGTCTGCTGGACCGCTATGGCCACTGCATCAGCCTTCTGCATAGCAATGACGCCTTAAGATTTTTACATATTTGTGTATTTTAATATAGCTGTATAGTTTCTCACACTTCAGGTATCAGCTGACAGTTTATAAACCCCTTTCTCACAGTTTGTGCCATATTCTTGAAATTCTGTTCCATGGTCTTTTCAAGGAAAGAGGTTTTAGCAAGGACAGCTTGTTTGGGACACGTGCACCTGGGCCAGAATAATAAGATGTAGTCAAAACAAGGCAGAGGCCTTAGAACCCTTGCAAAGACTCCAACAGGGCAGTTCTGAGAGTGGTAGCAGGGGCAAATGGGTTTTGGGCTGGATGTACCCACTAGATGTGGTAATTAGTTAAAGCTATAAAGTTGTGAGAATTCTCTGCTGGTGTGTGCATTTATGTATCGTGGCACCTGAAAGTACTTTCATTAAAGACTAGCTCTCTATTTTACCTACATTGTCTTGGAAGTTCTTTTCTCCCATTTTAGGCAAAAGCATAACCCTGAAATTTCTGTGTCTGTAAGGCAACTGCACCAGACCATCTCACAAAATGATACCAAAACCCCACTACTGCAGCTGAAGGCAAAATGCGGCCCCATAATCACATTATAATTGTTACCATATTCCACGCCACAAAGGCAGGTCCTTAGCCAAGACCAAAGGAAAAAGCTCAGATTCCTGTCAGGCTGACCATTTTCTCAATTTTTTTGCTTGTCACATGAAGCTTCAGTCTCCAAAGATGTTTTGCCCCTTAGTTCTCACTGTCTTCAATGGGACATAAGAAGAGTCAACAGTGTTCAATAATAGGAAAGTCCTAGAAGTGTGCCAGACTTTTATACATTGATCTGAACTTAAATGTTTGCAATACATTCAACTTCAATTTACAAAGCATTCACGTTGAAAGGCATGAAGAAACAAAGAAAGAAATGAAAAGATGCAGTGAAAACCCCTTGAGTTTGTTATTAGAAGGTACCCAATGCCAGTCCATCCCAAAAATGGAGAGTCTGAAGCAAGAGCTGCTGGTGGACAGAATCATGGGTTAAGCTACTCATCTCAGGTAACAAATCTGTTAGAAACCCATACTTCTAACAGCAGTGATATGAACACTAGAGAAATGCAAGGTCCCCACCCGCAAAATCTGAACTTTAACGAAAAATTCAAAAGAAATCACAAATTTCTCACAGTTACTCTAACTACACAATGCTTGTCCAGGGGCACCTCTAACTGCAGGCTTCTGCTGAGATTAATACCACTTCTGACTCCCACTTCACACTCTCCCCTGCACCCAAAATGCTTCTGCCAAGTTCACCTGTCGTCTTCTTTTTTCTTATTTTGGCAAAACCAGTTCCTCCTCTAAGTCCGTTCAGCATTTCCACAACAAGTTTCTCCTCTGCTTCTGAACCCTACTTCTTGCTTACTGTGGTATGACTCTTCAGCCCTAAGGGACAGTCACCCTGCATTTTTGCACCCCCCTGGTAACTCTTCCTTGATAATTTTCTTGGGTAATAAGAGAAACAGGTGAGGGGGCAGCTTTGTGGCACATGGGGTTGAATTATGCCCATCGCAGAGTCATTGAAGTTGGAAAAGACCTCCAAGATTTCTGAGTCCAACCATTTAATCTAACACTGCCAGCTCCACCACTAAACAATGTCCCTAAGTGGCACATCTGCATGTTTTTTGAACACTTCCAGGGACGGTGGTTCCACTAATATCTTGGGCAGCCACTGGCCTTCACCAATAGCAACTGGAAAGACACAACCTCAGTAGCATGTAAGACACCAAAACAAGCTGAGAAAATTGTGCTTGAGGCATCAGGAAAGTCAGCTACAGGATAGCATGGTGGGACTCTCTCCCAGCCAGCCAGCCCTGCTGCCCAGGGCTGAGGGCCAGAAGCTCTGGGATGTGCATCCTAGTGGACCTTTCCTGAATGGAGGAGGCTGGTCCACAGCTTCCTGTCCCCAAGCACTGGGGAATGGCAGCCATTGCCCTCTGAGGTTTGTGAACATATCCCTTAGTCCTCACCCCCCTGCAGCCTTGGCCAAAATCCCTCCCTCTTGGAAGAAGACACCCTTTGTCATACTCCTCTCTGCAGAGTCCTTTTCCGTAGGGGAAACCATCTGTCTCCACAGCCTTCCCTCGCCCCCCTTGGCTGTCATTTTGGGTCCCAGCCATTTCATGTTATTTCAAACTCTTGCTCAGAAATGCTTTACTCTCCACACAGAGGCTTTCATGTGTAATCCAATGAACCAGAGTAACTCCGGCACTGGAAGTCTTTGCCGTGACAGCTGAGCAACAAGTGTGACATACTAACCCACTCCACAGGTCGTTGTGCCTAAATTGCTGGGTGTTCCCTTTGGGGTCTGCTGCAGGAGGCCCCCTCCCAGCAAAAACAATCATCCTCCCTGACAATGAACCCTGTCAGAGCTGCAGGCTGTGGGCAATGACATTCTGAAGTTTGAGTCTGAGCCAAAGGAGACGTGCTGGTAAAGGCTGTCATTGTGGAAATGAGTGAATGTCTGCAAGGTGCATGAAGAGGTCAGGAATCAGCAGAAATGTGTCTAAGTTATCCTCTAATATAGCAGTAATTTATTCCAAGACTAGGAACTCCAGGTCCAGGTAGGGGGAGATACTCATGGATGGGATTCCTGGACCGGGACACATCAAAGAGCAGGTTGGAGCCAGGACAGTCACACTTCCCCGGCAGAATGAAGAGTCAAGGGAGTGACTCCGAGCTCTCAGAATGACTTGGTGGTATCTTTGCTCAGTAAGGGCATTGTAAGACAGAAACTGTCTTTCCACCAAAAAAAGCAGGGCTTTAACATTTCTGGGTTTTGTCCCACTGTGAATCTCATGAATCTGCCTGAGATTTTGCATTCGCTACTTGTAGATGGTTGACAAAACCACACCAAACTACAGGTAAAGCTACACTTCTCTGGCTCTTTCTGCCTTTCTTCTTCTGTTTAGGAAAGGTTAAGTGATTATGTGGACTCAAAAACTACTCCAGGCTGGGTGCAATATGCTGAAACCAGATCCCATTTACACAGTCCTGAATGTTTCCTTGACAAAAGCCTGAATTGGACACGTTTAGAAAAGCCAGTTAACAAAAAAGGAGAAAGAGAGAGACATGCACACCTAAGAGAGAAAAAGAGATCCAGCAAGCACAAAGAGGAGAAACAGCAGTGTGAGAGACAGGCAGAAAAAGCCCCTTTTGAGTTGATGCTAGTAAATGTCTGTACCCAAATCTGTACCATCTACAGACATTTTGCTTGTTGGAGTGCCAGCAAAGGCCATTACAAAGTGCCTCTGTGTTATTTATACTTCACATGCCTGTTCTCCTCATCATCATTTGGCATTTCCTTCATAAACATGAACCACACATTTGTACAGTATAAATTATGTCACACTCAAGAGCAAGGGAAAACACAAGTGGATGGGGACAGCATTGTGTATGGGTTCCTGGCTGAAGTGCTGTTTATCATGAAGATTTGTTCAAGCTAATGAAAATTAAATGAAATGGAAGGCTGTAAGCACAAAGACCTGTGATAGAAATCTGTGCACTCTTCTCCCTGTGGGGCATGGATCAGTCCCAGAGGCTTCTCTCAGGTGTTGCTTATACAAAGTGAGGTGATTATCTGAAACATGATGTCTGATGCATCCACCACAATTACCTCCACATAGTCACAGCCACTACCACTTCCAGCTTTTATGATACTTACAAAAAAGTGTCACGATACAACTAAGCACTGAAATACTTTCAAGTCTTTTGGATAAGAGTTCAGTCAGTTATGGGAGGACATGGATGGGGTTATCTACTTTACCCCACATCAGTTTCCTGCTCTTGATAGGGGCAGGACCTCGACCCAGTGATATCACTGTGTGATAACACATGGAAAGCAAAGTGGAGCTTTTTTTACTATAGTAATGAAAAGTGGAGAGATGGCAGCTTTTCTTAGTAGCTGCTGAGTCCCTCCTAAAGTACTCCTGACCTGTGGTTTATCTAAGACACTCTTTCTCTAGGTCTAAAACGTTGTCATCCTTTTCCAGAATGAGTGGAGGTTACCTTCCTCTCCCTGAATGCACTTCAGATAAATCTGTAATTCAGGTATAGCCTGGACTACAGCACACCATATCCCTTGTTTGCTAGTTTCTGAAGGAAGCTGGCCTGAGCTGAAGTGATGGGGACTCATATAGCAAAAGCTTACCAGGTTCCACCCCTACCACTCCTGTGAGGTTTTTCCCTGACCACAAATGTGGTACAAAGCCATCTCTGTATTACAAAACTAAAAAGAGGGATGTATTGCATGAACAAAATAGAAATGCTGTGTTTCGTCCACAGAGCTCATAAACTCACAGCACACTCCTGTCAGTAATGGTCAAAAGCTGTTTGGCATCATCCTGACAACTTATTGTCCTTCCAGGAGTTCTTGGACCAAACTTTGGACCTGAAGGCCTTGCAGTGATTCATTCCAAGTGAGATTTTAGCAGTTCCCCAAAGCTCTGCAACAGCAACAAAATCTTATGCCCAAACAGTCCAGGGCTCAGAAAAGTTCAGGCAGGTGTGTAAAAGAGAGGGTGATTTTAAAAAACACTCAGCTTGGCCTAGTGCTAATTCTCCTGAAGTGAAGTCAGCCCTCCCATTTGCCCTCCTCAGTGGGAGCAGTGTTATGTTGGCACTGAAGACTTTTGGAAATATTGCTGTAAAAGTCAATATGCTTTTTATAGGGAGTCTATGAAAGCTATAATAGCTGCACATGCAAAAGAAAGTCACTGCCCAGAAAAACAAATACAAGGGAGAACCTGCTGGGGTATATGGCAGGGGGCCCTAGGGCCGACCACAGGCTGCATTTTGCAGGACCCTTGGATGCAATCCATCCACACCAACATGTTCAGCTGACACTCTGTTTATTATTTGACCATATGTAGGGAGAACTCACTCCAGTTTCTCTGCCTTTCCTCTCCTTCAGCAACTGAGGAATGCGCCGAGAGAACAACACTGAATGAAGAAGTGAGGAAAACCAAAAAACATAAAGTGCTCCTTACCCCATTGCTTCCCAGAATGATCTTCATATTCTCCGTTGGAGCCCTCAGGTACCTGGCTATCCTTTCCTGAGCTGGCATCATCTGCAAAGGAAAGGGAAGGGAAGAGGTTGAGAAGGTCTCCTGCAGTGCAACAGTATGACAAGAGTTTGCATTTCCTCCTGGAGGCACCAGGCAGCTGAAACACACTCAGCATACATCAGGCATCCACATCCTGGCACTTACAGCCTGGCCTGTTTAATGAACAATTTAGTTTAGTGCTTTATGAGCTTTTCAGCAGGCTACCAAAGCAATGGGAGATTAATCAATGTTTGCATTAATATCTGACAAAACCTCTTTGTTTATGTTTACATGTCACTGTTCCCTAGGAGGAGCTGATCTGTTGTACCTTCTATGCAAATAATGGTATAAACCAAAATTAAAGACAATTAAACCTAGGAGGTGGTGGAAGACTTATGTGATCAGTCATACAGAACACAAGCAGAGGAATTAGAGCCACTAATTCACCTTTCAGCTTCCATGTAAAATCAGAAAAGCAGGCAGTTCTGGAGTTAAATGAGCTCTCAAGGGATGTTGAATGCAAAGTTATAGCTGGTGAAAACAACACTGAATTGAAAATATGTTTATGGATTTTTTTTCTAATTGTGATCACCCATCCACCTCTATCAACACACCTCTTTGTCCCTTATCACTCTAATTGTCTATACTACTACCACAGAGCAGCACTAAAAGTTTGACTTCGTGCCCTGTCCTGCTAGGAGAAATTCAAATCACCACAAGACAAACACCCCATGTCTCCAGCAGCCCCCACATCAAATTGCCACTGTGATATGGCCACCTACAAGGTCTCCATGAGGGCCAAGGGAGAAGGAGAGTACCCTGAACTTCCTTCTGCAACCCAGTGATGTTGGTAACCTTACACCTCTGCAGTGCCCAGATGGGAAATTTTTCCTGCTCCAGTAACAACTCAACCCCTATTGCACAAGTTCTCAGCTCCAAGCAAACTCATAGCAGTGCCTCACACCAGGAGGGAGGTCCACCTGAGGGACTTGGGGTACCTACACATGGTGGTGCAGGAGAATATGGCTCTTCTAGGGTTATTTCTGTACTCTTCAGGTGGCACAGCAGCACAGCAGCTGCACTTGAGGTGATGATCTTGACCAAGAGCTCCTCAGCTCCTACCTGAAGTTCACTGAAGTGGGTGAAATTCGATTTTCAGAGACAAGTCAGGTGCAGGCTGGCAAAAAGTTCATCTCAATGGGGAACAAAATGGCATAAAAAAATAAAGAGAATTGGAAACATCTGACCTAAGGAATGAATCCCTCTAAATGTTCAACTCCTAAAACCCATTATAAAAATGTCTCATGAGCAAAAGAGGAGAAAATTCATTCTGTACTCTCTGAGAAAGAAGGGAAAGGCTTATTTCAGCTTATAGACAAGCATGCTCTCCCCCCCAAAAAAGGTGCAAATAGGAAAACTGCTTTTTACAGTTGTTTTAGAAGTTGGGTTGTGCTTAAACAGCATTTACTGTGAAATTTGTGTGCAGTCTCTGTGACAGAAGAATGCGTTTAACCCCATCTTCACCTCAGGTTGGGCTATTCCAGAAAATCACCCCATCTCTTCAGCAAGGGGCATTATATGCCAACAGACGTTCTGCTCTCGTTTGCCTCTGCTCTTTGAGCAGAGAGGCTGTAATGCCATGTGCCCCCTCAACCCTGACAGATTTTTCTCCTCTCCTTTTGGTTACTTTGGTGCAGTTACCCCTGGAGGTATGTACAGCTGTCACCTTGAGGGGAAAAAGAAAACTTTCTGGGCAGTAGCACACTGTGCTTGCACATCAGCAGCAAACTCCAGCTGACTGCCCCTTCCCACGTCCCACTCACCCTCCATCCATCCCTGGAAACCCAGAGGCTTTCCTGTGTGCCCCAGCCAGCTCCCAGCCCAAACCACAGGGCAGCAGTGGGAACCAGGTCACACCCAGGAAACACGAACTATCACACAGTGTCATAAGTGCCAATGTACCACCTGGGCTCTGCTGAGGCCAACCTGCAGCCTGTGTTACAGAGCAGGTGAGTAACTCACATGCTGCATTTTGCAAATATATTTTCACAGCCTTGGAAAACCAAATGCGGGGGATACAAATATACCCATTACATGTTATGACTTGCCTATGACAGATTGTCTCCTTTCAGTCATAATGCCAAATCAGTTACTTCCTGGAACCTGTGTAATTTTTCCAGTATCCGTAGTGCTACAAATGAAATCTTAGATACTTTCTGACAGAGAACTTTAAATCCCTTCGCACAATTAGAAAAATGCATTGGGTAATGGAAAATAAAGAAAAACTGTGGTCAGAGATGCAGGATTCCTATCCTTTGTTAACTGCTGAAAATCTTAGAAGTGGTTAAGACGTTCAAGTGGCAATGTTCTGTCAATTGTATCTTAATCCTGCTCAGCCCGATGCACAAAGAGCAGTATATCTCCCTTGCCTGCTGCCTCATGTTACAGTATGTCAGCCCATGTGCACTCCTCCTACTGACACACAAGCACTGACTGGCAGTCTCCACACCTCCTAACAGGCTGCCAAGCTTTTGATTTAAGGAAAATTTCTCTGAATCTGTTTGATCCTTTGAAGATGCTTCTTCAGTCTTTATCCTGCAAAATCGCAAACCTGTGGAGTAACCAACCAAACCCAGAAAAAACATTCTGGGGGGAAGAGATCAGGATAACTAATGCCACCATGCTGAGCTGATTGAATAGTTAATTACACTGAAATAAACAACTACATACATTTAGGCACGTTGGTTTAGATACATTGGATCTTGTTTCATGTGTGTTAGGAATGTGGTAACATTAACAACAATGCCAAAAGTCTTGAGAATGGGAAATGTCGTAAACATGGAAACTCTTATAGAGCAGAACTGCTCCTTCCTATCCTCAGAGCTGCACACTGGGTGAGGGATGTTACAGCAGTCTCCACCTTCAGCATGACTGTACCTGAACAAACTCACACTTGAGAAGTGCACCAGAAAGAGTTGATTCATGAGATCCAGAAATTGGATGAAACTCATTCTGGGGAAGGTTCCCTGAAGTTCGTGAACCTCCAGTTGAATTTAAAAGTATGAGTGAGGCAGCAGAGTAGCCAGTGATATAGTGAAGAAGTGTTAACATGTGATGTGAGTGACTCAGGGTCAGGTCCCTCTTCTGCTGAATTCAGAGAGGGATTTCAATCTCCATTCTTGCACCTTGGGTGAGTGTCTTAAGCTCTGACTTGTGGTCTTAGAGAGCAAAAAAAGCTTCTTATGACATAAAGTAGAACAACACTTCAGAAGACAGAAATTTCAGGAACACCCTGAGGATGAGAGACTTCTGCCTAATTCAGATATCACCAATATTTGACTTCCACCTGCCTCACCCAAAGTCAGTACTGTGGCTGCATGGAAAGAGTATCTCTGTCCCTGTTTTGAAGAGCTTTCTGAGTTTTCCAACTTTAATACCAAGTGGTTTCCTAGGGTAAAGAAACACTTTTACCATTGTTCTAGTCCCTGTGCTGGGAAGGATGGGTATCCTTCTGTACTGCAAACACACTTTGCTCAGTCTGCTCTCTCCTAGGGAGGAATATGTGACACTGAGGGCAAAGCCAAATTTCCTGCTTTTTCAGAGGTGTCTGCAAACCTGCAGTCTGAAACCTGGTTAATAGTGTCAGATCTGAAGACCTGCTGTTTGCATTTCACCCCGAGCTTCACAGATGCACCCAGCCTGGCAATATTCTTACTAGACAGAGAGAGGTCCTGAAAAAACAAGCCACATTCAGATATGTATGACTAGCACACAAAATGATGAGTTAGTAGCAGAAATCACATGAGTCTATGCTATATTCAAAAATTACCTAATAAGCCAGTTACTTATTCATGTTCTTGTCACCTCCCCATAGAGGTGGGTAGATTGGGGTAAGAAATACATACAAAAAAATCGGCCTGCAGTCAAAGGTCAGCAGGGACCAGCTATGCAGCCCTGCCAGCTTTGCTGCCAGCACATAACTGTGATAGGCAGCGCTAAGAAGGATGAACTGCTGAAGTTTCCTACAAGCTCCCTTTTCTGTGACCTGTATTGGAAGGTCAGCCTGTACTGGACTTCTTGGACGCTATCACAGGCTTAGGATAGCAGCCAGTTGGAAGACGAAGTGGAAAACCTGCCTTGAAAAGCAATCACTGACTAATTTTATGTCACGAGTATCTGATGCTAAGAAAACATACACATGATTTAGGTGTCCTCACTGTACAGTTTGGCTCCATGGGGCTACAAAGCATGCTGACTGGTCGGGAAACCCGAAGGGCAAGGCTCCAATATCATGTCAGGTGATAGACTTAGAGACATGGGACAAAGTCGTAAAGCCCCTTTGCCTTCAAATACTACACAGGACCATACAAGACAGAGCCGGGATGGACACAGAGGCATCAGCCCGCTGTTAGGAATGTCACCACAGGGGCATCATCCCCAGCCATTACCTCTCTCTTGCTTCAGGATCTCATTCCAAGCTGTTTTTTAGGTCTGAGATGCCACAGAACTGAGATGCTGGTGGTGCTGGGGAGGTGTGTAGTGGAGCTGAAAGGGGCAGTCATGGGATTGGAGACATGTCTGAGTGTATCTGGCCCTGATTCTTAGTGCTGATGTCATGGGACAAATTGCCCTTTCTTATCCCAGAAACTACAATGCTCTATGCATATTGCCTGCCATGTGTCTTTTTGGTCTATCCCCTGTCCCAGAGCAGGCTGGATTTCTGCAGAAGAGGGATTTGGAGTATGTAACTCCATCTGACAAAGCCCATTGAGGATCCTATGGGACAAAGAGTGCCACATCAGTGGGGTACAGTTACTGTTTATTACCATAGCAGAATTGCTCCATTCCCTCTTGAAAGTTAAAACAAATGGAAGATTCTGCATAACGGTCCGGCTCTGAGAGAACTGATGGGAAATATTCAGGCTATTACTGAGTCAGGATCAAGTTTTATTTACCCACAGACTCTCCAAGAAGGCTTCATGCTCTAGCCAGAAGGGTATGACTGGTTTTCAGGCCAATACCATGAGCTGAACATCCAACCACAAGTCAAAACAACAACCCAGTTTTTGAAGAAAAACCTAGCCATCATATTTGTCTATGATTCACAAAGTTGCTTTAATTTGTTATAATGCAAGGCCTGTCCCTGCTCTGACTTGATGGGACCAGCTTTGGAGCCTTTGATGTCAAAGGCCTTGAAAGCCCCATTTCACAGATGAGCCAGCTTTGCATAAATAAACAAAGTGACCTCTGAACTGGAGCCTGAGACCTGAGCACACTTCAAAGCACTGGGGGAGGCGATGGGGGGGGCAATGGGGAATGAAGCAATCAGAATCCATCATTNCCCCCCCAACACTGCACTGAACAAGGGGTGTAAATAAAAGGAGGGAGGCGAGTGGGGAGGGAGTGAAATGAGGGGGAAAGTGATGTAATCCAGTCAGGCTTGAACAATTATAATGAGGCCTTCTCCCATGGATGAATGAAAGAGATCTCTCTGAACTCCAGCTTTAAGAGCTGACTCTCGCGTTTACCCATCACATTTCCACATCATATTTGCTCCCCAATGTCCTTTGCTGCTGCGGATGTCTAGGGAGTGGCAAAGCACAAGTTGCTTGTGGGAGTCAGGTCTTGGGCCTTCCTAGGAGTTCAATCAGAATTTGTTCTGTTGAGCCTAACCAACAAAACTTCTTAGACTGTGAACTATGAATAGGAAGTGATTGAATTTATTTTTCAGTAGCCTTGATGGTGCAGTAGGTAGTGGAAAAACACACATGAAAGCAAGTACCGCCTGAAAGAGTAGATCTCTGCAGTTTATCTCAGATACATTCTGTTTTTCCTGTAGTACTTGTTGAAACTTAAAGGAAAACACAAGGCAAAGAGAATTCTGTGCTTTGTTTTAGGGACTCTTCTGCTGTCCTGGTCGGTTCATCTGACGCCCAGACGAATGGTCCATAAGGTGCATGTGTAGCAAGGCAGCAACAACATCATCTGTGGGTTTACAGGGATTAAGGCACTTGCTTTCCTCAGATCTCCTTAATGTGGATTAACACCAGGTTTCACTGGAATTTCAGCTGGTGTTAACCCTCAGTGGCCAGGGAAACAGCCCAACCCACTGGCTAGCACAAATTCCCATCTAGCAGGCACCATTGCCAGCTGGTGGGGTTTTGTTGCTCATCTTGTGATATTTGGGATGTTTCTGGAAGACCTTGATCATGATCTTGACCTTGAAGTGACTACTTTAGAATCTAGGCCTTTTTTGTTATTGAATAACAATTCTTAACATCTCTGATTCTGAAGAAGAACTCTGTACAAATACATACTAAAAACTTGGAGGAAAAAGAGCAATACATAAATTTTTGAGATTTTGTGATTTTTCAATGTGCTTTGTGGTTTTTGCAAAATTATTTAGTCCTGAGTTATGGCTTCAGGACCCTTGGGTGATGCCAAGGTGATTTGAAATCATGAGGACTAACATGCAAAGTCTACATTTTGACTAATTCTGAATTTTCTTCCATCATTGAGATCTAATTTAGCAAGCCTCTTCACTGAACTGTCCTTTCTGCTAGAGGTAGATAGGACAAAACTCCAATGAACTCATCCCACTAACACAAACCTGGTCTAAACTTAGGTACAATTTTGAACATCTTTCATAGATCCTCCATTAACCCTTTAGCTCATGCTCACCATTCCTTAACCTGCCAACTATATTAACAGTGTCACCTACTGTATTAACAGTGCTGATGTACAGAAAAGACAGGAAATGTGTTTAGAATTTATTTAGAAGGGCTCAGTGGAAGCAAAGGTATCAGGAATATTTGGAGATAAGAAAAAAGACCTCATGGTCTCCTTGGGTTCAGTCAGACAAAATCCCTCAAGATGAAAGAGCAGAAACTCACTCATAGGAGTGCACAGCCAAGGAACATTCTGCCTTTCTCAGAAAAAAACACTCAACCCTCCAAAAAACATCAACAAACAAAGAAACAAAAGAAGAAGACAAAAAAACCCTCACAATAAATCCAAAAGGTACTGGCAGAGAATTTCCCTCAGTGACAGGCACCGAAGACTTTACTGCCTACTGGCTTTGGCTCCAGTTGGGCCAAAAATAACCAGAGTTATTGATACTGGAATTTCCTAACAAGAAAAATTGAAAAAGTTTGTGTTCATGGCTTTTTTTTTTCATATTTTCAGCTCTGGTTATTTTCATGAGAATTTCCATGCAAAAATTTTCATGGATTTCACTTCTGGCCAAGCACTGGGAATCTCTTGGTAAGCAGGATGCTTTGCAGAAGAAACATTTGCAGCTCATCTGCCTCCTGAAACACTGGAGAGGCTCCACAGTCTACAGACAAAAGCCCTGGCTGGCTAATGAAGAAACAAGATGTCTGTCCATAGCTAGATCAGTAAATCACATTTTTAAGTTATGATGACATACAGGCCCATTCTATTACCTGTACATGACAAAGCTCTAAATTGGTGGTTGTTGCTGCATCCTACAACTCAACACATATTTATCAGAAATTACTTGTTTAAGGCCAAGGAAGACTTAATGTCCTTCCACAGAATGAGAAAAGGAGTGACTATGGAGCAGTGTAAGACATTTCAGAGCCAGTTTATTTTACTGGCTGGTACCAGTTGAGCTCTAACAGACAAACCAGTCCTACTTCCTGGGGAGTTTTAGAAGCCCAGAGAGAAACTAGTACTGCTGTCCGTAAGCTGCTACCAGCATCTGAACTAACTCTTTTCCTACCAATTCCTTCTTAATAATGCAGTCTCTGCTGAGAGAGCAACATGGACATATCCATGTTCTATGCTCTTGCAGACCACTAAAGAATGCTGTGGTTTATTGCTTGGGCTTGATCTATAAATTTTGGTATGGAAGGTGGAGAGATGGAACTTCAGAAAAGTGGTATTTTAAGCATATAAAGGGATTAATACACAAAAGTGAGCTAGAAAATGAAAGCATTCAAATGGAGCCTATTTGAAAGCTTCCCAAGAGGGGCATCTGCTAGACTACAGAACAGTCACACAGAAGAAGAGAAAGAAGTTCTATTTTATAGAATCACAGAGTTCAACTACAAACCTAACACTGCCAAGTCCCTCTAAACCATGTTCTTGAGGGCTACATCTACATGTCTTTTAAACATCTCTAGGGATGGTGTCTGTTGCAATGCCTGACAAACATTTCTGGGAAGTTTTTCCTAATATCCAATCTAAACCTTCCCTAGTGCAACTTGAGGCCATTTCCTCTCATCCTATCACCTGTTACTTGGGAAAAGAAACTGACCCCCACCTGGCTGCAATTTCCTGTCAGGGAGTTGTAGACAGCGAGAAGATCCCCCCTAAACCTCCTCTTCTCCAGGCTAAAACACCCCCAATTCCCTCAGCTGCTCCTCATCAGGCTTATTCTCCACACCCTTCCCTAGATCCACTGCCCTTCTCTGGACATGCTTGAGCACCTCACTGTCTTTTTTGTAGTGAGGGGCTGAAAACTAAACACAGAATTCAAGTACTGGGGGATAATCACTGCCCATGTTCTGCTGGCCACACTATTGCTGATAAAGACCAGGATCCCACTGGCTTTCTTGGCCACCTGTGCATACTGCTGGCTCATGTTCAGCTGGCTCTCAACCAACATCCCCAGCTCCTTTTCTGCCAGTTAACTTTCCAGCCTCAAACTTTGGAAGATCAAAAATTATAATGGTCTAACTATGGCTGAACTATAGATTTCATAAATCCATTTGCTGAAGTTGGCTCATGTAGTTCTCAAAGAGAGCTTTAGTAACACCTTCAATGTTACTGTGAATACAGTATGATTGATAAGAAAGAAAACACACAACAGAAAAGGATGTTAATGAAAAAGGAGTCTTAGAAGACCATGAAAAATTATCAATTGCCTACATCTATACAGAGAAATTCTGAAGGTCTTCTGAGACAATACAGAATGAGACCTCTGCATAAAAAGTTCATCTCTTTCTCTTCTTTGTGCCCATGACTCTGAATCTGGTTCAGATCTGCACCTAGTTTATAACTTTCCTCCCCTCCTTCCCCAACCATCTGCTTCCATAACACTGTGGAAGGAGAAGCCTTTCTGAAGCTTTAGCTCTTGCCTTGCTTCTTGTGGTCTCTCGCTACCCACAGAGCTCACAAAGTCATCTGAGACACATTCTTAGTCATGGCTCCATCTGCTCATAGGGATGCTCTAGCTCCTGCTGTAACCACACAAGGAACCACAAGGAGAAACAGCTGGAGCTTTTCATTCCACCACTGCAATTCCCTGGCCTGCCATTATAACAATTACATTACAAAGGCAATCACAGCCCTTCCGCCATGCTGACTCCTCCAGACACCAGGACCTCCTGCCTGACTTCAGGTCTCCATTCCACAGGGGGCAAGAAAACAATTCTTCCCTCTTTGTTGTTGTTGTTGAGGTTGCTTTTTTTATCAGCATGCCCCAGCACACACAGACAGCAGCCCGGAGAGCTCTGTACCACAGGCACCAGTCTGCGGTTACAGTCTTGATCTGCTACTGGAGAGGATGAAAGGGAGAAGAAATCAGAGAACAAGACGAGTGGTTAGGCTTCTGCCTTGTCACCAGCACTTTCTGAGCATGAAATAGCAGCCCTCAAAAGACAGCAATTACCAACCAGCTGTTCCAGACCCAAAACAAATTGGTAATATTTCCCAGGATGTTTTACTATCATAGCACCAAGGCATTCTTAGAGACAGGGTCCCACTGTATTAGATGTTGTTCACAGATAGCACTAAAGATAGACCGTGTTTAAACAGTTTATTGCCTGTATGTTACATGTATTAAGGTATCTCAAAAACCATATTTTTAGCACCTATCCCATTCTGGCCTGGTGGGGGAATGATGGGGGCCCTGTACTTTGTTACAGAGTTGAGAACCAAAGCTTCATTTTTAACACCAGTTAGCCTATCTGAATTATTATTATTATTTATACTAATAAATCATTAGTTACTTACAGAAAGTTTATAAACATTGGGAAGGATCCTGTGATTTTACCTGTTATCTGACAAAAAAGTTTAAATTTTTACTTTAGAAACCTAATTCAGGTTCACAGAGAGAACAAAAGGGTCAGGTTGACATCTTCCCTGACTTCTCTTCCCTGACTGCAGAAGAGATGATGGCCACATAGAGTGGATGCCAAAAGAGAGGTGGTATGAACACACCACCCAAGAACATAGGCCAAAATTCCGTCTTCAACAATCCTAAATTACTTAGGGCTGGGGGAGAGAGGCATGGCGTGCCACTGAAAGGACCAGTACAAGGCTAGTGATAAGAAGATTACACCAGAGCTGAGGATAAACTGATAAGACCTGGCGCTCAGCCTTCTATTTTAACTTCTACACAGCTGCTGTTCCCTGTGAAGTTATACCTCTATCACTCTCCTTCCCAGTAGCACCAATCAATGTTTATTATTTTCTTCACCAAAATGTATAGAAACATTGACATGTGTTCTATCTCCCTGAAAATTCACATGGTCAGAATAGTCAGCACAAAGAAACCTCCAGAGCAGCTAGAAGGAAAGAGAGGTCATATGTATCAGTGACTGAGCACAGGCATTATTTTTGGATGGCATTTATAATCAAACAAAATTAATCAATTGTACAGTCCTGTCTCTTTCAAACACTGAGATAATTCCTTAGTGTGGAATTACCTAATCCATCATGATGAATTGGGAATTGCAATGCTGGACTTTAGAGCCAGGAATGTGGATCCAGCTGTTTCTTCCACACCAGTACGAAAACTTTATAAACTTAAATATTTCATAGTCTTCTGGTAGAAAAGTAAAAACATCTCTAATGAAATGTCCTATGACAATTACCAAATGAAGCAAACTCTCAGGGAGGATTGCTGCTCGACATCTTTAATGGGAAAAGTATGTCCTGTGTGTGTTTGCTTGAGGTGAAAAATCACACCTCATCAAGACACATCATTAGTCTATTATGTTTTAACTTTGATTTCAAGAAATACAAGCACCTATAAGTGGCAACAGTGCTAATGAATTAATAGGCAGTGATAGCTTTTAATTGGACATTGCAGAACATCTAGAATTCTCACTGTGTAAGATGTTCATTATATTGTGAGGCACAAAATGTTGTTAGGGAATCCTTCCTCTCAGATTTCAGAAGAGAACTATTTCAGCAAACAATCCATATATGTAATAAACATGGATTGTAATATGTCATTAGCAGCAGCCAGGCCCTCATCAGTCACCAGCCTGTGACTCTATACCCAAATATCTTTTGATAAATGGACTTTATAAAGAACAGGTAAAGAACTAAGAAAATACAGAAAAGACATTTGAAAGAATGAAAAACAAAAACTCTTTTTAAAGAGAGAAAAAATATTTTTAGAGAGAAAAAACAAATTTTAGCTTTTTAAACTTAGATATACCTTTTATAAACAAAATGATAGGCAGCTGTATAATAGCAATATGGCAGTGGTGTAACATCTCTGACCACTCTACTTTATATCATTACAAGAAGCTAAAAAAATAAGATTTTGGGGTCTGCTCATAAAAAACAGAAATTAGCTTTGGTGTCTGGTATCAAAACTTGCAACACTGTCCCCATAAGTCATTAAATACATAATTTTATTAGAGAGGTGCTATATACCTTCTGCAAAATGTTGAATGAATGATACATATATCTGTGGGTCATTGTCAGACTTATAATAAACTGGTTTAAGTAGAAAAATGTTACCACTTTCACAATTCTGTCCAAGAACAGCCCTGGACAAGTGGCAATTTTGTTGGCTCCCAAAACAAACGGAATACTTGGCACTCTACCTAACACGAGGATTACTGTATATTACACAGGATAATACGGGCCTATGTCTCGCCAAAATTAAACCTAACCTAATTACTTGGAGTAAATCATAGCTTTCCTTGTGGGGTAAAACACAGATTGTAAAAATCGTTGCTCCGCAATTAACTATATAATCCCAATGCTGTCATTACAAATTTCTAAAACATGCTTCTAAACAATGACTAGCATAGTACAGTCATTCCTGTGGGATGAAATTTAATTCCTTTGTGTTTTTTTGCATTTTCTTTTAATGCCTGCCCTAGCACATGACCAGCAGTGTATGATGAACAGCAACCATCATAGGTCCAGAAAGAACCTAAGACAGAAGCTACCTAAGAAAGCACAGATTCATAAAATCATAGAATAGCCTGGGTTGGAAGGGGTTTTTAAAGGTAATCTCTAAACATATGAAATACAAGATTATTTTAGGTAGAATTCAAGAGATTTGAGTGTTCAGTCGCAGAGTTACTGCATATTTTTGAGAGTGAGGGTAGAGATTTCCCCAGCACTTAGAGCCCTCTACAGTCAAAGACACAGGTTCCATGTTGGTGCTCTTCACACCTTGAAACTCATTTAAAGGCTTCACTGAGGAGAAAAAACAGGGGCAGAGAGTCTGCAGGAGTAATACTGGTTTGTAGACAAGGAAATGTATTGAGGAGACAGACTAGGGCTCCAGCTGGAATTCAGTGCTTGCCAAGGAACCAGAGCCAGCTAACACTTAACCAGTTAGCTGTCACCTAGGACCTTGCCTGGACAACTTCTTCCAAGAAGTATTTCACCCTCTGATATTTAGAAGCCAAAGCAGGTGCAGTTCATTAGCTTTCTATGCAAGTTACCCCATATGGACTGCTCTTGGAGAGCACTGGAAGCCACAGTGTGCACCGAGGGGGCAACTGGGAACATTTAAGTCCTGTATTCAAGATATGGAGAACATCTCAGTATTATCTGTGGAGTGGAAATATCTATTTTTTTACTAGTAAACAGCAATTTCTCAAAAACCTCTAAATATTTACTCTAACAAGCATTGCAGTTCCACACCTCATTTATTACTGTTATAATGTATATTATTATTAACATATTCATATGAATTTTGCATACTGAATGTATTCCACATACTGTTGGCTATTTTAAACAACAGATGTGAGAGGGATTTAAATGCCAGTTTTAAAACTGTGCAGTTGATTGAAATCCTGTGAGCCATTCATAGATTGCCAGATATTCTATTTACATGATTGCTCCCATGTAAAATACTTCAGGGAATACTCTGGACTCTGGCATATGGTTTAGAATGATGATAACTGATGTTGGAGATGCCACACAGACAACAGGACATATTATCTGGTTACATCTGTGCATAAAATGCTTCGAGATTTTTTGACGGAAGGGGTTATGAATGTGTAAGGCTGAGATGCTACATTTATGTCCCTCTAAATCATGCTCAGAGATAACAAGCAGTCAGAGCCCCATCAATGCAAAAAAACAAGCACTTTTATGAATGCATTTCATTGCATCCATGTGCTGTTATCCCCTTGGGTAATTATGACTTGTGGGTGAACCTTGAAAAATTGCAGAAGAGCTGCTTAAAAGGAGAACTCCAATGCCAAAACACATCCAAACCTTGAAAACAGAAACCCTGTGAGAATAGGCTGTGCACAGTCGGATTGCAGTACACTCAGGGCTATCTCTTCCCTCCTTCCAACACCGGGGAAACCCCTCTCCATGCCACAAATCTGACTGACTTCCACTTCTGCATCTGGAGCCTCACAAATCCCACGGGCCTGAAACTCCCACGCTCTATAGCAGAGGCCCTGCCTAACAGATTACATGCAAATGTTACAAATACATCATAGGTTATGCAGGAGGAATGTTCACAGTGCTGCACACACACTCAGCGAAAACAGATTCAGCAAGAACCCCTTGGTGAAGTCCCCACAGTAATACATCCTGAATGAGGAACTCTATCGTGTGAAAACATTCCTAATAATTCCTCCTGTTTTCATTAATAATATTAAATTTCCTGCTTCTGGAGGATATTTTGTTTTAACAAGCACAGATTTTTGTCTCGTCTTCTGAAAGGCTCCGCCACTGTAAGACTATTATTACTATTTATGCTGAACTTGTTTAAATGGACCAGCCACCCATATCCAAAATCAGCAATTTGCAAGCCATAATCTCATACCAACTAGATTAATGTGACACCTGAGATGTGTTTTCTTTCAAGACATAGGAATGTGAGTGGCTGAAAGTATCAGAAATGCATGAAAAAATAGTCTTTCTGCTTCAGAAACATATATGCAGTTGATTCCATGGTGGTCATGAGTGACCTTTGGTGATTTTCTTTTTTGACAAAAAGTCAACTAAAAGTTGAATCAAATTGTAAAAGGCCAATGGTTTGAAATCACTAAGAAAAAAAAGAGTTGCTTTCTTACTATCAGAAATACCTCGTCCTGGCCCAGAAATAATTAGGGGTGGATAAATTATCTGGCCCACGACTTTCTCTGGCATATTATTTTACTCATGTCTTTCTTCTTCCTCTGCAGGGGGTGCTTGTGGTCATATTGTTCTTTTATTTATGGCTCACAGCCTTTTCAGTGGCAGCACACACACCAAAGTGCAGGCACAGAGCAGGAATGCAAATTCCTTGCGAGGTAACTGGGAAGAGAAAAATGTCCCAGACCACGGCACATCTTTACAAGGATTGCAGTTAAAACAGAAAACTATACTCTTAAAACCCAAACCCTGGGAAGCAACAGTGCTTAATCACAGTATCACAATTTGTATATTTACAAGCTTTATGTACAAGACCTGGTTCCTTGTTGAAGCCTAATAGGTTCTTTTGAAATTCTGCTATAAAACAGTGCCTGTTTTATCCAGCTGATGCATTCCCCTCTTTATCTTGCTCAACGGTGACTTGCTTCCACTTTGAATCAGTCGCTCCCAGGGTCACTCTCTGGCTCATCTTTCAAGCTGATTTCTCTGACAAGCTGGCAGCAATAAAATAATTCATTCCAGAGGCTGAGAGAATCACCCGCAGCATATACTGCGAGTCTCGTCTGGCAGCAGTACAGAGGCCTACGCAATGGGAAGCCTGGGGTAAACCCTGAGCTGGGACTCCTGGATGCCACAGCAGGAGGAAAGGCTGTGGTAATTCGACCAGGAATAAAGGCAGCCTCATGGCAGTGGGATGGGAGGAACGCCACAGAGGGGTTGCTCCAAAGAAGGTTCACTGAAAGGAAGAAGCAGCGGTCAAGGAGAGGAATATTTTGAATAAAACCAGAATTTCCAAGAAGCAATGAGATGAAGCAATGTGGTGCAGGTCTGTGTATCCATGACTCCTTCTGAAGATCCAGGGAAAACAACGGAGGACAAGTCAGACAGCCATAACCAGGCTTTTCCAATGATTTGCTGTAGTTTTGTCTGTATGGAAATGCTGGAGATCCAGGAGCTTTACAAGAATAATTGTCATGCTAAACAGTAGGATGCAGGAAGTCTAGTAACTATGAAACTCTGAAAAACACAAAATATCAGATCTACTTCTGTTTGAAAAAGTAAGGTAAACTCAGAGTGTAGGAAGAGCACAGGGTTTTGGATCACATCTGTAGCTGGGTTTCTATAAGAAAATATAGGCTTGAACTGTGGAAGCCATTGAATCTCCAGATATTCAAGGCAATCAGGACTCTCCTCCTGTATCAGCATGACCTGGCCCAATATCTCACTGAACAATCATCAGCCTGTTGCAAGTAAGTCTGATTACATAACCCTGTGTACTTCCAAACCAACCACATCTGGGTAGAGATAGGTCACTTTTTTTTAGGAAACTCCTGCAGTCGGATGCATTTCTGAGGGCTAGAGACCCCACTACCTGTATACCCTGATACCTGTATTAGCACAGTCCCATGTGACTCCCATGTGCTGTATTGGAGTCCTGTATAGGGGGAGGCAAGTCAGGAGGATTGGGCAAGTCCCCTTTGAGATAACATAGCAGGGAAACACGGTTTGACTGGGCTGGCTTTGCTCTTTGAGCACTAAAAAATTATACTGATGGAAAACTATCTCAACCCTTTGCATGAATCTTACTTAAAATGACTTCTGGCTGGTGACACCATCATTTGTCAGCATTTCACACTTGTAACAGAGAGAGCTGGCCCTCCCGCACAGCCCAGTTTGTTCAGCTCAGAGGGCAGATTTCCACTGCCTCTGTTCAAACCCGCCCACATAGTCCTGGCGCAGTGTATTTAAAGTTAATTGATGCCTAAGGATATCCTGGTCAAGGTCAACTTCCTGACCTGCAGCCACGATGGATCTCCACAGAAGCTGGAAAGTGATGTGCCCCTTCCCAAGCAAGAGGCAATGCAACCTCACTGTTAATACAGCAGAGATGCAGAAAAGGCTTCAAAACATGACATTCAATCCCATATAGAAACCTTTTCATTGAATTGCCAGGCTGAAGCTGGCAGAATTTAGGATTATGTTTCTAATTAAGCAGAAAATTGCTTCTATTTTATTTCTAAGCTACACGTTACTCAAGTGACCAGCTATTCCAAATGAAAACTGCATTGGAAAATTCCCAGAAACCGAGGTGTGGCATTAATTCTGTATAAAGCAGAGCAGAAGGCAGCTGTCTCCTTCCTATAGCATGAGCAGTTAGCTGATGCCCAGCAGCCTTAAGAAGATTAAATATCACCTTAATTTCAGAAGCCTTCTGCTCTGGCAATAAAAATGCTACAACTGCAATAATAATACAACCAATTGTAAAACTTCAATGTTTGCCTTGGATTAATACCACTGCTACTTTATTCCATAGGGAGAGTAGTGCAGTGAGTCTTATGCATTATCTCCTCCAGACAAGAAGGGTTAATCAGCCAATATTCATTACAGTAACTGTGGGTTTGCTTGCTTAGTGAAAAAAAATACATTTTCTGCTTTATAAACAATGGTTTAATCTTATCAAAAGAAAAAAATACCTCTCAAAGTAGATTTTTTTTCCATTAGCCTTTTTTGAAAAGGAAAAAAGTGAAAAAGCATTTATGGCTACTGATTAGAAAGGAAAAAAAAAAAAAAGAAAAAAGGAAGTTAAGTAGCTAATTTGGAGACTAAAGCTGGGGAACACATTCCCATCTCCATAGGTAAATAAACCACATGACTGTTGTTCAGGGAACAACTCAAAAGAGAGTTTCAGAAGCTGTTATCTCAAAGCTATCAAAGCCCCTTCCTC
Organism: Sakesphorus luctuosus; assembly: GCA_013396695.1. Lineage (NCBI taxonomy): Eukaryota > Metazoa > Chordata > Aves > Passeriformes > Thamnophilidae > Sakesphorus > Sakesphorus luctuosus. The sequence continues at coordinate 437,022 of VWZD01002786.1, read as the reverse complement.
ACCTTTAGAGGGGGAAAGTGGAGCAAACAGCACAGCATTATCCAGGCTCCAGGCTCTTCACCACTGGAGAGGTGATCTTCCCTGCTGATGGCCCAGGACCTTATCTGTGAAACAGGGAGCAATGGGTTCCCACCAACTGGGAGTAATATGAGGACAAATACAGCCCAGTTGTGAGCCTCTCTGGTACGAGCACTGATGGAGAGAATCATGTTATTTTAGTGTGTATAACTCACTTAAATTTACCATGCAGTTTCAACTTGCAATCCCGTATTTCCTGTCCTAATCTCATATACAATGTGGGTTTTGTACTGTTGAACAGTTTCTCTGTGGTTGCTCCACAGAGATGGACAAATTGATTTCTATATGAAAAGCCAGACTCTGCCTTTAGATACATACACTGTTTCCACTGGTCTAAAATGCGAGTAACTTCTGTGTTCATGAACAACTTGTGGAAGGATAAGGCATAGGTATAAGGCACAGAGGAGCTGATTGCTTCTCCATCCTCTCCAATGTCCCTGAGTGAAAAGGAGCAACTTATTTACCCTCTTACTGCCTCAAATTTTTACCCATATTAATATTAATTCTGCCTTTTCTGTTGTTACTAAAATTACATATTCTTTGGGCAAGGACTGTACAACTGTTCACAATCAGTTCTGCAACAGGAACCTTCTACAAGGAGCTGGGAGCTAAGAGCAACATCAATACTCCTTCAGAGGAAAGGCTAAATACAAACTCCTTTTAACAACCTGTACAGCATTTCAGCAGTCTTACATAACTATCACAGGCCTGATCAAAGGACACTAAAGCCAATTAAAATGTTTCATTGGCTTCAAAGTAGAATGGATGAAGAATATTAATGTTTGACTGATGTGAACAACGCATTGAAAGACTCAGTAACCTGAAACTGGTCTCCAGTGGCATCTCTCTGAAGGGCTGAAGTGTTCTACATCATTTATTAAAGAGTTATAACTAGACTGAATCAATTCCCTGCTCCCTGCCCTCACAAAACCCCAAACAAACAAACAACAAAACAAACCCAAAAACAAACAAAAAAACAAAGGCCATGGAAAGCATAAGCTGTAGAAGGTCCCAGGAAAGGGAACAATACCAAGTACTTAGGAAAAAAGGCTGGATAAAATTACCACATTCACCCATCAAAGTTTCTGCCTGAAACCAAATCTAAATCACACCTTTTCTGCACAGGTTTATTACTGGACAGGAAGGTGAAATACCTAGTTAGCAGATGCAATGCAAACAGCAGCAGTGAAAGATGCAAACCCATCTGTTTAGTGACATGTTGCCTTAGGACAACATATGTTATGTAGGTTATTTGTGTGAGTTCTTTGATACCTGATTTGATCTACACCTTGGTGGGGGTTTTTTTGAGCTTAACAAGTAGTAGGTCTTATGATAAATCCTGATCTGTATATACAGTCAATGGACCCATTGGCAATTTGTGCTACAACTTGGGGAATGTGGTTATTACAACTATTGCTTTAGAAGAAATCTTTTTTTTTTCAAGATGCATTATTGCTTGTCTGCACACAGTAGATAAGCAGACAGGTCTGTGCTTCTGTCATCTCATCAAAGGACAAGCTTCCAGCATCATCCACCAAATGAGAAAGTACACAAGCCCTTTCCCATGTGCTACTGGGAAAGGGACAACCCCACGTAAGAGAAACACCACCTGGCCCTAAGTGCTTCTCTGTGCTTGTGATTCTTTAAAACAAGTCACTCATCCTCACCTTTGCTATAGCCACAAAGCATATTTCTCAGGAATCTATCTAACCATTCCTGCTTTCCAGAGCTGGAGAAGTTGACAAGCGCTTTGTGTTCAGGAGCAAATATCCCGTGGGAAAGGTGGAAAGTGTGAAGCCACTCCAGCATGGGCAATTTGCTTGATAAAAGGGTGACAGTCCTGCAAGAGGGACAAGGAGGCAAGGCTCCCTTGGGAATAGATGAAATGCTGTCACATTGCAACTGAGCAGGCATCAGCTAGTGACAATTTAATTGTTTAGACAGCCTTACTCCATGCAAGGAGAGAGACTGGACACCCAGTGTAACACCCCCACCCTTGCCATTTCCCTATGGTAAAAGATAAGTTGAAAGGTTGCCTTTTCCAGCAAAATCACTACACTTCACTGTGGGTCTCAGGTGCTGGATTTTTTAATCATACATCTTCAAGATCTAAGAGTGGGAACTGGTTATTAAAATGGCAGCAGCTATGACCGAACACAGTTGACAGGTGTATCCAGAGAAGGAGGGGAGAGGTGGCTTTTATGTCATACATTACTGCTTCTGAGCAAGGAAAACACAACTGGCAATAAATTAAAATGAAAAGAAACAAGCTGATCAAATACTGAAGTTGTAATTAAGAAGGAACTGATTTAACCAGCCGCAATGCACTGCATTAGGACACATGAGCTTTGCCCAGTGTAAAGGAAAGGAGATGCTCTTGGAAAATGAACTAAATGCCTTATAATTTACAGAGACACCTGTAGTGCGAAGTCACAGCTGAGAATGTTTTCAGTAGCAAAGCCAGGCTCACAAACAGCAGGACAGAACAGAGGTTTCTTCTTATGCCTCATCTGTAGCATACCCAGAATGAGAAGTTGGTACCTGCCTCCTTCACTCCACTCCAGCCAAGCTCAGGGCCAAGTTAATGCTCAGAGGGAAGTGGGGCATCAGTGAAAATTAACTATGCAAAGACTTGCCTTAAATGCTCTGGGATTTATAATAATAATAATTCATTATATGAATTATAATATATAATGAATTATAATATATAATAATTCATGTTCAAGCAAGGTAAGATTATATCAATTCTACAGACGCCAAAAAGTAGTAGAAGAAAGCAAAAGAAACCAAAAGCCAGTGCAGTTGCTCTGAGGAAAGGCTGTTACATTGGCTGCCTGCAGAAGCAGTCCCTTTCCCCAAAAATTGCTTGTGAACAACTTTCTAATATTGCAGAAGGGATTATTCTGTGATATGGCATAAAGTATTGGCAAGGTGAAGAAGTTCAAGACAAACCTTCTCCCCCCCCAAATCCCTACCCTCTACTAATAATAATTTCTTATCTTTCAAGTTCTGTCCAGATCCAGATACCCCTGGAGCCTGGGAACATTCAAATCTATCTAAAATGGGATGCATCAGACCTGCCTGCTTGCCTGTATCAGACTTACAGCTCAAACAGTAATTATCTGTCACTATCTACAGATAAAGCACCTATTGCAATTTTTCTCTCCAGAGTTATGTGCACGGTGGGCTTCATCTGCACAAGTATTTGTTAGCCCAACATGCAGAGTGCTCCAGGAGAAAAGCGGAAGGATTATGCTACAAACAGTTCAGCAGCCTTCAAAAGCCTTCACTATGTTAATAGCCTTTAAAGTGCCATTTCCCAGCACCAGTGGCACCTGGTCCAGCTGCTCGCAGCTCCACTTCCATCCAAACCCCTCGCTGCTCCTCTCCCCACCCCACGGGCCAAGGTGAGGAGGGCCTGCGCCTGCCTACTCAGTGCTAAAATTTATTGGTTAGGCAAGAGGAGAGGACACAGGATTCTCCTTCGGTTTCTTGTGCACATTCTCCTCTACAGCTGCTGAACGTAACTTTAGCAAACATCAAGGAGAACAGGAGGCTTTACTGAATTAAAATATTTAACATACTGGCTAGTCATCGTTCCCTTTGAAACCAATACCCATCTGGGATTTGACTTCATGAAGACTGCTACAGTCTTTCCATGCCATGTCCCAAAAAAGTTCAGAAGGGAAGCACATTGTTGTATACTTTATGTAGGCCCACAGAAAGATTTGGTTTGGAGTGCACATGGACACAAAAGCTTTTCATCTCCAGGGACCTAACCTTTGATAACTGTCATTGCAAGCATTTTATTTTGCACATTTAAGTAGCACTATCAATAACTGCCTTTTGCTCTAAAGGCAAATGTGGTCTGCTTTTTCAAGCAAATGAAAACAAATTAAAGACTTAAAACACCTATCAGTTGTTCACTTCAGCAATTTGATCGCTATCTCTTTTTTTTATTTATCTCCAGAAGGACCTTCAGGCCAGATAATAGTCCCTAGCTGCCTGCAATGCTGCACTGCAACTCCACAGCATGTGTATTTTTTGAGAGCTTCAGTGAAATATGAGCAAGAAGCACAGATTAGAATCTGGCCTGGAATTACAGTTTGAACTCTGCAAAAACGGATACAGCAGGTCAAGTTCTCCTCTCAGTTACACCAGAGTAGCATTCCAACAAAGAACAGAAAATCCATGTTTTTCGCCCTCATTTTTTGGGTTATTTATACAACCCAGAATGATGGGGGGGTTTTAGGAGGATTAAAATAATTTGCATGAAATCCATGGCAAACTGCATGTAGACAGCTCACTGGTGCATCAGCGGAATGCCTGCCTGAAGAATAAAAAAATGAGTCTCTATGTCATTTGGGAGAAGGCAGGTAGGTCTTACTGCCTGGCAAGACTTGTGCCTCTCTCTGGCAATTCCTGGAGCCTGGCTGAGTGTAGAGAAAGCTCTCCAGGCCGCAAAAATTCAGTTGCAGAGCCCAACAGGAGAGATTTTACTCAGATACTCAAGATTCCTCAGTTATTCTGTTTTACCCTGCCTAACAATATGATAAGACACATGGACTTTCACACCACCATGGCTAGGTGGATGCTGCTCCCCATGGTATCTGGTCTAATTGCATCTGTCAACACTGAAGACAGTTGTGGATGCGTATTCAATAAAACAGCAAGAGGAATTTGACATTTTCCTTTTAAATGGAAAGAACTGACATAAACATGGCAGCACATAACAGCAAAAGAACCCTGGGCAATACAGGCTGGGGAGAGCTCACATGGGAGCAATACAAGGCATTTCTGATGTGTGCTCAGTAAAAACAGCATTTGAGGCCACAAACACGTGGACATGAGTGGGTGCAGGTGTGAGTGGCATCCATGTGCATCCGAGAAAGGGAATGGGGCATGTGCACCTCTGGAGTTATTTGAGAGGCAGCACTTATTGGCCCTGTTCTTCCACTTGCTTACAGTGGGGACACATCAGGGATAAATTTCATCCTGTGATTCCAAGCAGCTGGCCAAAACAATAAAACTGCAACCTGTAAACTTGCTCAGACTTTTTTTCCCCACACAGAAGTTAGTAACTTCCCCTTACATACACATATGCACACTGTTCAGAAATATTAGCCATTTCTTCCCTGCTCCAGCTCTGGTAAGTCAGGTAATTGAAGCTTCAAAGGAGAATCACAGTTTAATGGAGCTGTGCTTGCCAAAGAAGACAAAGGACTTTGATTAGATTTCTTTCAGCTTATTTACATGACTTATCTTTTTATAAATTCGACTTCCTTCCAAAGTTGATAATGAGATGCTTTGGAAAAAAGAAAGAAATGGAATGGTTTGTTTTGTCACAAGACAAGTGATTATTTTTGTGATAGACTATGTCTGGTGTAAAGTTCAAAAACAATGGAAGTAATAGTCTTTAGGCAAAACACATAACTGTTCCTGATAGCAGTCTACGAGGAAAAAATGGCATTTTTTCAGAATTCTGCATAATAGCACAGACAAATACCTTCCAGGAGCAGCTGTCATGGTTAATTTCTGCTCTAAGACCTAAAATCAGGGGTGGCTTTTTGATTAGATGTTATTCATAACTTTTTTTTTTTGCATTTAATTTCTTTTGCCTGAGTAGAGAATGGATATTTCTAAGAGAGGAAAAGAACCATTAACATACTAGATTAAAATGTTTCCATGCATTTCAGCCCTTGTCATTCTGACTTGGACACAAATCTATCCAATTTCTCCACTGTGGGGTCCTCAGAAAATCATAGGCATGCTGATATTTTCCTAAACTGGCCTCTAAAGTGTGGCAATGAGCCTTGTAAAAAATTGAGATTTTAGTGAAGGAAAAAGGGAGTAATTGCATAATTTGAAAAAATTATGGAAGTTACTTTCTAGGTAATAAGTGATCAAAAAATAGACAAAGTGATTTGCCCTGACTTGCCATTCAGCAGCTGGGGTGCACGGAGACTTAACCAAAAGAACAGAAGAATGGGGACAGATGATCAGAAAAAGGATGGAGCAAAGCATCACTCTCTGCAGGGAGTCGGCTTCAACACTTTAACTAACTGCCTCTTTATGGTTTGCACAAAACCCTGACAATTAAGTACTCACCCAGGGCATCTGACAAATTAATCTGGGCATCTACCCATGTGAATTTACCCCAAATAACTACCACAGTTAAATCATACCTTAGCTGAATCTAAATTCACTTGAGAAGCACTGAACTCTGGCCCCAAACTGATTCAATATATACATCAGCAAAAGAAAGGCTTGTATGTTAGAGCTTCACTCACAAAATACATATATTCCATGTCATGAAATAAAGACAACATTAAAGCAAAACTATGTGTGCAATAATTAAAAATAAAAAGCTCCAGCATACTTGAGCAGCAAACCTATAAATAGTTTCCAAAGAGATTCTCAACATTTCTAAAAATAAAAGCTGTCATAATAAAAGCATGTCGCAATAGCAAATCTTGCTGGAAAAAGCTCTGAACCTTATGTCTGTGAACTAAGAGAAACTAAAGCAAGAATTTTTACAAGTCACTTGACTCAATATTATGGTACATTAACCTTGATTTTTATTACTGCTCAGCATTTTTGCTTTTGAACCAGACCAACCCCCAGAAAGACCGATGAATCCACAAATGGGGTGGGGAGAGGAGAAACGGGAGGATTTGGGTTGTAATCACTGTAAAAAATGCAGAGTGAGTTCTGTGCTAAAAACCCGGGTGGGTTGTCATTTTATCTAACTTATTAGCTCCATCCATAACCAAGCCCCAGCTTTTCTCCCTACAGGCTATGAATCAAAACACGTGTCTGAGAACTGTGCGGGAGGCACAGCCCAGGATGGGATGTGGGCTCAGCCTCACTCCACTGAGACTGGACTCCAGAGGGAAAGAAACTTGCCAAAACATCCATTTAACTGACCACCTCTTATCCAGTGGAATATCACATGTTTGCAAATAAAGTTGCTAAAAATAAAAAGTGTAACTGCTCTGCCTTTCCACTGATGGGAAAGGCAGATGTTGCCTGTAGCTCTTACCCACTACAATTTTATTCTCAATTTACCCACCACCCTCTGTTTTATGGCTCACCCTGTGCTAAGATACTGGAAGTCAGAGTTGCTGATTGCCAGTATGAACCATGCACTGGTGTTTATAGTGCCTTATACTGACAGCCTTTGCTGGAAAACAGTACGGAAAATATTGGGGAAAATTCTCTAATCATTCCAGTGGGAGCTTATGCAAGCTCTGAATTAACCTTGGCCAAAAAGGAAGCAGAAAGGGAAATGAAGAAAATGAGTGAAGATAGCAGTCCTGATAACCCATTTAGTTTATATGCCTAAATCCTGCCCTCTGACAGAAAGGGGTGACTCCTTTGCTAAAAAAATGCACAAATACTTGAGCAAAGAATTTGTCACCCACATTTCTAACCACAGGTCATGGCAAGGCAAATAATTTTTGCTGCCCTTTACAGGACTGGAAGAGGTCATTTCCCAAAGATGCAGTGCCCCAGGAGTGTTCTGAGTGTTCCCAGGGGAACAGGACACTCCAGAAGCACTGTGGCAGAGCATGAAAGGCAGCATGAGGCAGCAGCAGAATTAGTTCATCTCAATCTTTTCTTAAGGCAACTGTGTCTTTCTGCACCCTTGTAGGTATGACTAAGAGCCGCTTGTGTATAAGAGAATGGGATGCCAGTGGTGTGGCCAATGTCCCGACCTTTCAAGGCTTTCTCTCACCTGCCACATTGAGAGTTTAATGATCTCATGATCACCCCACATTCATTCCATTTCATAGATTTAAGCCATGTCAACATAGTGCAGATGCCCTTTCCCACCCTCTGTTTGCATCCCTTCTGATTCAGACACACCTTTACATTTGTCTGCAATCAAATGTCAGGGTGTTACCGTGGGACCTTTCTAAAATAAATATTTGAACTGTGATTTCTCCTAGTAACACAGAGCTCATGCATTGATTTGTGAACACTGTTCTTCTACACCATGTATTATCAAGAGCAAATGGGCAGATGTGTGCTGAGAAAGCCAAACAGACTGCAACAAACACGCTGGCACCCAAAACTAGGAGACAAAATGGCAAAAAATTAGACCAGATTTCTTTAGTCAAACTGTCATGCGAGTGGTTCAGCTGTGGCTCACCTCAAGTGGAAATGCAGCATATGCTGAGTATTTCAGTGATGTGGTGAATGCAGTTACCAAAGAAATGCAAGCCCAGAGAAACACATAGCTGGGTTTACAGGAGATGCAACATGGTCTCATCTCAATCAGACTCCCTCATCTTCAACCCACCTCCATCTCTACAAATACTTTTTAAAAACTCCTAAACTGCTTAATGGTCAGCTGTAAATTCCCCTATCCCATAGGAGCGTGCACACTGCTGTGCCTTTACTGGCTAGGAAATCACAACAGGGTACACAGCTGAAAATAAACAACTAGAAATTCTAACCTCCCTTTTTTGATCTTAGTTGGAGGGTTGTTTTGTTGGGTTTGTTGGTGGGGGTTTTTTTTTATGACTCATTTTGTGGCTCTTTCATTAAGCTAAATGATTTGACCCTGTGAGGTAGCAAGACTGTGAGGTAGTGAGACTGGACCTCCAAGCCCACCAAAACTTCCACTGCTCCAGAGGACATAGCTCTGAGTGCATCTGCGCCAAGTTGGTTCCAAAAAAACTATCCTGCAGCCAGTCCCATGGCAACATCCTTACTCCTGAGCTCTCAGTCCAGATGAGGAAAGAGTGGTGAGCTCAGACCCTGGAAAGATGGGTTTCCACTCCAGAATCAGTGTTTAACAATGAATTTATGCCACGATATCTTTTTTCCAGAATTTCCAAGCAAGGGAAGTAAAGTGGGGTCCCTGGATGGCTCTCTGTGCCAATGAGACCTGCAGTAATCCTGCATTTGATCATATCCACCTGAAAGAACAAGAACTGTTTTGACTGCAAAATGGTTTTTCAATAGGAACAACAGGAGGCAAATCATGGAGCCTGGACTTGCCTGTTTTAGCAGACATTATTTATTCGAGGCTTCCATCAAGGTCAGAGAATTTACCTACACACAAACTTTACATTTTGGCCCCAAGGGACTATTGATACCTCAAACCCAAAAGCCTTTCTGCCTCCAAAGCAGAAGCATTTGGGAATCAAGGGAAAGTCTGAAAGGTCCTAACGAAGAGAAACATTTCTATGGAGAAACGCCTCGGTGAGAGCAAATTAGAAGTGGAAAAATATCAAAGCTCGGGAGGGTTTTATGCAACAGTAGCCAAAACCTTGAAAGAAAACATTGTTAAAGGTTTGTATTTTCTCTTTTCTTTGCAGGGACTTTTTCTTCTGGAGTGGCCTAAATTCTCAGGCCTGAATCTCCCAAATTAATTGCTTTGCATCCTCTTCCCTCCCCCCCTCCTTTTCTTTCTCTCTCTTTAGCATAGTCCCAAGCCAGTGAGGTCTTGGCTGGGGCTTGTAATGAACTGGCAGAATGATAAAGAGATGTGGGGCTGGAGGGAGGTGGGGGACCCAAAGCCCACTAATAAGACCAGGATCCCCTCCTTATGCCGTGCCCCACCGCGGGGAAGCCATTAAAGACCTGCAGAATAGAAGAGAAAAGGAAGAAAGTTCTTACAGGGACCCCCCCCTCCCCTGGCCCTCTCCAGTGCCCTTTCAGAGCAGAGCCCTCGACATGGCTAATCCCTCCACCGCTTAATGAACTACAAGCTTCCCTTTCACTTGGACAAAAGTTTCTTTCCTTTCTCGGGCGTAATCGCAGACAAATGGTCCCCCCACCATGATGCCTGTTAAAAACCCATTCCCTTTTTTGAGGCTGTGAGGCAGGAGGAATGCCACTGGCAAGAATAGGTACCCTTGAAATGAGCTCCTTCTGCACTTCTGAGAGAGATAAGTGGGAGATGACATTGGAGCTATAATGGAAAAAATATTTTCGCAAGGCAGCATCTGTTGTTTCAGTGGATGCAGCCCCATTTTTGTTCCAGAATGCTTCTGTGCATCTGTCTATATCTTTTCTGTCAGTGAAACAATTACTGCCTGCCCACCCTCTCTCTGCACACACATATATTACTGGTAGGAATGTTGCGTGGCTGCACAATAAAGCTGCCACAGCCTCTGCTGAGTTTCGGACAGACAACATCTCACTACATGGAAAAGTTACCCGTTTCCTTCCAAAATGAAATAGTAGGCATGACTTGTACAATTTATTGCTTTCACAGTGCATGGGATGAGCTCAAATATTGCCAGTTCCATACAGAAACAGGTAGATATACTGTCTAGTTGTGTATAAAATCCTTGAGAATTCCAATTTTATTTCAGTACATAAACAAGTATCCTTATTCCAGCATAATGAAGAGGTAAAGTGTTTCCAGCTCTCACTTCTGCTAAGCAACAATGAAACCAGGCCATTTATTTTAGTGCTTGACCTTCCAAATATAGTATGAATATTTTGTCTTGGATGTGTTTTTAGATGACCATTCAAGGTTGTTTTCTGCAGGTTTGCACAACACATCTGTATTAGACCTGGGAATGTACCAGGTCTGCCAAGCTTCCCTCCAGAGCTATGTCTCACACTCCTGTGTGACAAGATGTATAGGCTTTAAACAAGTGGGGACTGTTTGAACATCTAATCTGAACTCCCATCTAGTCAGTGCTGCTGTATTTGGCAAAGGCATTTTCCAGGAAACCTTCCAGAAATAAGCTGAAGACATCAAAAGATGGAAAATCCGTTTTTTCCCTCAGCAGTTTGTCCCAGAGGCTTTTCACCTCCACTGCCTGGCTAGATTCTACCTTGCTTTTGTCCAGACTCACCTTTTAGCTCTGCTATAGCTGATGCCTTTCTTTTCCTAAATTAAAGAGCTGTTTAATGATATTTTCCTATGAAATACTTGCATACTGCAATTAACTCACCTCCCAGTCTTCCTATTGAAGGCCTTTCAATTTCTTTCTTCAAGGCCCCATCCTTATCCTATCAACATTTTGGTGACTTTTTATTTAACCCCCATGATATGTCAACATGCTCTCTATTACTCAGGCCCTTGGTTGTGTGCAACATCCCTCTGTCCCACCACTGCTGTTCACCTGGCAAAACAACCTCCCACTCCTAACAAACGAGACCACACTAGTCCTTCGACAATGGCATCACTTACATCAACATACAATAATATTTAACAAATAGAAAGAGGTATTCAGCATATAAAAATGCTTTTCTGGACTTTCTGTGGGAATGGATGCTACTTGTTTTCTGCATCTGGACAGAGGAAAAAGGCAGACTTCAATTTGTTTGCAAGACAATATGTAGTTAACAGATTTGAATAGAAGGGAAGAGAGAAGGAAAAGCTCCCAAACATATTCCAGCGCAGAGCCTTGGGACACACGCTTCTCTCCTGCTTCTATGATAAGGAAATGCTGGAGTTTGAATCCATATTTCAGTAGATTTAATATCTGGTTATTTTATATTTTAAGAGGGGAAAATAAAAATCATTGTGTGGATTAAATGAGCAGCTGTTAATCAATTAAGACCAAATGCTCACAACAGATTAGTTTACACCAATAAGCAGGTCAAATAAAACCTGAAGCACATCTCCGGGACATCACGCATTCTGTATTTCCTTTCCTATTACAAACCATCCCAGCAATAGTAACTGCAGTTTCCTAACAGGCCCCTGCATAGATACCCAGAGCTTTGGATATGTCACCAGGAGCCCAGAGCCTGTCTGGAAGCCCACAGATGCATTTTTCCCTACAGGATTCCCAGCAGCTCTTCCTTCCACTCTGCTCTCCTCTCCTACAGCTATGCTTCTGTCTGTCCTCTGGATAGATCCAAAAAAATGCAGAAGCAATTGAGGACAGTACAAGCAGAACCAGCAACACCTTCAAAGCTGTGCAAAGCAATTTTACATCACCATGTGCTCCAGAGGAGAGAGAAGTTGAAACCCGCTGCTGTGAACAGGAGCTCTGTGGCTTTGAGCCCACCTTGAACCACCACATTTATCTAAAACAAGGGTGATGACACACATTTGGACCAATGAGGCTTTAAACTGAACTAGTAACAGCTATATAGAATCAGGAAATTGCATTTTTGACAGAAGAGGTCTCTTCTAAGGGCATTTCCCCTATGACAAGATTGAATTATGGCTCTCTTAGGAGAGGATCTTCGCATTCCAGTGGCAGAGTCCTCTGATATTTGTGTTACTCCAGTGGCACAGATCTTATCATCACAACACAGTCTAGGTGAGTCTTTGCCAATGTCTGCAAAGCATCTAGGATGTGAGAAGTGACAAGCAGTAGTACTTTCAACCACACATTTCTGACTCTCTGGAGCAGGCTCAGTTTCAAAAGACTGGATTTGGTTCTTATTTCTCTCAAGCTTTTCTGCCCATCAGTGCTTGCAGGGTCAGGCATGGGAGGAGGGGACTTCTACTCAGAAAATCAAGCAGCTACAAAACAAAAGGAATCCATTTAATTATTCCCAGCAAGTGGATTAAGCAATGAAAGCGACATACGAGTCTTTTGTGTGGTGTTTTTGCAATTATGTTCATTTTTCCTGCATTACTAATATGCTACTAGAAACCAGACACCATGCCCAGTAATGTGAAAACAAGACAAAAAAATAGAGCCAAGAAGGGGAAGAAACAGAGTGGAAAATGCAAACCAGTAAACTATTCCTCTTAGCATTTGTTAAGTATCGGCAAGGGCACATTATAGCTGGGTCCCCAGACTCAGACAGCAGTGAACTAAGAGCTGAGCAGCAGATGGTGATGCAGAAGATTAGAAATTGCTAACAACTGCCTATCTGGAGAGCTTTGCCTGGGATTATGGATTTGAGGGTGGAGTAAAAGCCTGTAGTGACAGTCATCAAAATGTAGGTATCCGTAAAATGGGAAGGGTCCAGGCTTCATGGAGATTTAATCTGCCTGTGTGTACTCTGCCCTGCCAGTGTTGCAGAAAGCAGATAGAAAGGTTTTGTGAATGTGTTACCAGAAAAAGTAACGAGATCATGTTACTGTTGTGAATCAATGCAGCTGTGCTGGCACCAGCAGATCTGAGTCAAAATGTACTATCTGAGATTCTGGCTTCAGAGATCAGGCAAAACCTCATGAAGGTAACTGTCTTCTAATGGGTTTACAAAAGATTGGGAATGACAAAACCCACCAGGGTCTATGGATGTCCTAGAAGGAAAAACTAAAAACAGATTGGCTGCTTGTGTTGTGATGTTTTGTTGGTTTTTTTTTTAAACACACTTTTATGCTCTGACCAGGTAGGACTGAACCAGCTCTGACAGGTCTCATAGACTTTCTTTGCCTTTTCAGAGAGTCTAGTGTGCAGTGTGCTGAACTCTTCCATTTATCCCACTGGTTTCTGGTCACAAGGATTCAATACTCTTCTCCTAAAGTGTTGAGAAAATGATGTACAACATTTGAATGATGATCATCTGTACTGTTGACTGCTTGGAATAGTGACTGCAGCACAATCAGGGAGAGCAGAGAGCATTACAGCACTCTTCAGTGTGTGGTAAGTGTCTAACAAACTATTTAACTCAGAATTTCATTCACAAGGTCATCCTCATGTTAAATGGATCTTAAATTCCTGTAAACTACCAGCAGCTACTGGTTTATCAGTTTATCCAACTACAAGGTGACAGAAAACACACCTAAGAGAGCAAAGCATCCGGCTTCTCACTTTACTGGATATAGCCTTTCTCTTGTGTGGCCAGAGGTATTTTACAGAGCAAAAGTCTGGTGAAGGCTTGGGAGGAGAGCTACTGTATCAGGATGGACAAATGTGCATGTATGCGTATACTTATCACCACAGTCCTCCCAAGGACTCCAAGCGCCTTCTGCAGAGGGATACAGTTTCTTTACTGGGTGATGTCCAAGCATCAACTTCTGCATTAGTTTTAACCAATGAAACATTCTGACAATAAGCTGCAGCAACCCACATGCCACATCCATCGTGTTAAACCACTGTGTGTTTGCACACGCATTTTTGAAAGCACATTTTCCTCGATGAGACTGTAATTTGACTCAGTGGGTCAGTGCAATGTGCACTAGATGGGATGGGAGAGTCCTTCAGGGTGTCACTCACATGGCCAAAGATCTGAAGCAAATCTATTAAACACATTATGTTATTCCAGATATTTAGCTGTGGAAACAAGATCAGGACCTGGCTTATGATCACAAGAAAAATGTTCCTTATGACCTTTGTCTTTCAAGAGTGAAGGGGAAAATCTGTCACTTGAACATATATAAGGTTTACTGATATAGATTTCAACCTGGAGCAAAGAGAACCTAATGAGTGGGCCAAATGTTAAATCAAAGTAAGTACTTTACAGTAATTCAGATTTAGGTTCCAGTTGTCAGTTCAACCACATGTTGACCTCTTTCTATTACAGCATCTTCCAACCAAAGAAATACAGCATTTCCAATCTCTTTTGAAAATGCAAAGCTCCAAATGGCCTTGGAGTTTTATTATGTAATACCTACATATGCCACTGTAAAACTGCACCTTTGCCTCAGCATACCTCCATTTGGTATATGAGGAAGTTTCTTCCTAAAATTATTTTTTAAAAAGTGTGATAAAGGGAATCTTCTCCCATAAGTACTGCCCCACAGTCATGAAGGAAGCCCAGTTCCCACCAAGGTAGCTGCCCCTGTTGTAGAGGACAAATATAAGGAGGTGAAACAACCATCTAGTTCAGCACTATTTAATGTCATATGTAGATATATACACCCATGTATGTCTATATAGGGCCAGGAGTTGGACTCAATGACCCCTGTGGGTCCCTTCCAACTCAGCATATTCTGAGATATATATATATATAAATAATGTGTGTGTGTGTGTGTATATATATATATATAATGTTTTCATTTGACACAAGCAAAACCATTTTGCTCAGTACAGGTGCTCCAAAAGCTGGTATTTTCACATTGTGTTTGTCAGCCAAGTAAGACTTTGCTGGGCAATAAATAAAGCACACAGCCTACCCCACACTAAGGCTTTTTCCAAGAAGACTGGTGAGCGGTAAGACATGTCACCACTTGCAGCCATGGGGGACGGTTGGTGTCTCAGATCCTGCCAACAATGCCATGCAGAGTACCCCACCAATGTACACTGGGAACTGTGGGAAAGGAGTAATTGGAGTTTATTTCTATTTCCATGAGGAATAAACCCTGACTAGACTGGCCAAGGTAAACACTGGCCTTCCCTCCCACCTGCCGCAAGGGTCAGGGCTGGTGGGGCCCAGCCAAGTGCTGGCCGTCATCTGCTGAATGTGTGCCATTCCCTGTGCAGACAAGGCTTTTCCAAAATGCAGCTACAGCCAGGCCTGACCGATGCTCTTCACTGGTGATGCCAGGACTTTTGCTTTGGCTTCTCCCCTTTGGATGGGAGTCATCTGTAGCGGCAGACAGACGGACGCCTGATGAGGGGCTGCCCTGCAGGCAGGATGCAACCTATAGGTGACGACCGAGGGCTCCTTTCCTGTGGCCTGTGAGCCCACACTCCAACCCCAGAGGCACAAAAGAAACATGGAAGTGATGCACAAGGGTGCTGGGTCTACCTCTTGCCATTCAGTAGATGAAGGCATGAAATGTGGTCACTTCATCCACAGCAGAGAGCTCAAGACAATAAAGCAGCAGAGCTGGCAAAGTTGCTTTTAGAACTGGTGCTCTTTGCAATGAAGGCAAAAGAAATCTGTGAAATGAAAACCCCAATTATAATGGTCTTTTTACATCAAAAGAAAATGTAGTAGCTTTTTTGCCTCCACAATAAAAATAGAAAAAGAATCACTTCTCAGGAGACAGAAATTAAATATTTGTCTTCTTTGCTGATAGCAAGGGTGAGGTTTCTCTCATCTGCTGCACAAGTAATTTGTGTGTGCTCCCCTCGTGTAACACTACCCCTCTCCACCATCAAAGGAGTGTGAGTAGATTCTAATCACTGCCCCTACTTGCTCTGCTTACAAGCCTTGCCTTAGAACACAGGTCTCCATTTAGAGATGGATTTTACTGTCAAATCCCTCTTTTCAGTGCCACACCTACAGCACAAGATCACAAAGAAAGTGGTTTGTTTAAACACAAAACCACAACTGTTTGATCACAGCAGTGTTATCATTTATAAATACTGTAGAATCTTTCAAATCTCCAGGTATTTATCTAAGAAATTTCTGTTCTCTGTCCTAAAGACTCTATTCCTTCTTTACCAGAGAAAGTTGACGTAAACCAAGAAAATAAGAAAGGCCTTTATATACATAAGACCTACAAATATATTATCCTCCCGTTTTCATGCATTACAGATCTACTCAAAGATTAGCCAAGCTAAAAGAGTCAGGATCTAAACAAACTCAGGCTGTGAACTAACATGGATCCAACAGTCTTAAGGCCAATCTCCAGTAACACATCAAGGGGATATACTCCAGCAGAGAAATTAGGGACACCTTCCTCATCTGAACTAGGCATAAATTCTAGCAGAGTCCATCCTTCAGTCTAAATGGCTTTCTAGAATATCAGTATTTTTGTGTTATATTTGATGCAAGCACTATGCAAACCTATAAGTTCATTGAACTAAACAAGGAAAATGGAAACATTTGGGGAAGGAATATGCAAAATACCTTGAAATAAATAACTGTATGGCTATTACCTAGTGACCCTACAAAGATGTAGGTTAAGACTAAGAAAAAACAGCTAACTTGGAGCTCTTGGCTTTGTGAACTGAACAAACTGAAGATCACATAAAAATGCAAAATTTCAACTTTTTTTTTCTATACTGCATCTGAAAGTTTGCCAACTTTTAACATTTGTCCAATGAACCAAAAAATCAAACTGTTTCACTCTCATGTTGCCAAATCAAAGCAAAACATCCTAATATTCTCAAAAACTTAATACCTCATTTTGATGCACTCAAAAAGCCTGAAATGCTTCATTTGTCCAGCAGGCTAAGGGAAACTACTGTCGCCCTGTATTCAGCACTGGTGAGGCCACACTTTGAATCCTGTGTTCAGTTTTGGGTCCCTCACTACAAGGAAGACATTGAGGTGCTGGAGTATGTCCAGAGAAAGACAACAGAGCTGGGGAAAGATCTGGAGCACAAGTCTGATGAGGAGCAGCTGAGGGAGCTTGGGGTGTTTAGCGTGGGAAAGGGAGGCACAGGGAAGACAACCTTGCTCTCTACAGTGTCTTGAAGCGAGGTTACAGTAAGGTGTGGGTTTGTCTCTTCTCCCAAGTAACAACTGATAGGGCAAGAGAGAATGGCCTGAAGCTGTGCTAGGTGAGGTTTAGATGGGATATTGGGAAAATTGTCTGTAAGTGTTATCAAGCATTGGAACGGGCTGTCCAGGGAAGCGTTCTGTTTCAACCACTTCTCTGGGCAGCCTCCATCCCTAGAGGCATACAAAAGACATGTAGATATGGCACTTAGTGACATGGTTTAATGGTGGACTTGGAAGTTCTTGGTTAACTGTTAGACTTGATGACCTTAGGAGTCCTTTCCAACCTAAATCATTCTATCATTTCTCACTATGTAGACACAAGACACTTCTCCACAATGCCTTATGGAAGCTGTAGTTCCTGTCCATACTTCATCTTCTATTAGGCCTGCAGATGGCTGATTCTTGCAATGAATCAAACAAGGGATTTAGGTATTGTAAGAGTATATTATGTATGACTACAGTATAACTGGCAGAAGGTGCTTGCTGCAATAATGGAAGGAACTTCATATCTTATTGAACTGACTCAAAACTAAGTAGTTGAGCTAGAGTCAGTAAAACAACATATCTTAATTTGAATCATGCTTACTCAAATAAAACTTTCTTGGGATTTTCCCAATATTCTTAGCACAATCAGAGGTTTTCTGATTTAATGTATTTGTAATGTTATGGAAATTTCACTTTTCTATTAGAAAATGTTGCCAGGAAAAGTTTCCAAATAGATTTCATACACTTTGTGGTTGAGGCAGCAAGCATCTTTCTGTTCATTGTACACCAGCTCCTAGTTTGCAACAGGGCTCTTAGAGGTTAGCTTTTTGCCAATATAATTAAATATTAGAAAAAAATATACTCCCAGTGCCTTGTTTTGTAACAGCTTTTTAGGATTATTGTGGCATATTTCTTTCATCTCTAAGCCATAAGTCAGTTTTATATTCATGAAGTTTCTTGCATTGCCAGATAAAGAACTTGTCCTTGGATCACAAAAAAGGTTGGCAAGGATTACTACCCCTGGCAAAACTTTACTAAACATGGCTCAAATGCCAAATTCACTATGAAAATATCCAGAAGAGAAGACTCACATTGATTTCTTGTATTTCACCAACACACCACCAAACAGGTCTTCTCCTGTGCAAAGTAATTCACAGGTAGGCAAATAAGGGATGTATTTTATGCTAGGCTTCGTTCTCATGGCACACACCTACTCCTCCAGGCAAGAGAAGTTATTTTCTGGGCCTGGGGGAAAGTATTTGACAGTAACTGATCAGGACGAATGGCTGCTGTGTGTCTCTCCGAGCCAGTGAAACGTGGTAACGCGCCATCCAGAATCCGTAATGCCGCAGCTTAAAACACATTAGGAAAATGGCCCGATCAATAAATCCTCAATGAATGCACCAGCACATTGCTGTGTTATCACACGAGTGGAAACAACAAATGTGTCACTCCAGTGATTGTTTGATGTGAAATCATGTGGAACGCCTCATTTGGAGAGCAGCCCAGTCGGCCTCTCTGAAAGCGATCCCCCTCGCGCCATGTTAGCAAACGCCGGAGCGTGAAATTCAACCTCCCATCTGCGCTGCCCCAGCCTCATTCTGTGCCTGCTACGTGTCAGCGTCTGTTTTTATTTTCTGGCACCTTGAGCAAGTGTTAGTGACTCTAACTAATAAGTGACATACGGACACTTTGCTGGAAACAAGCACCTGGACTGGAGCACGGCATTCATTAAAGCCTGACACATTCACCCTCTGCACTCTTTTCAGTACCTTCCTTTCTTTCCTTTACCACACGATTACTCATGTGCCTGCTGGCAATGTGAGAAATGGAAAATATAGCATGCCCCACTGGCCTAACAACTGGACCATGATTCCAGCAAAAATCTCTTCTTCTATAGTCCCTTTCATCCTTTCTGCACAGCACATTGAATAAAACCACAGGCACACCTTGGTCAGCTTCCTCATTAGAGAAGATTAGGCACTTATGTTTTCTTCACTGCATCAAAACCAGGGATGCCATACATAGGTGCACTCAAGCTAAAAGGTATGTATGCTTTGCTTTAGATGAGAAAAAAAAATATGGGAAAGTTAACTCCATTTCCATGCCTTTTTAACATGCAAAACCCCTGAATTTTTGATGCACGTCTTCCATGAGGTTGAACTTGAGAGAAAATAAGAACAGTGATGATGTTTTTGAGACTCGTTGGTGCTTTCTTATCCTATGCTCCTAACTGCTCAACCACCACCATAGCATGACTAAGGAAGGAAGTCATAATAGTCAATCATTTCACAAACTTAAGGAGGTGGAATAAGATTGCAGTTTGTATTCTTGTAGAAAAAAAAACAAATGTGCTTTGTCAGCTTGACTGGTGTAGCCTATGGCCTTCTAGTTTCTAATAAAGAACAGACAAACTAAAGATCTCACACTTAACAAATGAAGAACCTAAAATAGCTTTCATATTTAGCTTTAGATCCCAGTTCCATAGCTGATAAAGCAATAGGAAAATGCAGATGATGTGTGTTGGATAAATTTTGGGTGATTAGGAAATTGTCAACAGTCACATTCTAAATAGGATTTCCTGAATTAAACATCTACTGTCCTACAAAGAGAAAGAAGTGCCTGGAAGACTGTAGGGACTGCAATGGCCATGCTATACTGCACTGGGGAATGCAGGACAAACTAAACATTTCCAGACTATGCGAAGAAGGAAAAGAGGCTCATAACCTTTACCTACAGCAAGTTCAGTCCAATGAGCTAAGAATGGGACAACCCTGAGGATTCTTCACAGTGTCTGCTTTCACTGGCAAACCATCCACTGCCATTAGCAAAGACAATGACTGCTCCTTAAACTTCTAGTCATAACATGTGTGGATTTAGGTTTAGGGGGGTTGCTACTGTTTTGTTTTATTTTTTTTTTTAAATCTTTCCAGAGATTACTTGGAGTATTTACCTCAGCACCTCGTGCTGCCTGACCTTCCTAGTGGCAAAAAACTGTCATGGCTGAAATGATGTGTGAAAATTAATACTAAAACATTAAGATAAAGCATCCATATACATTCACACAGAGATACATATATATATATATGTGTATGTATGTTCTCTGAAAAACAGGGAGAAGATTGATGACAAAGAACGTCATTAGTCCTTAAAAAACACAGACTGCAAAAAAGTTGAGTTAAAGGAGCGAAACACCTGAGACTCATCAGGCCAAAATCAATAAAACAGCAGTTAAAAATCCACTTCCAGTTCAAGATAAGCCTGTTGCTGTGTAGGGATGGAAAACCCATCAGTGGCAGCACAGAAAAGACAGAAGCAAAAGCAAACTGTGGAGAATGTATTATAGCCTGAGGAGAGAGATGACTGTGAGAGCATAAACTGCATCACTCCCTGAATAGGTAACCATTCAGCAGGGTGATGCAGGAAGCATGTATGTGAGGTTGCAAGAGTGCAAAGCTTCAGGCTGTAGGACAACCAGCTCAACTTGAATTCTCAGGCAAAATCTGTGGCAAAAATAGCTAATGCATTATTTGGATACAAGATGAATACTACATAGAGGCGGGTAGGTGATCTGCCTGTATAAAAAATAGTATCTGAGACAGCATCTGGGTCCAGACTCCATGTCACGGCTCAAAAATTAAATGGGAAGAATGAATTAAAAAAGAGTCAGCCAAAAAACAATTAAGAGAGCAGGATAAAACACTTGTGAACGTTAAATTACTCAACACATTCCATTAGTCAAAAGAAGGCTGAGAAAGAAGTGAGTTAAGCCTCCTTAAAAGATAATACTACATATGCAACACATAAAAGGGGTGTCTCTGCAGTCTTGGTGAACCAGGCAAAATACAGGGCAGTGACTGGTGGTGGATGTCAGCAAAGAGCAAAGGAGCATTTGCAACAGCATAATTCTTTACAATTCATTCATGCTGCCCTCAAGCAAAGAATTTTCCAGCCTTTACCTGGACACATACATAGATGAAGAGCTGAAATATGGGACCAAAGAAGTCAACTGGTTTTTACAGCAAACTTTTCATGGATTCTTAAACTTCATATTTTTTATTAATGCTAATCTCTGCAGGGAGCAATGTTTAACATATTTTCTTTAAATAAAAATAAAACTAAAAAAAATAAGAAAGAGAGAAAAAAAAATAACCAAACTCTTAATATTTCACCATTTTTCAAACAAAAGGAACTAATGCAGTGTAGGTAGCAATTGTGAGGATATTTGAGATTATCCTATAATCCAGTTTCCATCTTCTCACTGGAGAGTGGAGACAGGATGGTTTGAAATCTGTGACGCTATTTGATTTTAAAGGCTTAACAGGCAAATAAAGGCAGTGTAGGCCAATGAAATCAAATTTGCTGTACAATGTGTAGTATGCTGGATCCGGATTTTATACGTATCCCCTGTGTGCTTACTGTGATAAAAACAGCTACAGCAAACCAGAAATATGTGCTGTCTGTGCATGACAGACTGGAAATCTGCCCTTACTCGTGTCTGATCTGTTCACACAGAAGTCAGAAGGATCAGCCAAAGGAAGAGAAGTTCTCAAGACAGAAGGTATTCAACAACAACAACAAAAAAAACACTAAAAAATTTGATCATGAAGGAAGAAAGGTCATGGAGAGCAGAGTATGCATCTTTATATTCTTTGTATCGTAATACAGTGTGTGACTAGCTGTTGTCCACTAACTTAATCAGGAAGACATATTTTAGACAGTGACAAGCAGAAATGAATACAGTCAGTCTTGTTTTCACCACAGGATACAGAGATTGGCTTTGGATGGCTTTCTGAAACATTCATTCGCCAGGCAGAATGGGAGCCTGAGGGCAGAAGGCTTCAAAAAAGAAAAATATATATATCCCAAAAGTCACGTAAAATATAGAGCTACATTGTCAGTTAGTGTAAATGAATGCAACTCCAATAATGAGATGGAGCATCTACAGTATAAACCAGAGGAAGATCTGTCCATGACAAACTGAAATTGTGCCCTTGGTCACATCTGACCTATTCCCAGAAATATGCATGCCTTATGGGGCAAATTTTACTATCTGTCAAGTTTGTTTGGGGAGTATGTGCAGCTATGTCCGCTGGGAGAACCAGGAGGGGCAGAGGGAGTGCTCTGGCATAAAAAAACACATTAAGTATCTCGAGAAGCAGATTTCCCCCTCAGTTGCACAGAGGTCAATTAACCCCTCTGGAGCTCTACTCCAGATGATCATTCCAGTGTTCAGTTCTCATCCTCTTACAGCTAAACTCCCACTAGAACCACACTCTTCAAGCATTGTGTTGGCATAAAATAGGAGCAACTTTGCTGAAATAACCATCATACACATTCTACCATAAAGCTGAGCTGCCTGCAAGGGGAATGCAATTAGAAATAAGAAAGAATTTATCTGTCATGAGTGGCAGCATGCTACAGTTCACAGCAAATTCCTTGTCATTTGCACATGAAGCTCTGTGTGGTTTTAACCTTAGCACAGTCACTGGTAAGTCAATAGTAACAGAAGGGATGGGGGGAAGGATGATTTATTTTTCCTTCCTGCTGCTGCAGAGCAACTGCATATTTTCCTTGTCAACAGCTGTGGTTCATATACACTGTAGAGATAGGCAGAAAGAGGGGAAAAACCGCACCCAACAAACAAGATGTAGGACGCCAAGGAATCATTATTACATGCTGAGCATGCCAATATAATGCTATTTGCAGTCTCCTCTCTAGGTCACTAGAGATTCCAGCATCCTTTGTCCAAAACAGTTGCTCTTCCCCAGGAGCATGTGCAAAGCCCTGTCTTTCTGCCATACTGCCAAACCTGATGAATGTTTTAGCCAGAGCGAACAAGTCTCACTTTGGCACCCAGCTGAAATGTCTGCTCTTCACACCACACTGCCATGTGCCTGTCTACCGTCTGTCTTTGTATCCCTGCTCCACACTTCTTTCCTGATGCCTTCCACCTAACTGCTCGTGTCTATAATCATTTCCCAGTCTCAGTCCTCTAATGCCTTCCACACGCTTCTGCTGGGAGGTTTTACTGACATTAGAGTCCCTAGGGACATGTAATCTGAACACTGACAGACACTGACACTCTGACTTGCTTTTCACCTTCTCCATACACAGTGTCTTCCTATGGCTTATGATATTGGAAACTCCAAGAGGATAACTCTGGATGTGCTCTCTTTTTGAATAAAGGCTCACAACCAAAGACAGCAGAGCTGCTGACTCTGACACAGTAAATAATCACTCAGACTGTCCCAGTGGCAAATTAAACAGGGAAATGACTGTGAGCATGGTGAGGCACAGGAACAGGTTGACCAGAGAAGTTTCCATGCCTGGAGCTGTTCAAGGCCAGGTTGGATGGGGCTTAGAGCAACCTGGCCAAGTGGAAGGTGTCCCTGCTCATGGCAGGACATTGGAATGAGATGATTTTTAAGATCCCTTTCAATGTAAGCCATTCCATGATTTCATGATTCTACGAGAATGCCATTTCAGTTTCCACAGCTCACTGAATGGAAATCACACCTGCATTGTTCAGCAAAAGCCTGGGATTTTAGGTTGATTGAATTTAGCTATAGATTCACTATCACCTTACTGATAGGAAAATACAAGTGTATGCAGACTCAGCCCTCTGCCTCAGCTTTCTTCTGGGTAGGACAGCAAATACCATCAGCTGTCCACAAATACAGAACACAAGTGTTGACCTAAACCTTCACCCACTATTTGAGACAAACTAAAATTGTATCCAAAGAGGTATGAAGTCTTTGTTTTACTCTAAAAATCTGTCTTGAATTACTATGGCACTTTCCAAGAAAGCTGATATCACAGTTCATGATAGAGGCTGTTCACTGAAATGCTGATTAACATCTGTGTTGCGATAATGCCTCAAAAAATTAGGTACCCACTATCCACATCTCTCTGTCTACAATCACTCAGCCTACTGAAACACCAAATCATTTTAACAGGCTGAAAATGGGGAGGACAAGAAATTATGGTCTATTATTTAAAGTTCCAGTGAAATCCAAGCAAACCTATTTATACGTGTAGTTTTAAGCTGATTTTTTTTTTCTGTAGAAGAGCTCAGCAGAAGTTGAGGTCAGTAGAAAGAATAAAATTCAATTTTCCACTGTCTTGCTTTCACCAGAGAGGAGATTTCTTAGGGAAAAATAACACAGTATCCGAGTGTCTCACAGCAACCACATTATCCAAGTTTTTCAGTCTGAGATCTCATTTCATGTGTGTAATACTGGCTCCATGAATGGCTCTTGGAGAAAATCATGTTCTACAAACATATCAGGAACAGATGCTGTGATACAGGAAATCTCAGGTGGAAGAGAAAGCAGCTAGAGCACCCAAACCAATTTTAATAAATAAATAAATAATATAAAAGAGTTAGTGATAGTCACAGTGGCCAGGCTGAAAACTGATTTCAAACTAAACACTATGGATAATGGAGCAGCAATGCTGAAATTTCCACAGCGCAGGTTGGAAGGAATGCCATAGCCACTGATTGACACTTGACTCCTTCCCAATAACCTTTATGAATTGCACAAAAAACGACATCTCCCTGCACCCACTTGCCTTCCACTCCTGCTCCCCAGAGAAGCGCATTGCATCCTCCCAGATGGACTGAAGTTTGATACTGGCAGCTGCACCAATGAGAACACCAAAACACAAAAAAATCTTGCTCTCCTGGGCTGGGCACTGAGCTGTGCCTATGTGACTGGAGCCAGACAGTCTCCTGCCTGGCTTTCACAATGCCAGCTTGTCTTTTGTTGTGCAGCATGTCTTACACAAGGAACCACATATCTGCTTTCACTTGCAAAGAAAGATCACCCACCAAACAGGACCTCCATGTGCCTGGGGGGGAATCTCTCTTTCACTTGGTGGGGTTTATGAGGGCAATCTTCCAGTTTGCACAGAAAACATATGTCCCAATCCAAAGATCATTCAAATCAACAGAAAGGCTCGTCTTGACTTCTATAGGCTTTGGCTCTTGTTGCCCTGGAGATCAGGGAAGTGTAGTCTTCACCCTGGCACAGATGACAAGACTCTCACCCCCAACTCCATTCTCATCCCCCCACCTGCTCCTACAGGTCACAGCTTTGTAGCCACAGGAAGATGTTTACATCATGGCCGTATTGACACAGGTCAGAGTTCAAGGAAGCCCAGTAAATCACGAGTCTAAATAGGGTAGGGCTGTAGTTGGGGGAAGGAGAGAGGGGAAGTAATGAGAGCAGAACCATCTCTTTGAAGAGGTACAAATGTGAATGTTTACAGTCCCCCTGGTGCATTCTCCCCCTGCTGAAAACATGTTCAGACACCGGTTGGTTAATCTGACTTCTGAGAAGTTGTGCTGAATGGCAAGGAGCCCTGTTCATGCCACCAAGATCTTTGCCTATGCTTCAGCTGATTCTGCAAAACTCCTAGTGGCATGGAAGGGAGCCAGTGCATTAGTCCTGTATTATCCTATGTGCTCTACCAAAGAGGCGGAACTATGCATTGTGTATTCCCAAAAGGTTGGTGAAATCAGACTTAGTCCTGGCTCACAGTGGGATTCTTCTCAAAAAGGAGAAAGGAAAAAAACCCAAACCAACTAAAAACCCAGTTAGCAAACAAGACAGGGCATGTTTCTGCACTAAACCACAGTACATAGTTTAACAATGTTTCACAAATCTTCTTCATTTATCGTTAATCTGAAGGTATCATCTTTTTCCCCAGCAGAGGATGTCACATCCAGCTCCACTTCTGCAGCTACAACATTTCTTTGTTTCCTACACAGTTCAGAGGATCTCAAAGATATTCCCACTGTTTGTAATTACTGCACAGTGCATTAGCACTTCACTCTGTCACTCATGGATTTCCTCTGTCTCATTAAGACTTCAGGAGTGTCTGATGAGTGCATTTAATTCAAGTGAGTGCAAACTGATAACAAGGCCTTGTGATTCTTTTGTCCATCTCTTTGTTGATCAGCAAACTCAAAGTACTGAAAGGGACAGTGTATGACAAAATGAGTGCAGGGACACTAAAAATAGAGAGTCAAAGTTCAGGTGTGGGACATCAACTCCACGAAATCAAATTTCATGCTGAGATACACATAGTAAGGGTGGACACAGTATTAGAAATGCTTGATCTTTCTTCCTTTAAAAACAGTCCATGTTTGAAAGACATATGAAAAGCATTTGCAAGATGGGACAAGGCTGTACACAGGGATAAGCTTCTAACGGGAGGTGTGATCTCCCTGATGGGCTCCATCCACTTAGCAAACATAATCCAGCCTGTCTTCAGCAGAGCCTCTTTACTGATGCCTCCTCTACACTAGAAACATTACACTTGCACAGCTTTATTCCCAGATCCTTCCTTGCTCAAGAAAATTATCATATGGACAAAATACTGCTATTGCTAGTAAAACTGATTTCTTCCAGCTGAGCAGCTGGTCTTAGGCTTGATTTTTCCTGCAAGAAAGTCCCAACAGAGATTCACACAAAGAAAATGATGCCCAGGTAATGCATAACAAGAACACTCATTTGGCTCTCTGGCTGTAGCCTTGGCTGGTATCACTGTTACTAGAAGGCTGTTTCAGCAAAGAAACCATGTGGGCAGTCAGCCTGCCACTTCTGCAGCTTTCAGTGAAATCTCCAACTTGTCTTCAGCCCTTTTAAGGCACAAATATTGCTCCTGATCAAGTTTCTTTATAAATTGCAAAGGCAGCTACTGCGTTTTGCAGCCAACAGTGGTGGCCTCACTTTGCTGCTCAGCAGACAGAGAAATCCTTGCCCACAAAGCTGAAAGGCTCCTCTCTCGAGGCATCCACAGAGAAGTCTGTGGCATTAGACTGGCCTTTCCTACATAACCTGTACATAACCTGTTGTAACACAAGGTCAAAAGAGATCACAGGCAAATCTTTGCTGACCACCTACCTACCACACAGCATGACACATTGCCCATACTCATCACTGGAAATTAAAAAAGTTAACAGTGTGTCAGATTTTCAAACAACTGCAGCCCTGAGATTAGCTCAGTTGGTTAGAGCATGGTGCTAATAATGCCAAGGTTGTGGGTTTGATCCCCATATGGACTTAAGAGTTGGACTCGATCCTTCTGGATCCCTCCCATCTCAGAATATTCTGTGAACTGGGAAGGCCCAACCACTGACTCCAGATCTTGATGAAGAAGAGGGATAATTGCTCAACTTAAATACCAGTCCTAGCAATATGCCTGACTGCAAACACACACACACAATATCTTGAGAGATCCTTGTGAAAAGCCCTAGAGAAAAAATTGCTGGCTCCTACTCTGGCAATGAAAAGTCCTTGCTATGTGAGAAATACACAGAAGACAGACATTGAAACTTCTCTAATGTCACAGAAATAGGAACAAAATACTTCTGTTTTATTGGTAGGGTCTACTGGATTGGGCTAGAAAACAGAATAATATGAATTCTAGAGAAGGAACAATTTTCCTTATTATTTTCTGGATTTCTTTCGTGCAACCTGTGAATTTTAACAATGTAGAATCACATTGATTGCAATGACTGCTGTTTTTGTTATTTATTATTTATTCTGTAGCTATTTCTCAGAGACTCCATTCAGGCCATGAGACAAGAGACCAAGAACACAAGGCACAAGGTGACATGGTTATGCAAACAAGTCTTATGCCTAGCTTTTGTGTTATTACTATTTTGTTGTTAGGTAACTAACCATAAGATGCAATGGTATCAGTCATCCTTCCTGGCACCTGCCTGGCCACATGAGTGATAAACACAGCCCACAGTTTCGCTTTTAGGAGGGGACATGCACAGTTCTCTCCTCTAGCTACCTGGAACAAAATACTTCAGTCCCATCTGCACAGGAGAAAAACCCTGTGTTAGCAAACATACTTGTCAGCACAACATTCAACACAATTTGTCCTTCTCAACAATGATTATTGCTTTAAAAAACACATTAAGTGATCTCAGGTATTTCACAGAAACCCAAGTAAGTGATTTGTTAGTATGTTTAACCGTGTCTTGGCTCAGGCCCTCTGGAAAGTCAAGGACAAGCTTATCTCTCTCTACCTGTAAAATTATTTAACTACCTGGACTTTTTTTAAAAAGTTGGTTGTAAATCTCTCTGCTGCTTTCCATTCCATGTATTCTGAGGCCCTGACCTTCTGCAGGTATTTTGTAGGCAAAATGCCCTTTTCAGAGGCAATCCAACACAAGTCTGGGTGAGCATCCAGCATCCAGTGCTGCCCACTCTGCTGAGAATGAAGTTCACCAGCTGCAGCTGTTCAGACAGCTTTCCTAACAGCATCCCATGATGCAACGTCTCCTGCTCAGAAATTACTCAGAAATCCCCACTTACAAAACAGGACACAGGAAAAGCATTTTTAGGACACCCAGGACACCCTGGCACAACCACAGCTCTGTCAAAATATGGGTCCCTCTGTGGGCACATAGCAACGCTCCTGCATGGTTAAGTGAAACAACCTGCCATGTTCCAAATGAGCACCAGCTGCAATTTTCTCCTTATTTTTAAAATTACATGTGGCTCTCAAAAGCCTGGCAAATTGTCAACACAGCCCCTAGTCTGGTGCAATTTAAGTGTCCTTAGTCCAAGTGGCATAAAAGGAAACAGTTACAGAAACTCTGAAAATAAAGGGTGATGTTGGGTTGATGGCTTTCTAAATATTTCTTAAAATCCTGGGGGTGCTTCCTGTAGACTTTTATTTTCAGGCAAAACTTTAAAAGCCTGAGCTGCCATCACTTTCCAGAGGAGGTAGCTTAAAGGCTATATTTAGAAGATCTTGTCAAAAAAGTTTCCTTTAAATCAGGCTGCTTAGTCCTAACTAGAAAAGGATGTCATTTTTTACTCATTTGCTTAACTTTTAGCTATTTCCATACACATACATTTTTTAAAGGAGAGAAACGACAGAGCTACCTCCTAAACTTAAATTAAACCATCATAAAAAGCCTGCAGAGAAAATGCCAGCTTTGTGACTAGTAAAAACCAACATAGTATTTTCCTGGCACTCTGCAAATGACTGATCCAGTGGTTGTTATCTTTGAAAAATGCTCAAACTATGAAATTCTTTGTTGGTTGGCAGCTACCAAAACCTTGTGGGCAGAATCTGGCTTACGTGCTTTGAGCACTGCTTAGCATCTGTCATGAGAAAGGCTTAGGCTGAGTTTTCCTCTTTTGCAGAAATGCTATGGAACTGAAGGAAAACCTGAAAGCACAAGGAAAGAAGCATGTGAACAGAACAGCTAAGATCCTACTATTGAATTGTTCTTCAAGTGTCTTTAACCATCACAAATTAATATGATCCTGTCTTCTTGGAGATGATTAGATAACCTCTTTCTGTAAGTCTTTTCGAGCTCTTACATCTATGATTCATCCCTCTTGGGCAAAATATAAAACCAGTGTGCTGATCATCCATCATCATTAAAAATCTCACTGCAGTTTTCAAAAAAGCAAAGAAGTTTGTTGTAGCCAAAATTCCAATTTGTGTAATTACTGTACACTGCCTACCTAAAGAACTCCCTTTGATTTGAATCACAGAGGCATTATTCTACAATATGTTCTAATCAGAGGAAATGACCTTCATTCTTCACTGTCTAGAAGACTGTGCAGTCATTTACCGAAGTGGATATAAAACCCTATTTACACACATCCTCTGTGAGTCCTACTGCATAAAGCATCACACGAGATACTGTGCACAGGAGAAACAGGTGTTGTATGTGGAGCAAGTCATGGGAGTGTAGGGACACTAAAGCTTCCCTCCATGGTGGGTATGGGGCACAGCCACCCCAGGAGACATTGCCCTCAACTGGTCCCTCATGGCTATCAGCTTTTCGGCCCCTCCTTTGAGATGGGTTTGGTCAGAAAGATCTTGTAGCCATTATACACTCTGTTCGTGCCATTTTTCTCATAGAAATTTGAATGTTTTTTAGTGCAAGAGCCATATTCTGACAGAAAATGCTGGTTCCACTGCAACCCAGAAAGCTTTTAAAAAGAAAATTTGGGGCTTGCGCTCAGAATTACTAGTGCTCTAGGCACCATCACAGTCTGCAGCAAATTTGAACAAATGACTGCTTGTTACTATGAAAGAAACAAAGGTGAAGGAAAGACTATGGTACAGTGCTCCCACCATCATTCCAGGTGCCATTACCAGTATTCCCCACACAGTACACCCCTCCCTAGTACTGCAAGCCCATGGATTCCAAATCAAGGCACATCTGAAAGGATTTGTAGGCAACGGAGAAGGAAAACAAAAAGATGAATTTGTCAATATTTGAAGTAATGGATTCCAACCTGTGGCTGATGTAGAGCCCAAAGAATGTCTTTTCAGTCATGCATTTAATTCATCGGTTCCCAGTGTGAAGTATCAGGCCCAGGGAGCTCTTGACATAAGAAAAGGATTGAGTTGAGATGAAGTCTTCAAGGGCTTTTTGTGGGAGGTGAAGGAACAACTTTTGCTACAAGCCACCCAGAACTGAGAGATGGTGACCTTTGGCAGCAGCTCTCATGCTGCCTGCAGTTAGGGAAGGGAATATTCAGCCCCTGCAGCCCACTCAGACAGCAGAGTGAAGTCCACTGCTGCTCTCACAGCCAGTGAACTCCATGGCACCAAGCACAGTCACATCTGCCATATGCTAAGAGGGACATTTGCCCTGTTTTTAACTTGGAGAATATTTCCTCTGTGATGTTGATAATGAACCAGCACAGGCTGGGGGTCCAGTGCTTTGCATGCTGTACAGAGACACCATTTCTGTTTCAGGGAAATCCCAAGGAGCAAACGACTGGAGTTTGGGCACTTTTGTCAGGGGAATACCATGATATGCTTCCCTGGGTGTCCACTACAGTGGGTGTTAGACAGGAGATTGTGCTAGATGGGTCTGATCTGGGCATGTCCATGTTCTGATATCACATTCCTAAGCCCAGCATATAACACCCTATTTAAGGACATTAATTCAGTGATAGTAAGGTGATACTGTCGTTATCAGTGATTGTACAGACAACTTCATAGCACAGTGTCCAGCAGAGATTCAAACCTCAAAGAACTTCTCAAGAACTCAAAATCCCTAGGAAAAGTGAATTATACTTCATTTGTTGTAACAAAGTTATAAATGTTGTAAAATTCTAAGACCAAACTGCTACTGCAGAGGGTGGACAAGATTAATGGCATCTTCAGTGCACTGACACACTCTTAACAGACCCCTTTGGGTCCTTAATAACAAAAATGTGGAAAACCCTAGGCATGTAAAATAAATTTGGACCAAAAAATGCCACCAAAATACAAATTAAAGTGGAGAACATCTACCATAGTTAGGGTTCAGGTTAGATGGCAGAACCTTCTAAATTGTAGAAGGATGGTATCCCCCCCATTTGGGCCAGGTGTGCCTATGGAGGTATTCTTCTCTTCACACTAAGACACTATAGCTTGCTTTAATATACTTTACAAGCCAGTCTGATTGGCAAATTTTAACACACAATACCCTCACTATGTTTTAGAGAAGTTTCCTGATGCACCAGTAGATCTTGTATCTGTGTGCAGGAGCAAACCTGACAGTCACTGTTCTCTATCAGGTATGTGCATAGCAAGTAGTAGAAAGCCAAATCAAAAGGGGATATTGAATTTTTCAGTGTGTCTACCTCAAAATAGCAGAATGAAATTCAAATAGCAAAGATTCAGGTTCTACATCAGGCAATAAAAAAAGAAATCAATCTCTCGGGAGAAAAATAGTAACTCTTAATAAGTTTTGGAAAAGAAGGACAGAGTTCTGATTATGGCACCTGCACTTGTAACACAGGGGCTCAGTTTCTAGTTCCTGTACAAACTTCTGTTGGGACTTCAGGCAAGTTCCCTCAGTAAAATGGGACAAGGCCTGTCACTCGTCATTTGTCTGTGTATTTGACTTACTCTGCAAGATCATAGAGGTGAGATCTATTTGTTACTACATGTTAGAAAAATGACCAGAACAACATGGCTTTGCTTTCCATTTGCACCTCTGAGCACTCTCATATAAATAAGGAATAATTCCAATGTATTTAAAGCTGCTTGGGAAAAAAAGTAAGCTGAGGGAGTCAGAATGGTAATAATAAAAAGAGGAAAAGACAAACCCTGGGATGGGACAGGCAGAGTTCGTAGCTGGGAATGGGCAGTAGACTCCTGGGATCTGGTAGATGGGTATTGCTGCCTCACCTCGATACCCAGAACAGCAGGATGGAAACTGACAGCAACTTTTGGGTTCCGCTGGGCTGCTCCTATTGTAGTTTCTGTCTGAAACCACTCTGAGCTGCTGCTGGGGGCTCTGTCTCCAGCTACTGCTTGGCCTTCCAGAACACAGAACCTCCCTCAGGGGACTGTCATGCACCACAATATCCTCTATCCTGGCAGATACCCTTTCCTCAACCCCTCACTGATGGTCTATCATACCACCTGCCCTTCCACCTGATGGATGAAATTATCTGCTGGTGTTTCCTCTGCTGCTGGGAAAGGCATGAGAGGACACAGAGAAGATAATTCCATAAGCCCTGTTCTCCCATGGTGTAAATCTTGGATCCTGAAAAATACATGCGAGGTTTTTCCTGCAGACAGAAAGCAGATTTCAAAACTGGTGAAGCAAATCCAGCCTTGGCATATTCCCAAGCAAATGGACAACTCTGGCTAAACTGAAGCCCAAGGGACTGTACAAGGCAGCATCCTGCTTTTTATCAATGCACTCCTGGCCATCACACCACCACACTTCAAATTAAAGGTCTGCAAAAGCCTCCACTTCATAACCCTCCACGTAAGCCAGGTTCTCCCATGTCATACCAAACTGTAAGTGACAGAGAGAGGTAAGTGGAAAGGGAGGGAGGAGAACTAATGCACTAAGGAAATCAAATGCTGTGCACAACTGACATAAGCACTAAATATTTACTTCCATTTAAAAACTTCAGCTATTTTCCTTTTCAGTCCTATCAAATCACCTTCCTAATCATACACACTTGTTATTTTTCCCCAAGGACATGAACTCAGCTTGTAAAGCATCTACTTGAGGAAAAGCAAAGTGTTGCTGGTGTGATGTGAATTGCTGAGGAAATGTTGCTCAGGGTCTGACCCAAAGGCAAGCCTGAGCCATGGGCTCCCAGAAATACTGCACACATGACTCTGAAAATCACTCCTCTCTTCCTTTGCATCTTCCGAATCAGTCCCAACCTTTCAGGATATCAGAGCACTCATTTCACTTAATTTCTAAGACAGAAGAATCCTAATGAAAACCTGAGCTCAGCTGCTTTTGCATGAGCCTGAGATCTGCCACTTGAAATAAAGGGACTACTTTTTCAATTTCTACCTTTTTTTTCAAGGAAATTGTTTTAGCAGAAGCTTCAGAAATGCTGAACCTTTTGCAAGCTGTGAATATTCACAGGAACTGAAAAACATTTCTCCCATGACTGTTGCATTGTTTTACACAAGGAAGGATGAACAGGAGGTCAAAAGCAATGCAGGAACAGGAGCCCTTGGCCAATTTTGTGTGCTGAGGACTAGGAAGTCCCACTACAATTCACCCAGCATTATACAAAGCAATATGATTTCTTTTCAGTGTCCAAAAATCCTGCTCCACCTCCCCAACAGCAGTACATAGGCCCTAGAGCAAGCAAAAATTGCTTTAAATTATTTCATCCTGTGCTCTGGCTAAACTGTTAAACCAGGCTTCCTTCCACCACTCAAAGCTCACTGAAAAAAAAACAAGCCCCAAGCTCTCTGCAAAGACAATATCCAGGATGAGGTTTTTGAATTTTCTAACATCCAGTAAAGAAAGAAACTCTGCCTCAAGAATTAAACATAGAAATTACAAGAAAGCTACTTTAAAATAGTCTCACGTAACTGAAGTGTGACCCTGCACTAATGACGTTCTTTGAAATCTCATTAAAGAACTGCAAAGTATTATTGTTGTAGCATTAATAGCTCCATTGTTGTAGCATAAATAACTGCGTGAAATAATTCCAGATGTAATGAGGATGGAAGGGAACAGTGTGCCTCACACTCCTTCAGAACTGTATCTTCAAATGGCTCTTTCCAGCTGAAATTTCCCACTCTGTGTCCCAGCAGTGGAGATCCACAGTGCCTCACACACTGGAGTTGCTAAAATGAAGCTCATGATGAATAATAGCACTTTTGTTTCAAACATTCCCATAGTTTCTTTTGAGATCTCTCTCCCCCTTCACAGATTCTATATTTTGCTGACTTTTCCTTATATTTAAGTGTCAGCCAGCAAGGAATTGGCAACAATTGTGGGACAATTGTTTCTCCTCATCTCCCTCTTGCAGGGGAAAAAAAAAACCAAAAGAGAGAAAGGAATTTAAAGAGATAGCCTGTGTGAAGCAGTGATGCTAAAACCATTTTTGGAAAGCATGAATCACAGACTCATGGAATAGCCTGGATTGGAAGGGACCTTAAAGATCAACTGCATCTATTCCTATTCAGCCCTCCCAGCATCTTCTGTGAGCACAAAAGTCATGGCCAAAGAAAAGTCACACTTCTGCTCTGGATGGAGGCCACCCTTTTTAGATGTCCCTGTTCCCTCTGCACATGGTCAGAGGTGATGCCTCATCTCCACAATGCACAAGGAAGGAATAGCACAAAGGAGGAAATGGAAGAAGGACAAATAGGCTCAGATCTAGAAGCCAGACTAGCAGGAGGCATTCAGTGCCCAGGAGACTGGGGAAAAGCTGGTTTAGGGATTTCTGCCACCTTAGACTCCATGGGCGTGAACTCGGTCCCTTTCTAATCTTTCATACACGTCTCCCTGGGACAAACTGTCTGGCTTATTCACCTTCCGAACTTATTCTCTCCCATCCTCCCTAATGCCAACGAAAGCCCAAGAGTCCCAAGAAACAGCTTTGCCATTTCTCCAGCATGAATACACTGGTTGCACACAGGAATGAGAATTTAGCCTGGAGACATAAACCCAAATATACAGCTGTGTATGGTATGCTGAAAACTAACCCAGCACAGAGAGCTGCTTTTATGGGCAGGATTTGTTTTTCCAAATGGGATTTATTTAAAAGAAAATTGAATGGTTATAAAGAGCTCACTCTAACAATAACACAGAAAATGAATCCAGTGTTCACTGCTGGCTTTGCCTCACAGTACAATCCAGACAGAGAAATCTTCTTGAGAGGGTCTGGGCAGCAAATGACCTGCCCTGCAGAGCACCCATGGGGAAACAGCTGGCTGAAAACTGGGACTCTGCTAATGACTGAAGTAAAGGCAGGAATTTCACTGGGGGAGGGTGTTGCAATGCCAGTGTGAGGAAGTGACTATGAGAACACCCTGTTTCAATAACCCTGCTTCCTATCAATAGCATGGCAAGGCTCTAAGAGACAAAGAGGATTTTTCCCTCCAGGAAATTGTCAGCAGTCCCCACTCCCCATTTCACCATCCTGATCATCAGGGCAAGGACCCCTTCAGTCCAGAGGTCTCTTAACTTCCCTTGAGGCTCAAGTCAGCTGTATAAAACTGTCTTTATACAACCTTGTTTAAATGTTCATGGTATTTGGGAATTATGGGTACCACAGAAGTATGTGTCAATAAACTCCTGGTGGAGTTTCAGCATAAGGTGTCCATAACACCCCACTGAGTTCCCTAAAACAAAACACTTGGGACCTTTCAACCATCACCCTCTTCAAACCCTCCTCTCTAATCCCTTTTTCCAGTGCAGTACAGTGTGCTGCTGCATCCTTTGTCCTGTTTGTCTCCTTCAATGTGTCCCAACGGGCCAGTACACCCAGTTACAGCAGTTTATCTGCCCATCTGAAGAACAGAAACAAAAATGGTTCAAAGCTCTGCCAGGGAAGGCTTAGATTGGACATCAAGGAGCATTTCTTTACTGAGAGGGTGGTCACAGACTCAGTCAGGTTTCCTGGAGAGCTGGTTGATGCCCCAAGCCTGCCAATATTTTAAGAGGCATTTGGACAATGCTCTTACATTTAACTTTTGGTCAGCCCTGACTTGGTCAGGCACTTGAACTCTATGGTCACTGTAGGCCCCTTCCAACCAAAATAGTCTATTCTAGTCTAAAAATAATTAGCCATGACCATTAATGCTTCTGATGCCACTTGATTCAGAACTACAAATCTACTTCATAGACTAATTAGAGACACCATCTAATCATTTTAATCAGAGGTACATCAAAGACCTTCCTTCTCCAGTTAGGTACTGGGCTTCATTCAGTCCTGCCCAGGAGAGTGAGCCACGCACTGTTGCACAGATGTTTTCAAGTCACAAAGCAGAGCGTGTGGGGGGACAATATTTACAGCTCTTACTGGAAACCTATTAAGGTCATGATATTGAGAAAGAGCACAGTATGGCCTTCATATTTTAAGCTTTGGAAATATCAACCCCAGAGCTGAAAGATTATTTATACTGGAAGCTGGCTACTAGGCAGCTGCCAGAGCAGAGCTAATCAAGGGACTGACTAGTCTATTAACCCTGACATATTCCCCAGACCACAGTCTCCTCATAGCCTTCCGTGGCTGCTTCACGGATAAACCAAGAAGTTCTGATGAAACCCCAAACACGATTAATTTTTTTAACCTGTCCCAACTAAATCCATGGAGGGAAGAACCTTTCCAGACACTGCCAGAGCTTCACCAGCTTTTCCTTTCTACAGAGACATCACCTTTTCAGTCCTTCTCACAGATGCTCTAGTTTTAATTCAAATTATCTCCCATCTCCTTGTCCCAGTGCTCCATCACTGCTCCAGACTTCACTCACCAACAGACTGGGATAACACCTCCAAAGGACATTGAAGCATCCTTTTTTACTCCCACATTCCAAGTTCAACACTAAGCAACCATCCTGAAGCTGAAGAAGTGGCCTGCATTAGCTCCATCTTTTCTCCAGCAAAGCTTGAGAAAGATGTCTTGATTAAAAGGTTAGCCTGATGCTCCATACCAGAACAAAATCTACCAGACTTCACACTCCTTTATAATTATGCATATTTCAACAGTAATTCCAAATGTATCAGCCTTCCCTGAAGCAAAGTAGTTTTCTCCTGCATAAATTGACTGTGCTGATATTCCAGGCTCCATTTTGCCTTCAAAAATATGCTTACTTGATTCTCTCCTGGGTTATTTGAGGATTAATTCACTCAAAGCTGTGTAACACCTTGAAGAGAGAAGGCATGGGTGCAAGTCATAAATTGTGAGACACAGTAAAACCAGCTGGTCAAAAGAGGTGACCATCCTGCTGTATTTAGTGTTGCTGTGCCCTCATCTTGAGTACTGTGTGCAGTTCTGGGCCCCATAATTTAAGGAATATATTAAGGTCCTTGAAGGAATCCAGACAACAAATCTGGTGAAAGGGCTGGAAGAACATCCTACAAAGAGGACTCTGGGTTTTTTTGCTTGGTCTACTTTGTCTAGCTGCTGAAGGGTCTAGAGAACAAAGCCTATGTCAGGAACAGCTGAGGGAATCAGGAGGGTTCAGCCTGGAGGAAAGGAGGCTCAGGGAAGAAGTTATCGCTCTCTACAACTACCTGAAAGGAGGTTGCAGTGAGGTGGGGGTTGGTCTTTCCTCCCAAATAACGAGCAATAGGACAAGAACAAAAGGCCCCAAGTTGACTTTGGGCAGGTTTAGATTGGATATTAGGATAAGCTTCTTCACCATAAGGGTCATGAAGCATTGGAACAGGCTGCCCAAGGAAGGAGTTGAGTCATCATCCCTGGGGGTATTTAGAAGATGCGCAAATGTGGCACTTGGGGACATGGTTTACTGGTGGACTTCACAGTGATGGGTTAATATTTGGATTCAGTGATCTTGGAGGTCTTTTCCAGCCTAAACAATTCTATGATTCCACTTTGGAGAAAAGGAGTCTGGAGGGGCAACTTGTCTCTCTCTACAGCTTCCCAAGGAGGAGAAGTGGAGGGGGAAGTGGAGAGGGAACTGTTGATCTCTTCTCCCTAGTATCCAGTGCCAGTGGATCAAAGCAGCATCAGGGGAGGTTTAAACTGGACATTAGGAAGCATTTCTCTACCCAGAGGGAGGTCAAACACTGGAACAGGCTTTGCAGACCAGTGTTTGATGCCCTGGGCCTGTCAATGTTTGAGACATTTAGACAATGCCCTTAACAGCGTGCTCTAACTTGGTCATTGCTGAATTAGTCAGGCAGTTGGACTAGACGATCACTGTAGGTCCCTTCC
The DNA here is from genome assembly GCA_013396695.1 of Sakesphorus luctuosus. NCBI lineage: Eukaryota > Metazoa > Chordata > Aves > Passeriformes > Thamnophilidae > Sakesphorus > Sakesphorus luctuosus. The sequence continues at coordinate 398,572 of VWZD01002786.1, read as the reverse complement.
AACGGAAACAATATGCTCTATTTTATTCTATTCTGGTACACTATGCAATAGTGAAAATTAAATGAGGGATATGAATCACATGACAAAAGCAGTTTTCTAAGACCTCTGTAGACAAATTGCAAGTAAGTGTTTCTTCTACCATTATGCTGTCTCATTTTCTGAGAAATCCGGTGTTACCCAGTGCTAAGGAAACCTTGTCCAACAGCTACCAGTGTTAAAAAGAGGAATTTCCCTTACTTAACCTTTTGAGGAACAAGAGGTTAACAGAAAAAGGTAAATTGTAAATCTGTCCAATATAGAAAGTGGGACCTTTTCAGCAGCATTTTCAAGGAAATCTACTGCCAGAGAATTCCCAGAATTAAAATGGAAAATCTGACACCTCTAACAATTTCCTGCCACTGTATAACTGTCAACATTGCATGGATTTTATCAACCTGAAAATTAAGTTTCAAGGTTAGGAAACCTTTGCATTCATATGCTTTCGGGTTGTTTTTGTACAGTTTTCTTTCCTTTGCAGCCTCAAGAAGCTTGGCCGAGGCAAGGCAGCACTGTGGGTTTTTCACAGATTCTTCCTTTCCCTGTGAAACATCATGTAATAAAGATCTGAAGAGGAGAGCTTTGGCCCACTCCCATGATCCAAAACAGCTCACATAAGTTGCCCTTTGTGTGAAGTCACTAGATGCAACTTTCACAAGGGCTGGTGAAGAAGCAAACATCATCAGTGTGGCCACTATTTGCTATGCAATTAAATCCAGATGCCATAACAAAAATCAGAGCCCCTCAAGGACAGACACTGTCCCTCTAGGAGTATGCAAGTGCCTTAAGACCCAGGTAAAAAGGAATAACCACTGGGACCCAGTGGTTAAATGCCAGAACCAGGATTAAAATCACAGTTCCTTAACTCCTTGCCTCATGTCCAGTATGCTGTGCCACCGCTGTCTCTGAGCAAAAGTGGAAATTTGTCTGTGCTGAATGTAATTCTGGTTAGGGAGGACTGAGGTGAAGTTAGATCTCACTGGGTTCATCCCCCACATGGATGCACACAACTTTTACCAGCTTATCAGCCTAGATAAACTGTTTCTTAAAATTGCAATTTCTCTTTTTCTTGGTCTCTCTCTTACAGGTCAAAGTCAAATTAGCATCACTGAGATCACAATGAACATTGAGAATCACCGGCATGGAAAAAGGTCCCCATATTTTACTTCTCCATCCTGTTTACTACAGAAAAAAAAAATAAAAAAAAAATGGTGGCTTTCTACTCCAGAGGTGTTCTAGGGTGTATTATCAGCTTACTTTAATCACTGTGAAGACATTCACATGCCTGTCTGTCGGCCAGAAATGCCCAGAACACCAGGAGCACTACCTGGTATGATTTGATCCATTTTAATATGAAAAGCAGTATAACATCATAAACACACAACTCAGAAAGCACCCTAAAGCACACACATCACTAGAGTAGAAAAGCAGATCTAAAGGAAAGGGAGCTCACATGGAAGGAAGAGACCACTACTATTGAAAATGTTTCCATGGTGCTGTTAATTATTTTATTTATCCTCACCATGCCCTACAATATGCTGCCCTTAAATTATTTCTTTTTTTCTCAACAGAGAGAGCATTTGAGATGGGAGAAGGCATTCGGTTCAGCTGTCTGCTCTCAGCCCTGCAAAACCACAGGGCACCCTCTGTATTTCCACCTCCACCGTGCTGGGGAATGACATCACCTCTGCTCGAGGGGGCTGCCGGGCCAACAAAAATAACTGTTACTGACCAAGAGCACTGTTGCAAGGAATATTTTTGGAACCGTACTCCGCATTCCTCCAAGTCCCCTGCTTCCTAGTCCAAACATATCATGGCCTAAAAATTCCTCACATTTTCTATGCAGTATTTCCTTTGGGCTTGCACAATGGGGCAGTTCTTCTGCTCAGCAGCACCAGTGTTCTGGAAAGGGAAGGGGAAAAAAAAGGCTATAGCACTAAATAACCCTAATGGCAACCACAAGGGCCACAGTGTTATTTTTAGGTCAGAAAAATGGTGAAGAAGGCAACAGAGTCACCTCAGATTTACCTTCTTCCCCTTTACTGAACAAAAGACCAAAGAATTTGGTTATTTCTTCCATGTGGTGGTGAGGGGGACTCACCTATGTTTGTGGTGAAGACCCAGCTATTCAGTGGGTTTTTGCATGGAAGGAGGAGGTCAGGAGGATGTGACATCTTCCTCTGACATCATCTCTGGGACTGTGCAGAGGTAATGTAGACCCAAAGCCTCCTCACCTCTATGCTCAGCTGCCCTTCACCGCACAAAACAAGAGGCAACTTCTAGGTTGTGTTCAGGCTGTGCAGCTGCCATGGTTTTCCCAGAAGAAAGAGCAGGAGACTCCTTAACAATCCAGCCAAGTGACACTGGACCAATCCCTTCTACCCCCATGTCTCTCAATGTATTAACATAAGGTCATTTCAGAGGCTTTCAAACAAAGCACTTGGGCAAATGGTGTATAACTAAAGATATTCCAGTGTAGGCCAGGCAGCGGAAAAACTCTTATTCCTTCTTCATATGCATTTCTATTTTTTTTTCTCCTTCATTGAAAGAAAGCCATTTTCCTTACTATCAAGGTAAGTCACGGCTGATCTTGCAGGGAGAAGTTACATGTGCCTTCTAGTCTGTGTCCCACTCCAGCCCTGCTCTGTCCCAAGCAGCACTTGTACCCAGTCTTCATACAAATTTCTATTTGCATAGGGAACAGAGGCTTTCAAACAACATGTGTTTCACTGCCCAATACTTTGTTTACTTTTTCAGATGCCCAGGTAAGAAAAACAATGCAGAGAAAATCTAATAGGGAGCACAAACAGGATACTTTTTCAACCAATGTTCAGCACAAAGTTTTAGAAATTCCCTTTACATTTTTGTCTGTTATTCCACTAATCCTTGATCAGCTTCACCTGTAAAGAGCCTGGGACTTGCTTTCTGCTGTGCCCTACTCTCCCCACTCATAGCTGGGCCTTGAAGCATATGTTTTTTAAAAATCCTTGTATTTTTAGAGGTATTTAGATTCACTGCACATCCACAAACAGAACAGTTGCCATAAAACTGTTTTCAAACACAGGAAGAGCAAAGAAAATTGGCTCTTTGGAGTGTTATAATTGAGATACAAGGAATGGGCTGGAGAAATCAGTATTTAGGTGGAACTAATTAGCAACAACTAAAAGCTAAATGACAATGTAACCCATAGCCCCCTTGTGGGATATTCTAAAATGGCTGTGCATGTCTGAAGCTTTTCAAGGACTTTCTTTATCTGCTTGGTCTACTGCTTTCACAGCTCAGATAAATCAGTATTTTCCACCACAGCATTCAGCTTGCTGCCCTGTAGAATAATTCCCCAGCCATACGTTCCAGAGATACAGAAGCACACAAAATATGATCTCTTTTACTAGGCTAATAAAAATCAGAAAGTGTACTGTATAAATTTTATAGACCTCAAAGGTCTATCTTCTGTAGGAAGAAACGGGGGCTCCAGGCTGCTGTCGGCACCATAACAGAGAGAAAAATATTTATCAGCTGCTTTGGAAAACCCACCAGACAGAAGCGAACAGTAAAGCAAAATAACGTAAGTGTAAACTTACCTGAATCTTTCCTCTCTGAGGAGCTCTTTCACATTACGGTTTGAACTTCCAGATTAACGCTTGTAGAGCCACAAGGGAAAAAGGGCCTACCAGCAAGGAAAATACTTCTGCCTTTTCGAGCCTACCCCAAGCAGGCAACTCTATATGATCAGAATGCAAAGTGCAGGGGGTCCACATGGCTGTGCTGAGCCCGCTCTGTACTTCGTGTGGGATCACCTGCCCCCTCCAGCTAAGCCAGGCTGGGGATGTTCAGCATCTGCTCTATGCAGAAGATCCTGCTGATTCAGTAGGATGATCTGGGGAACCTGCCTGCGATCTGCTGCTGAAATGCACCAGCCTATGAGGTATTATTTTGACACTGAGTGCTCTGAGGTCTGTCAAGCTCAGTCCTTCATGGCTGTGTTGCTCCTTGCAGAGCTGGAGATGAGATTGGAAACCCAAATGCCTTCCAAAAACTCACAGGAGCTACAGCGCAGGCCAAGAAGATCTCCACATGTATTCAGCTTCTCCATGAAGTGGGGAGGGGAACAGTATGAAAACACAGAAAGGAAGGAAATCCAGATTCATGCAATCTTCCCCAGGTTCTGAGGTGGTGCTTTTATAAAGCTGAATGACTAGGCAACAGGTGGGAAAGAGGACCCACTGATTGTCAGATTGGTGAAGGTAGGCAGAGGCTGAATACTCGTGTCCCAGGTGAGGGAGATCATGCCTCAAGAAGAAGCTGGCAGCTGCAGAAGGGGAGTGCAGCAGAGGCAACCTGGAGGTTTAGAGAGGCACTACAGAGATCAGGTCAAGGACAGAAGGCGTATTCGTGCATCAACAATGTGTTTACTTCATTCAACACAGCTTCTGTACAGTACAAAGCAGAAAGCAATTGCTTCAAAGAGCTTTCTGCAAAATCCAAACCTGTTTGCTTGTGGGCAAAACCTCATGCCTCACACAGGTGTAATCAGGCACTTCAGTAAATGTCCTGGGTTCTGAGAAAGTTTCTAAATATACCTGATCCAATTTGAGGTCAGAGACAAGAACGATGTCCTGAGCGTAGAACTGAGAAAATGTGTTTTCATGTGCTTTAGCTGAAGTCAGTGACGGCCTCCTCAGGCTGTTTGGGTCCAGAGTGTTTGGCCACACCTTTCCCCAGCTTCATTTCAATGATCCAGGACTGAGCAGCTTCAGTGGGAGGTCATAATGATTATGGAAATAAAGCCACCCAGAGACCATCACATCACATTCATTCTTTTTCTAATGACCAAAGAGGTCAGAAACTATGGGGTAAAATGACCATGAGTTTCAAGCCAAAAGGTGCTTTTTAATTCCCACATGAGGACAGTTAATTTAGATTGCACAAAGAAACCTGATTCTTGTCAAGATAAGAAAGTTCTTCCTGGCCTGAGATAAAGCCTTAGGGCTTTCAGTCTCACCCATCATGGACATGGACAGCACTGACCACTTTCCACTTCTGTCAAGCCTCAGGAAGAGATTTGTTGCAAAGGAAGACATATGGGTATTTGTTGTGAATGGCTTCCACTTATGTATCCTATGACTAATTTGGGAGTTAATCCCAAATTCATTAGCTGATTTTCTCTGTTTCTAACAAATGAACAAACAAAATCCCTCCCTGGATTTGTAGAGTGGAAGGAGACTTCAATAACCTTGACAGGGGTAGGGGAAACAGAGAGAAGAGAAAATACTATGACAAAGTTCCCCAAGTGAGATTAACCTAACTAATCTGAAGTATTCTGCCTTCACAAGAGAGAAAGCGAGTCACACAACCAGTTTAACTCAGGTTAATGAGATGAGGAACTCATTCCCACAGTCTAGTGGAAAAAAAGAGTGGGTGTCTTCAGCCCAGCTTTAGTCCTAGTTTCAGTGCTAAAGGATGGAACAAATTGATCTGGCTCACGACTGACATTTGCTCTGCTATCATCATCAGCTCTGTCTGATAGGATGACACTGCTTAAGCTGTGGTAGCCAGAGGAAATCCAATGCTAAGGAAATGGACATTCATTTAATGTTTATCTAGGATCAGCTCCACCAATGAATTCCAGATGTTGGCTTTAATTGTCGCATTCTGGTATGTTTAAGCAGCAGGAGTTCGTAAGGCCGATTTGTAAATCAATCTGGCAGACTCATACTGAATCCCATCTCTGCCAGCTTTTCTAAGTCAGAAGATGCTCTTAAAATGTTAAGTACTTAATGTGTCTGCAATGCAAAAGGAAGGGAAAACTTTTTTTTTTTAAATCTCTCCCCTAATGTTTTTCTCCTTTTGCTCCTTCTGTCCTTCATTTCCTCCCCATAGAACTGCAAGACAAACTATTCCCTTGAGATGAGTCCAATAAATTTTAGCAGTCCTAAAGCTAAGGCAGGCAGGTATCAGGATGCAGCCTGCAATATGGGTGGGGCACCCTGCTCATCATTCACATACGTTCCTTCTGAGTAACTCCACCAATTTCCCACCATAGCCAATGGCAACCGCATGAATGGACTACATGCAGCAAGAGTGTTCCTGATATTTAAGCTTTGAGCTTTTGCAAAGTAGAAAAAAAAAATGATTACTCTAACCCTGGGACTGTCTCAGTCCTCAGCTTCCATGTTCTTAATAGTTTGTATTTAACTGTTACAGCAGTTACAGCTCATATCCAGAGGTGGTACAGAAATGGCTTTCCTATTCTGAATCCCAAAGCATTGTACAAGCTCTGAGTCAGACACCAGCAAACCTTGCAATGGTTTTGTGCTCAGCGTGACTTCACACATCAGTTGAATATGTTGGACTGGTGTCAGGGGATTGCTTATTGCCACAGCCAACTTATCAGCCAGGCCTTGGTTACAGGAGAGAAAATGATGTTAAAACTATACTATTAGCATAAGTATTGTCTCCCTGCTGACCAGGGCAGACACTATAGCTCATTAAAATTGCTTTAGAAACCCGTTTTCTCAATTTCCTTTCAAAGCACCTGCTTCTAAGAAAGTACCTCAGTATTCAACACATGTGAACCCTACTTACATTTTCCCAGGAATGTGTGCTTAGTACACACATTTTTCAAGAAGTGTCACTGGATGGTTAGGTAAGGTTTCAAAAGCTTTCAGCATGGCACCAATCATCCCATGGAAGTTCAAGGGAATTATTCAAAAGAGATTGACTCAGCTTCAGCTGACTGCTTTTGAAAAACTCCCCTTTATCTTCCATCTTTAATGGTCCCAGAGATAAAGTGCTGTAAGTTCAGTTTACCATCCTTCTTTATCACCACAGGCCTCTAAATGGGGTCCACTTCTTCCCTCACCAAGAACACAAAAAGCATTTCACTCAAGGCCTGAGTTATGCTATATTTGAAGAGAGACTTGAGAACAGCAGTGGCTAAAAATCCACCCATTACTGTACACTCTGAGCAGAGACCAAGGTATCAACAAAGAACTGGCTATATCATCTCACCTTAGCAGTGCTTTAGCATTTGGGGTTGGAGAAAAAAATCCCATTACAACACCAAATCCCTCAAACAGGCAGGATGAAGTAAGCAGTCTTGGAAACAACTTCCAAGTTCATTGGATCATAACTAAGCAAGGTCCAAAAGCAATGCCCTCCCCAAAATTTAAATCATTATCGATGCAGATCCTGCAGAGTTCTGGGGTGGCACCAGATGTGATGTCACATCTGATATATAAAAAGGCAAGTCAGAACTCCACAAATGATCTGGATATTTCCCCACAACTAACAGGCTCCCAGTGCTAAGGGTCAAAAAGCTGGTACAGCGCTCCAGGGAGGTAGCTGTCAATAAGAAAAGCAATAAAACACTCTAAAATAAAGGTTGCAGCAGAAATAGCAGGAACAATATGCAGGCAACTTTTTGGGTTTTATTCCTCATGCCTGAAACTATTTCTGTGGTCCACAGCATATGAGTGAAGATGAATAGATTTGGCCCAAAACACAGAAGCCTCCTTTCACCAAATACCAGGTGGGAAGCATCTAGCCAAACTTAAAGTTTCCCCTCGGGATATGCCAACATGGCCTTGGGAGGAGCAGAGATGCTGTCACAGAAGCTGCAGCATCCCCTCTCTTGCTGCAGATGCTGAAGGGTGGAAAAAGTGTCACTTGTGGGCACTCCCATGGACAGCCTGTCCTCTTGTTAAGTGTGGAGCTTTGAACACAAGCAGGGCCAAAAACTTCTAAGAAAAGCTAATGCAGGTCAAACAAACGAATAGCAATAACCACATATAAGGCATAACTTCTGTATTTAAGGTTTAACAGTTTAATTTATAGTTGAGCATGTCCATGACTCAGCTTCTGCCTAGAAGAGTAAAATGTATCCAAATCATTCCTGGCAAAGGGATCTGAGATACAGAGGAGTGCTGACAGTACTGAGGATACTGAGCAGCCAAATTCCTTACTGATGCAATTCAACTGATCTACCCCTGAAAGCTGTTGCCCTTTTGTCTGTTTACCATGGTAAGGTCTCAAGGGGCCACCACAAAATTCTCAAAATTATGCAGGGACAGAGCACCCAGAGAACCACTTCATTTTTTTGAAGGTCACATAGACATGTTTTTACAGGGGCAATGATTAGAATTTCTCAGAGGCCACCCTAGAGGCTCTGAAAACCATCCTAGAGAAAAGAGGGTGATGGAGTTACTACAGACAAAGCCAACCAATCCACTAATGTGAGCAGGACACGGCTTGCATGCCAGGAGCAAGTCTGTCAGGGTGGGAGGAGCACACCCAGCACCTTGCTGACATTTCAAGTCAAAGACACAGACCAGCTTCACAAAATTCAGTACTATTCACTTCCCAGAAGTTAAGACTGCTGCATCTTCCAAGCCTCCTTGAAGGAAAGGGATTAGCAAAACCACACTCAAAACAAAGCAGCTCACAAGAGACCTTGGCTGACACAATCCTCTTGATGTCCAGTTCCCACAACTTTCTCCATGGTTGTAGTTTCTCCTGCCAAAGCACACACCAGGGCTACCAGGAGAAGCTGCAGTGGGCTTGCAGTTGTCAGGAGATACTGCAAACAGAGCACAAACACTGGGCTGGGCTGTGGATTGGGGAGGCGCCATCCTTCTCCTCCACAAGATTCCTGGGATTGTTAGCAGGGAATCCCAGCCCGCATCTGAAGTGGATCCAACTGCCCCAATTCCCTGCCAGAGAGCAAGGAGGACTGTCACCAGTTCTTCCCTCTCCTGCCAGCTGCACATTCAACAGGTGAGATGAAGATCCTTGTCTGCCTCAGTGGAAAGGTCACCATAAGTTATTCTAGTTTGAAAAAAAAAACAAAACACAAAACCAACATGCCAACTCACATGACTTCTCTTTAAGAAGAGAAACATCTAATACTGGAATAAAGAAAACTCAACAAATAATTTGGTGGTGATACATTTTCCAGATCAAAATAGTTTCGCAATGGAGGATTCAATCCCAAATATTTCAAAGTCCTTGGTTGATAACCAAGTAGAAAAATGACCCAACTCAACAGTTCAACTGACTTGACAACATTGTTCAGGGAAACAATGAATTGGAAGTAAAAAAACAACAAAACCTCACAATAAAAGTCCTATGTATAATTTCAATTGTACGATAAACTCAGATTTAATGACTTGGCTGGCATGAAGAGATCAGAAAACCATTCATGTTTTGCATTTTTTGCCCTATAACATTTGTAATGTGTTTGTAAGAAACTCATAGACACACAGGAACAAACATATCTGTATCAAGATCAAAGAAAAGAAGAAAGACATCAATTGCCTTTGTTACACTGGATCATCGCAATGGAAAACAAAATAACTTGTTTCCCTGTAATTTACATGACATATTTTCTGTACAGGCCTGTTAATAATTTAGCTTGTTATTAAACAACAGCATTGTTCTTACTGTTTCTCTCCCTATTGTTCTGCCACTTGCAGTAATTTAAAACAACCCAGAAGAAATCACAGACAGATGCATTGTGCAGAGGACAGATGTGCTGACCCATTACAGCACTTTAACAGCTACACTTGCAAGGTATGTTTATGTTCTTACTTTTGCTGCACATTATAAGAAGGTTCTCTTTAAAACATTGACTTGAGAGCTGCAAAATACATCATGGGAGTAGAAAGTGAAGGGATAAATTCTGTGTTATCTGATTCCTTTTACTGCTTATTTCTCCCCTCTTTTCCTTGGCTTCAGTGCAAGGAGCAGGTTCCACCCCGCCAGTGCAACCAGAGTAAAACTGACATTTTATGGGTGGAAACAGTCCAAGGATGGTGGCTTATGCTCTTAACATCCTGACATCTCAACCTCTGAAAGCAGCAGCAGTGCTGCTTCCAGTGGCTGCAGAACACCTTAAAAAACAGCACAAACTGACAATTAAAATAAACTACGGTTGCAGCACTGCTGGAGTCTGGCAGCCCTTAAATACAGCAGCCTCTGGGTGTTAAAATATATAAATCTGTCATCATTACCAGGCTAAGGGGTCGTCATCCTATTCACAAAATAAAAGAACTGTGCATAATCAGTAGGGCAGGGAGTTCAGAACAAAGTACGCCTTTTACAAACTCTCAACTGCTGATAGATGGATGTTTGCAAGGGACTTAATGTCTTTAACAGGGTACGTTTAAGAAGGAGTGTAGGTTTCAGAACTCCTGGGATTAGTACCTTTTTTTTCTCTCCCTTTCCAATTTTATTGCCAAAAAGTGTATAATGTAAACACTCAGGCCTTCTGACTATGAAACTCACATTATTATTAAGAAAGAAGAATCAAAGCTTTCTAGCACAATGATATTATTCATCAAGCACAACACAGAATATGTTCTTCCCCTCATCAAACAAAAATAAATTGGATTTAAAAATAGGTTTATATACTAATTTTCAGTAGTTTTGTTGGGTTTTATTTTCCTTTTTTCATCTTTTTCTTAATGTGGATGCCAAAGACAGCACAGAAAAGGTAGAGAACCAGACCCTACAGGAATGTAAAAATATACCTCCTCAAGAACCATACATTTTAAGAGGCAGCAAACCTACATGTATGGATCAAGAAGCAGCATGTGAGCAATTGGTGCTGTGTACATGCACTTCCACATAAAGAAGGAGTCTCCAAAATCAACATTCAAGCTACACCTTATAAACTAGTCCAACTTGGCGCTGCTCTCTCCACAATAAATATTCTTCACTGTGCCTTAATTTACAAGTGTGCCCTTTGTGTATTTCTGAGTTAACAGATACCAAAGGAACTAAAATTTGGTTAAAACCCCACCATCTGTGGTATTTGCTGGGCAAACTGAGGACAGCAGAGCTGTGTGATGGCACTAGGCAATGGAGCACAGTGCTCTGGCACAGACCTCCTGGAGACACTCTGCCCATGGAGCTCAACCCAGTGCTCCTCTGAGTCCAATGAGGCCATGTAAAATCCTTTATTTTCAGCCTGTAGCAAGACCCAGAGGGATGCAGCACAACTTCCAAGGAAAAACTGACAGGAATAGCGGAGGACAGTAGTAGTTGTAGGAAAGCTAACAGAAAGATCCTGCTACTTGGAGAAGGTAGTCATCTTGGATGGTTGGCAAGATGGCAGACATCTCAAAACTGCTGATGCCCAGGTCTGCAGTTAGCTTGATGGCTTCTCATTACTTGGGGGGCTAGTAATTAAAAGACTCTTAACAACTCTTCTGTAATCACAGCAGACCCTGACTGTGAATCTAGATCATCTTTTGCAAGCTCTGCCTTCCACACACATACGTATCACCTGCTTGGCCCAGGGACTGCCTTGGCTTTACTCACAAATACAGCCATTTCTAAGCATTATAGACAAATAGTTGGCTGTGCACACCAGCACTGCACTGTCAACAGCTAAATTCTGGCCATTGGCTGTAATGAAGACAGCTCTGATTAATAAAGTCAGAGGCAAAAGACGTTTTTAGCCTCAGACAAACTGACTAGAAAAACCCAAAATGTACACCACAAACTCGCTGGGATCAGCGGCTAATTCTATTAATATCGTTTAACAGAAGGAAGCCATAAATTGCTCGGATCAAACACAGTTTTAATGTCAGCCTGCCTGGTATTGTGTATTGCTTTCATTCCCAAACAATACTCATGCAGCAAACAGAGCTGCAGTTTGCTATTTGCATGGGTGTAGCAGCCACTACACACTCCAAAGCATCTGCAAAGGATTGTGGGCTAAATGCATCCATATGTCCTGCATGCCTCAGCTTTACACTGGCTGCAGCTCTGGTTTGCCACAGTCTGCCACAGGATGGAGTATGGGGGGAAATTATATATCCATACATATATGTATGAATTTCATGCTTACATCCATGGAAAAAAATCTTTTCATTTCCTTTAAATTGTGAACAGGTGTTGTCACCTTCTTAACTTGGCTTCTATGTTACAGCTTCACGAAAGGAAAAAAGAGATCTACCCGAAACAGTGAGGCTTTTGTTAGCCAGAACATGATGTATTGATAAGCATACTGTAAAGTTTGTTATAAAATCAAATGAAACTAATAAAACCTAACAAAGATCTTGTAAAAACTGTGGACATTATACAGCATTAGCACTGAGTTACATTACAGATCTGGACTTGGAAGAAACAAAACTGCTGCCCGGTTGTGATATTTTCCAGCTTTTTACACCCATTCATCAAGACCATCAGTCAAACCACTCGGTGTTACATTTTTGATCAGTCATTTTTAGGATAGTTACAGCTAATACTGGTACTCACATCATCACCTCTTTATGGAGAAAGCTTTTCAAGAACAAATTGTTATGGACTGTTGTGACATCAGTCTGGTGTAGCACTCGTCAAAATGATGAAAACCAGTGAAATTGTTTCTTTGCAGCAATCCAGCAATAGCCACCTTTTCATTTTGGCATATTTCTTTCTCCTCCTTTCCTCTCTAAGGACAGTGGACATTTTACAGGACTCAATATGCTGTATATATGGGGACAAGGAGTTTGTTGGACTCTGAATGGGGTCCTCCAAATGAGGAGGAAATTAAGCATCCCTGAAATTCAGGGGATAGGAATACCTGGTTGCTTTTAGATTTAACATGCTTGTGGTGTCCCTGAGCAACACCAAGCTTGGTCAGAGTGTGTGTCTTTATGCCTACGCTAATAAACACTCAGAAGGAAGAGTCTTTACTTGGGTGAGGGCATCATTAGTCAACCATGAGTCACTTCCAGTGGAAAAGGAGCTTAATTTCCAAGGGAAGAGTTCTTAGCTATGAGTTTGCACCAAGATATGAAAATACATTTAATGTGCCAAGTATTTCACTGACTCTTCTATTCAGTGAGATCAATTCATGCCCATTGCCAGTCTCTTCCCACAGGCTGACACAGAGAACCTCCTCACTTGGCAACACCACTAAGACAGGTCTTGTTAGGAACCAAAACCATATCTGCACCTCCACAGAGGGTGACCTGGTGGCACCACACCACAAGCTGACAAGGAGACCTTGTGCAATAATTGCCATGAGTAGGCCTTGGGTAAGCTCCCCTTTTCCACTCAGCTCCCAAAGGCCCAAACCAATCTGAGCTTTAATTAGCAACATAACCATTACTAAGCATCAGTGACCATGGCCAGATCCTCATCTGGTGTTAATCACAGTGCGTGTGCAGAGGAGGCCACCAACATAGATCCAGCAGCTGGATTGGGGCCTTAACAAATTAAACAAGAGAATTTTTTACTGTTTATTGTCACAAGGAACTCTTCATTTCCATATAACAACTGACTAATCATCATCAGTCATGATTATGTGTCCTGTGATTGTGTTAATGGTCCCAAACTGGACGGACTGCCCTTTGCACTTTGTGTTAAAGTAAATGCACTAAAGACATTTTGCTAACTCCATACCATGACCAGCACAAGCTACACCATCTTGTTCTCAAATGCAAAAACTGCACCTTTTGCTCTTTTTTTTTTAAAGTGTTGACTCATTTCAGTTTTTGCTTAGCATTAGCAGACCCCTGGTGCACACATTGCTGACTCAGTGTTGATTCACATCTTTTTGCTGAGCACATCTCTCTCTGGTCCCCAGAGTTTATTAAGAGGCCAAAACCCAAACATAAATGAATTTGTCATGCTTTTCCAAGATGGCTGGTGGCACCTGACTATGGGCTAGAAATGTTTTCTCAGCTTTTGCACTGTAAATGAGTTCTGAGGCACAGATTGATGACTTCATTGGAGAAGTGTAATGCAAACCATATTTTACTGTACTTGACATTTTTTCACACAGTATTTTCTACTTCCATGATTAGAAAAGAGTACATTAGAATAAATATCCATTCAGACATGGCCATGATTTTTTTTTCAGGATACTTATGCTGACTGTTTAAAAAAAATGGTTATTTTAATGCAAATTTTTCACACATGCCTGTTATCAAAGAGAGCTGTCTTTGGACAAGCTGTAAAAAAGCATAAAATAGCAGCTGGCTCAGCAGGAAAAAGCTACTTTAAAGATAAATCATCTGATGTCAGGGCAGATTCGCAAAGCAATCTATTGCAACAGACAGACAGCAGACATTTAATAGCAAATTTGATTAGTTTGAGATGTAGTTCAAACTCTGAACAGCCCATCAGAGGTTTAGGACAACAAGCTGCACTTTTCTTCCTGGTCTCTGCATCAAGACTTTATTACTCCACAGCCCAAATGGAGGGTCACTCAGAGGGTCAGACGCCAGAGGGGGATACGAACTGGATAGAGGACAGATTCTTCATCAAAATCTTCCTCCAAAAACACAGGAAGAAGAGAATAAACAACTGCAGCAGTCAGAGATAGAAAATGAAAAAGAAATACTGGAGAAGCTGTTCCTTGGACTTACATGTTGATTTTTTTGTGTGTGCTGAGATGCACTCAAGCAAGATGTATCCTTGGCAGTTTACAAACACCAAGTGAAGCAAGAAGGCTACACTGCAGAGACAATCCCAGTCCTGTTGCTGCCTTTCTTTTCTGTGCCACAGAAGGTAATAAGAAACATGGATGCAGATGTGAAAACAGAGACAGTCTGATCTTTCATCACTTGGTTGAGCAACTGATGCAAGATGAAGTATTTACCAGCAGCACCTGTAGCAATAGCCCTGCATGTTGTAATGCTGGCACACCTTGCAGGATTTGGCCCATAACACTTCTGCAAGTGAAAAGTCCTCTGTGTTGTGAAGTAGTGAAAGAGGTCATTATGTTACAGCATAAATATTTACCTATAGCCCTTCCTACAGCTGTTCACCAACAATTTTCCCTTCAGAGAATGTCCAGACTCCTGGAACAAGCAATACTGTTTATTATTGCAGAAAGAGACGGTAATGGAGGTTCTCCAGCACTTCCATGTTAGAATATTTTGTTTTCTAAGTTATTTATAAGTCAGGAAAATCTCACCCATTTGGGCTAAGATTTCCCAGGGAGGGCCTGGAGCTTGTGATGGCTCCATGTGTGCAGCCTCACAGTTTCTCCAAGCTGGCCACAGCTCCATACAGGCTTCAGTTACACCACCACCTGCTATTTTTTTTCTGCAGAACATGCCTCCATTCAGCACATAAGGTGGACAGTTTTCAAACAAGAATCAGCCATTCAACACTTTGTTTCTTCATTTCTGGGCTTAGGTTTCCTTTTAGAACACACTGGCAAGGATTTTTTTAATTTTGCAGTAAAGAAACCACAGGTTTCAATGAAGCATAAACCAAATAATGTTACTTTTCACACCTTTAGGTTATAAATCAGCTCCTTCTGAATTGATTCAACTCATGGAAAAAAACCTTAAAAAGAAGATTTTCATGGGCATCATTGTACATGTAATTTTTTGGGAAGGTACAGCACATTTGTTTTGATGAGCTACACATAATACTCCAATATAAGGAACCACTGTACTTAATAACTGCAATGTGATTTAATACTGATTAAAATTCCTCTTCCAGCATTTGTAAGTCTGTCTGCAGTGTAATTGGTATCCCAAATCTTGTGGTGAGCCACAAATACTATTAAGGATAGCTAAAAGAGGAAATTGTAGTTTTGACTTATACTGGTAATCTGCTTTTACTGGCTCACATTTCATGCAGGGGTGTATTAGAGCAGGATTCCTTGGATCTTCGGGATCCAGGCCCTGCAGTCTGAGAACATGGGGAAATAAACAGGGCAGAAACCAATTGCTACCATCTGGGTTGGCAACACCTACGTCTGAGTCCAAAAACATAGAATAAGAGAAGACTGTCTTCCAAGAGAGCAGTAGGAAGATGCTAAATTAGGAAGAAAAAACTTTACTAAGTGCTATGCAGGAGGAATAGTCTTTTACAGTGAGATTTAGTAGGTTTAGACTCAATTCCGAGCCATAGCTCATATTTTATGTAGTCTTGGCCTAATCACCTGGCCTTTCTTTGTCCTAGTTACCATCTGTAAAATCACTGTAATCGAGCTCATCCACACTTACAGACTGAGGAGTTCTCCAGCCAGGCAGAGCATGGGCACGACTACCAGACGTGTAAAGGCAGACCTAAGGCTGCTCTGCTTGTGCACTGAGCTGGCTGGCTGCAAGCAAGATCTGTTCTGAAAGCCACAAAGCAACATTCAAACAGGCTTATACCTAAATTATTACATCTCACAGAGCCCTACCATGGAGCTCACCTGTGCTATGTCTGCTGGCCCCCACCAGTGTTGTTGGTGGATCAACTGCCCTTTTTACTCCTTTGTAAAATATCACAGATTTTTGTTGGTTCTCTGTACTATAATGGAATTAAGATAAATAAGAGTTACATAGCACAGATGCAGGTAGAGAGATTGAAGACTGATGAATTTAGTCTCAGGTCTCTGTAGAATCTCAGGTCTCTGTAGGATCACCTTATCCTGCTGCAGCCCACATGTGTATAACACAAGGGTGACAATTCCCTACTTGCCAGTAGTGTGGCAGAGCTCAGTTAAAAGCACACAGCATAACTCCAAAACCTTTCAATTTGCTACCGTATATTTTCCAGACATTATTGATGAAATTTCCACAATGTTTTCATGTCAATATGAATTTTATTTTTTCAAGTGCCAATGTTTAATAAATCATTTAATGCTATTTTAGATTTAGTACTTTAACCATCTTGCTCATGTCTGACACCTGTGTGGTTTCACATATTTGGTGTTAGCAGTAAAGCTGGAATAAGAGGGGTTTTTATCCTTTGAATGAGTGGGAAAACAGAGAGGCCATATGGTTCAAAAAGCCACTCTGCCTAATGAAGTTTGTGCTTTCTGTAGCACAAACAAACCAGCTCCATCAATTTGATCTTCATTGTCAAAACTGACATGCAGTTGTTTTTAAAACACTGCCTCCTTCTCAAAAATCAACAAGGGATTGATTTTCTCTCAACCAAAAGCATTTCCACCAAGACGAACATGAGCATCTGGTCAGTGCATTAAATGTCTGGGTCTTCTGAAAGAATAAGTCAGTGATACCTTGTGTTTACTTGCAGAGCTTGTCAAGAAAGACACAAGGGGAACATTTGTTTTCAGGGGAAGCTGTTCTAGTGAAAAGCAATTGGTTTGAAATGCCACATGAACACAACGGTAGAACTGGAGACGAGGGACGTAAGTAATCCATCAAAAATGGTCTGAGCAAAAAGAATGCACAATGGCACACTGTGAGACAAGGAAGGAAGGTGCAAAAAAGTCTAGGAAGTACTGGTTTTTACACTAAGGATGCATGGAGATGAACGATACTGAAGCCCATAAGTCTGCCACATATTTAGGTTAAAGTTTCCCTTTTCTTGGCACATGATGATCAATATTTGTTTGCATGGTGCTCAATCTCACATCCACAGAGGCCAGTGAGAGCTTGCTATTTCCTTCCATAGATGCCCGACGAAGACCTAAACAACTAGTGTTTGTGCCCAGGGTTTTCTGTGCCAAATATAATGAACATTATTGTTCTTAACACAATTAAATTTGATAATCCAATTTCCCATAGCAACTGAATTGGAGCTTTTGTCTCAATCTTTCCTGATTTCTAGTCCAACTTTTACCCTGTGCCCTGGCTTTTCTCTTTCATTTGCTTCCATTGTGCTACCAAGAATAGGCCTTGGAATAGTGGGATCTGGCTTGGCCTCCGAGCTTCATAGAAGACACAGGATGACACAGAAGGTCAGAGACTTTGGAAACCTCCACATACTGCAATGGCACAACCTGGACTGAAGTAGGCTCCTATCACACTCTTTTCTTTCTACCAGTCTGGAAAGCTTGTCCAAAAGGAGTCTGTACAGACATGACTCCATAAGACTATTTCCACTTTACTCTTTGTTCAGTGTGGCATAAAGAAATGGATGAATGTGGCTAAGAAAAAGGTGAACAAGGAAAACCAAATCCCCAAACTATGTAAACTATACAATGATTTTTGCAGCTCTATCCCACTGATGCTACAGGAGTCATAATGCCAGAGAGTTTCCCTCACCTAAGCATCTCATTCCAGATAAGAT
This sequence comes from Sakesphorus luctuosus, assembly GCA_013396695.1. Classification (NCBI taxonomy): domain Eukaryota; kingdom Metazoa; phylum Chordata; class Aves; order Passeriformes; family Thamnophilidae; genus Sakesphorus; species Sakesphorus luctuosus. The sequence goes on along the minus strand of VWZD01002786.1, from coordinate 380,554 downwards.
ATTTACATTCTGGATTCTCTCCTATACCAGCTGTACAGCAAAGTGCATTCTCCAAGAATCACCCTGTTATCGGGTGATAATCCTCCATCAAGCAGTACCAAGTGTTTGCTACATGCTCTGAGTCCACAGCAACCCTACTACTGCAAAGGTGAAGAAGAAAAAGAACAAAACCAGGCCAAGTGCTGCCCAGTAGGCAGCTGGAAACTGCCCTGAACTCTGTCCTCACTTCCACTGTCTCAGAGAAACAGGACTTTGTGTATCAGATGCTTGGGGTGCTGATCACTCAATAAAGTAAGCAAGACACCTGATCTCATGCCCTGCTTTGTAACCCTCCCCTTTGCTCTCTCAGCATCCTCTAGCACACTGATTTTCACCCAGCTTTTCCCCTTTTCACAGACAAGGGTCAACGAACATATTTTTGTGGCAGCCACAGCAGAGGAATCTCTGATTACCCACAAAAGGGTCTTTGGGAGTCTTCAGGAATGCTCAACCCAGTAAGCAACCCCAAAATCTCATCCCTGGGCCAAGCAAGCTCTTTGAAGATGGTCAAAAGTATTGACAGTGAACCCATGGTCACTGAGACAGCATCTGAAACTTTTTTAATCCTGACTCAGTTAAGAGGATTTCTCAGGAGCTGAGCATCCTTGGGTTATGTGCCAGCTCTGAGCTTTGTTTCAACCCAAATATTATTACTCCTGAAGACACCACGCTTTGCAAAAGCTCAGTACATGGATCACCCGCTGTGTGTTTTCATACGGGTGCCTCAACATTTGTTTGGAGAACTACCCTGTTCCAAGAGCAGACATAAAGATCAGTGTGACCTCTCCTTATCGCACAGCCTTTCCTGCGTGGAATTCATTGTGATCTGGACCCTAGTGACTATTGCATCATTTCTGTTTATTTGTAACTTTTGGCACTGCACAATCTTATCTGCTTGCAGCCGGCTGCAGCAGAAGATGTGCAGCAACACAGCCAGCTCTGTCAACCCTCAGACACTGGAAAGGGCCAGTTGAGAGTGGAGGTCAGTAAATGATTAGCAAAGCAAATCTGCAGTCACTGACAGTTACACAGACATCCTCTCGCTGCTCCTCCCCACAGCAGGTGAGGCCTGGCTTTTCTCCAGCTCTACTCACCAATTACAATGAGGGTGTAGTTCACGTTGGTGCTGCCGAAGCCATTGGTGGCTTTGCAAATGTAGGTTCCTGCATCTTCACTTTCCACTTCTTTGATTTTCAGCCCTTGCTGGAGGATTCGGAACCTTGTCCAGCCGCTGTGGATAGTCCGTCCATCCTTCATCCACATGGTGAGAGGTGGGGGGTCGCCTTCCACTGGGCACAGGAGCTTTATGGTCCTCCCCAGCCTCACAGACTGACGGTGAATCACTTTATCAGCAATCCTTGGGGGGCCTAAGAAGGAAGAGAGAAAGGAAGAGCTGTCATGACTTTTCCCAGTGGTACAGCACTGATTCAAAGCCAAGTCATCAATCAGGCCACTGACTACTATACAGAGACAAAGTAAGAGGTGCTTACCAAAAATCACAATCAAGGCTAAAAATGCAGGCAATTACAGAGGATACAACAGATATACTGGTTTGTGCAAGACCTGAAGCTGTAGCCTTGCCATCAGCAGCAGCTCAAGCTAACCCACTAGGGAAGCCTGGTTCTCAGGCTCTTCTGCTTTTCCAAAATTTCCAGCATTTTTCTATCACAAACAGGAGTCCAATACACAAACTGTTCAGCTGTATTTGGTAGAGAAACTGTAGCTGTTTCAAACTTAACACCTATCCTGAAGGCAAAATTAGTAACAGGACTGATACTTATAAGAAAACACTGCCCCCACCCCCCTCCAAATGTTATAATCCTTTCATGTTGTATGTACAGTAATTCCTTTAATAGTCACCAGATGGGCTTTATCTGCGACACATAAGCCCACATTTGGACACAGCACATTCACTGGGTCGTGCTTCACTGAAAGATACAGTTTAGCCTGACATGTTAACATTGCTTATAGTCCAAAAGAGGATATTTTTATAAATTGCCTTAGCAACCCTGCTGGTTTGACCCGCCTGACAAATATTTGCTCTTTGTGAAAGGTGATAATTTCATGCAAAACACAGTGTCCCTGGAATGCCACAGAGTGAACACACAGCTTGCCACATGATAACAGGATGCACTTGGACAGGCCAACACTCAGAAAAGAGAAGTGATAAAAATTCCAACAGTGGGAATGGTCCCATAGCTGAATTCCAACCAGATATTCTTCCTAAGGCTCTGGAAAGTTGAAACAGAGTCTTTTTCCTGCATCTGCCTTTTTATTAATTGTACAAGTTCCCCACAGACTGCAATAGCAACACTCTTCCCAGAATAGTCTATTAATGGGTGTGATAGTAAGTGCCCCATTCTTGCATAAGGACAGAATGTTTTCCTAAGGATTGCAGACACTGAGTTGCACCCAAAACCCACAAGATGTTTGTGGGATTTGGAACTGTTCTCTCATATTTTACTCCTGTTCATAGTGTTTTGCAGCATTGGACCCACAGGGGATAAACTACAGAGCTCATATTTGCACTTCCTCATGACTAATTCCTATTATTCCAAAGTTTGCCTGATTTTTCCCCAGGATGACTAAGGCAGTACATACAGTCCAGCTCATGAATGATCTACAGAGCTGCTGTCTCAGTTACTCATGTTGAATTGCAATCATGCAGTTTGCAGCTTTGATGGTGAAAAGAAATGCTGCTCAAGCTGAGAAGAGCTGTAAACTAGGTTGAAACTCAAAATGAGCTTAACGAAGAGCAAGGTTAAATCATTGGGTCTTAGACACAAACAGATTCTGATGAACTTCTGATGACCCAAAGTGTGGATTTTGAGAACATTTATTTTGAAAAAGTCAGCCCCTGGCAAAAATAACACCCATCCCCTGCACACTGTCTGCAGGCCCCTGTGGGACAGCATCTGAGGCAATGGTGTCCTCTCAGACTCCAAGAGAACTAGCAAAACACCATGAGAAATTCTGCCTGTCCAAGTCTTTCTAAGCACTCTAAACCACATTGTTAATGTTCTTCACCTTGGGAGACCTCCAACCAATTCTGTGGCTGGAGAGATAATCCCAAGATCCTTCGAATGCTGATTCTTTTTAAGAGGAAATCTACCCATCAGGAGGGGCTGTGTGTGTTGGCTTTGATAAGGCAGAATTCATCAACATTGGGTGAGGATCCAGTGCCAAACTCTGCTACATTTCCCTACAGGGTGCAATGTCTCGCGCGGTGCAAAGTAGCTGAAATGTCCAGACAAGTCCACAGACTTGTTGAAATTCTGGGATGGCCCTTGGAGAGGTCCTTTCTGACCCAGAGCCCTACCAAAGCAAGTCAAGTTGTAAGAGTAGCTTCACTGCGATCTGCTTATGTGCCAGGATACTACTCCATGCATATTCAAATGACAAAACCAGATCTATAATTAGTGCTGGGAAAAAATGTTTGGTGCAGGGCAAGCAGGGACAGTGAGAAAGCGCACCCTCCTCCCAGCCTGGAAACCTGCAGTAGCTTCTTCAAAATCCCTTTCCTTCCAACATTCAGGTTGACTCCTGGTGAATTTTGAGACCTGGAGGAATCAGATAGTTTCCCAGTCACGTCATGTGCTTCTCTGGGGCAGGCCACACAAGCAGGGCTCCTGATGGCACCAGAGTTGCCTCTGGATCTGTCACATGTTTGGGTCAGCAGTAAGCTTGGTCCTCCTAAATGCCATTTTCCTTTCATTGACCTTTCGTTCTGAGGAATTCTTGGATCACTGTCTGTCACAGGATCTATTCACAGACCTTTATGACACTTAGAAAAGGGTGCGTTTCTTGGAGCCTTTCTGTCTGAAAGTGCAGCCTTTCATTAGCTCCTTCAGCACCTTTCTTGGGAAGTGGAATGAAAGTCTCCCCACACTTTTTCCTGCTGTGAACTTTGCCAGATACAGCATGCACTTCTCAGTAGGTACAGCCCCAGGACAAAGATGCCAAAGCCTTACTTCTGTTCATTTAGTGTTGTAAATATTCCCATTTTATTATCTGTCATCTTTGCATTAATAACTTTGTGCTCAAGGAGTACTCTCTGATATCAGCACCTCCACATATGCCAGAGGCTTCAGCGGCCCTGGCAAGCCAGTGGTAGCTGGACCTCCTAAAGCTGGGCTACAGCAAGAGTAAAATGTTGATATCATCACGGATCTCTGTCTTTCTCATGTGTGGGCATTCATTGGGTCTTATTTCACTACATATCTGTCTTGGGACTGCAACAGTGACAGATGAGTGTTTTCCCAGTCAAGACACATTTTGGCACATCTTGCCACTCTGTGCTGTCAGTATTTGGAGGGGAGGCAGCAGAAAGGGGGAAGTGTGTTTTGCAAAAAGGCCCTTCTCTGATATCCCCTGGGCAGAGGGTGCTACTGACATGGAGCTGCCTCACACTACCTACCACGGAAATCCCAAACTGTCCAGGCAACAACATCTTCTCCCACTGAGTCCATACACTGAGCTGCCTAGCACCCTTTGAGTTCTCCTGGAGATTAATGTCCAGGGTTTCTCTACGGCAGCTCCATCTTCTGCTATATGAACAGAGCAAATAAGATGAGTAAAAACATGCTGAGCCCCCAGTTTCCCACGTGCAGCACAGCACTGGTACTGACAGGAGCTCCCCACCTTCCAGAACTGGCCCATAGTATGCCAGGGGGTGGCCAGGAGAGCAGAGTGCCCAGTTAGCTCTCCCAAGGCGCTGCTTTGGGAGTGTCCCTGGGGCTGACCCCGCAGGGCTGGGGCACGTGTGTGCTCACAGCTGAGTGTGGCGGGAGCAGAGCCCAGGGCACAGCCTGGCCCTGCAGGCTGGATACACTTCCACAGCTGCTTAGGGAGGCAAAATCGCAGGAAAGCACCTGCTGCTTCACCTACAGCAGCCAGTGAAGTAAAAACAGACTGAACCCTGGCTGCTGCTGATTTCCCATCCCTTGCTGCTGCCAGCGTCTATCCTGTGCTCTAACGCAGCATTAAAAGGCAGAGGAAATTACTCCTCGAGCAGCCACTGTTATGACCTCTGCTGTCCTAGACTCCAGCTTTGTGTTGTGTGTGAGCAGAAAAGACCTGGTGGGTTTTGAGAGCAATACCCTATGACTGCTCACTTTAGAGCTGCTCTTGCTTTGTTTGTGGGCAGGGCAACACCCCCAAAACTGGAGAGCAACACCATAAATGATCATTCTGAAACATGAAAACATTTTGTTAAACCAGATTGTTAAATTGTGACTTCACATATTTACCAATACAAAATCAATGCCTATATATATATACCATCTCTCTGGCTACAGGTGGGACCCTGTGAACTACCATGTGCTTGGACCCATGGACCAAAGACCCAGACTGGATCCTTTCAAGACAGAGTAGCAGAGAGCAGTGCTCTCTGGTCTTGGATGGAAATCCTGGGGGAGGAGTCCCTACATCAAGCTCACTCTGATTTTTTAACCATTAGGCAGCAATTCTTGAAAACATCAGCCTTTTTAAGTGCTGAGACACTGCAATCTGTGATGCCCTTGGACACAGCAATTACTTCTTGCAGCATTTTTCCATGGGATGTGGGAGAAGGGGACAAAAACAAGGCCCTAGGTAGATATTCCATCCAAATTATTGACACAGATTTTTACACATTTTCATAGCCAGGAAGGGAGGTGGAATGGCAAGGAGAGGAGACAACCACCATTTCTTTCTTCCCCTCTTGCAGTTTTCCATCAGGCAAAGGCAGCTCTCTATGGCCACAGGGCACTGCTTTAAAGCCCCACCACGGAGGAGAGGGCGCAGTTGGCTCTGCAGCCTGTGCAAACAGAAGGAGTTTTTATAGTAAGCTAAGCCCCACCTCGACAGGAGCCCAGTGGGGGCAGGTTGTCTTCAATCCCTCTTGTCCTCAACCCAATAGTTTGAGAGAATCGTTCCTTAATACTTTGGCTGAGGGGGAAGGGTGGAGTTTGACATCCGCGGATGTTACTTGGGAAGAAGTGACGAGAATGCAGCTGCCTCCCCCTGTGCTTGGTTGTTATTCTTTCTCCAAACACAAACTAAATATAACTTTGCCCCGTAACATTCAAATCATTTTAGTTACTAGAAGGGATCATGCCAGGAGTTCCAAGGGCCAGGGTGCAATCAGGCTTAAAATATAATTTAAACAATCCAGAACCTACATTTTCCAGCAGGTTATTTTCTTTCTTGTAGTTTCCTCATCTGCAAATACATATAAACACACCCAGAAAGAAACCAACAAGCCCAGCCAGATGCCAAGTTTTCTGCTCAAGATCATATAAACCCAGTCAAACATTAACAAGGAAATGCCATGATCACCTCATTTGTTTTGAATATTTCTGCTCATATACATGCAGACATGTGTGCAGATTTATTTGCCTCATTTAAAAATACAAGCAACTGGAATCTCCATTCTGTTCCATTATATAAAAGACAGATCCTACACCTGTCTCACTGAACAGCTGGGCAATTTTCAATTTATATCCACTATCCTACACCACAGAAAAGCCTCACTTGCTGCTCTGCTGCTGACATTGCTTTACCAGCATTCCTGCTCTCCTCCCCAGTGCCTTGAAAGGGATGGTGGTTGCCATTCCTTGGCAAAAGGAGTTACGTAAATCCAAGACAGCTTCTTTACTTTAGCAAATAGCTATTTCCGGGAAGCAGCAAAAACAATTTCTAGAAGTATATTTAAGGCACAACAGTGGAATTGCCTGGAGTTTCCTGTTCATATTTCTCACAGTCAAAACCACACACACATATAATTATATTTTCCTGGACTGCCTTGCAAAGTTCATGCACTCATTCAACTCATACATGTAGTAAACATGATTTACAGCTCTGTGTGAAAACCCTCTAGATATATGGTGTTTTGATAGTGACTCAAACCTAGCACTATAATTTAGTAACACCTAGCAGTGAAAGCTAAATGATTTCCCACTTCACATTCCTAACTTTCCATGAACCCCTTTTTACTGCTAACCTGGGGAGGAGATACTGCTTCCACAATTGTTTGGACTTAGCCTTGCTATGCCTTCACCTAAACTGCACACTAACGTCAAGCTTCACATATGGTGAACGCACCAGCAGTGACCCACGTCCTATGAGACCATTTGCCATCATACAGTTCAAAGTGAACTTTATTAACACATTAAACATAATTACAAAGAGGAAATTCCAAGGGAGGTCAACAAGCCTGGACAGTTTCTTGGAGTGGAAAATAATTTATAATATCCACATACTGTATTGTAAAGTTTATAAAGGAGTTAAATAAGTTTTAAGAGCCCCATGGGTTATGTATGTTTTACTATTTAATACCAAACACATTCACTTTCCATGTAGATAAGATTTCTTTTGAAGTGCTATGTTAGCAAATTAGCAAAGTCATTTACCAAGAAGCACCCAAACAACCCATCAACACATGCATGGAATTAGCATTAGGGGCTAGGGTACCACAGGTAGTGTGTGTTCTATGAGGAGAATACAGCCAGGCACAGAAATCTTTCATTACAACAGTGAGATGAAGGAACTGGACAAGAGTCACCAACCAAACCACTTGTCTGGTGTGAACACAGTCTCTTACACCAACACCTGGGGCAACATTTCGCCTTCAACACAATCATCACTGTAAAACTCAAGCCTCAAAGTCCTTAGTGCAAGGGTGGTTTACAGCACAGTTGATTTCTTTCACCCATCCCATGCTTCAAAATGAACATATGCAGCTGGAAAGGACCACCTAAAAGCCATGTTTGAAACATGCAGCCAGAGGTGCCTTACTTGGGGTATCCACAGCTGCAAAGCTGGGCTGGACAACTCCTGCTTACAGTGGGAGTATAACCCTTTCTACAATAGTTTAACCCTCTCTGCAAGACCAACAAGACCAACACCCACACTCTCTGCACATTATTATTAACATTATTTGTGTTGGCATTCAAGCTGTAATGATGGATTAATGGATAGAGGCCTCACTATGATAAGGGCTTGATAAACACTACCAAGGAGCTAATCCCATAGGGAAGGGCTTACAAAGCAAGTATGGGACATGAGTAGGTGATCCTGAAAGAGAGGAACTCTTGGCTCTCTGCACAGTTGGAAGCCATTACATGGAGAGCAGAACTGATAAAAATGCTTTTTGAGAGAGATAAAAGGATGAATGTGTTGCCCATGTATCCCATTAACTAATGGAATAAGCAGTTCAAAGGACTGGTGAATCCAACATCTTTTCATATTTTCAAAACAAAACAGTTTGCATTTCTAAAAGGTATGCATTAGCCAAGGAAAGTAGGGGTCAGCGTAGGGGTAACTGGTCCAAATGCTTTGGTATGTGACATGAGGAGATGAGATTAGATGAGCTAATGGGTCCTTCTTGGCTTGAAAACATCAGCGCCCATAGACAAAAACAATGCTTATCAAAAACAATCAAAAGATTAAAGAAAAAAACAACAGCATCTCTGTAGAACAAAGACTCTTAGCGAGGAACACAAAAACACCACAAGTATTTGCTGACCAGCCCTGACGGCTGGTCAGGCTTAGATTTGGAAACAGCAGACTGTTTGTAGGAGCAAGCTCTAGTCTTGGGCTGCATGGCTGAGCCAGACAAACTGATGGAGAAAACAGCCTTGCAGATCCTTTTTACAGCAAGTGAAGTGCCATATTTTCTCCTTCTTCCCTACCTCTGTGGTAGGAGCTGCTTTCCTGATGAAATGGATATTTATTGATAGCACAAGAAGTGCTTGCCATATTTTTACATGAGTAATAACTAGCCCCTTGGGTGAAGGCTGCCAGTAAATTTCCTATTCTAGATGTTCCAAAACTAAGAAAAATAGAATATTTGGGAACATGTTGCATTTAATTAAGTGCCCTGCATACACATTTCACTGACATTTAATAAAATTGTTATTGTATGTTAAACAATTGGCACTTGATTATTGCTTAGATTTACTGCAGTTCAACAACAGCAGATGAGATACGTATCTCTTACATGGTTTTTAAATCCTTTGAGCATATGTTTTCAATAATCATTGGTATTTATTTAACATGAAATTACCATCTTATTAAATTAAATGTGCATGGGTGACATTCAATTTCAATTGTTGCTGAACATTTTTTCAGCAGCAGAAAATAGTAACTTTATCCCTTAGGTTTTGAGGTAGCAAACGCAAAGTAGAGTTAGGATTACTTCAAATTACTTTTGAACAAACAGACTTCATATGCTAGAAAGTTTCTCTTCTAGTGTGGAAGAAAAGATATTATTTATTGTTTCTTAAGTGCTGCCAGTGGGCTTCGCATGGGCCAAAAGAGAGGACTAACATTTCTACTCTAAGGCTAAAATTATCCCGATGGCGCAGTTCAGGTATGCATTCTTTAGAGAAAACATTCTTTAGAGAAAAGTACAACAAAGGTTTTTGGCACACATAGCCAAAGCAATCTACCTTTTCCATTCACATTGCAGAAGGCAAGCCCATCTGAATAATGTAATTCCTAATTTGTTGGGCATTTATTTTTTCACAATGGCCTTAAAACATGTTTTCAAGGTCCTAAAATTTAGAGCCTTTTTTTTTTATTTTAGCCTCCTCTTTCCAGGAAGAATAAACTGCCTAATTCTGGAAGATAGTTAGAAAGCCACCAGCTTGAGGTAGGCAAGAAGATCCAGTACTACACTGAAAATCCTGACCCATGACCCCAGCCTGCTCTCTCCAAACCTACCCGAAATCCCCAGCATCTCCACCACAGGTCACACAGGGACCATTCCTGCCAACATAAGGCATTTGTTTGCTTCCCATAATCTCCGGGAAACAATCCAGTCAGGCAGCACTGAATTACCTTCTGGGCTGAATCTACCACAACTTTAACATAAATATCACTGTACTATGCACTTCCAACTGCTTCCCAATCATGCAAATCCTGCTTCACAAGGCCAGTGGATTTCCCAGTCAAATTGCCCCCCATCTCCAAGACTTTCAGTAAAACACACCAGACACCCTGCAAATCTCAGTTCAATTCACTTATTTGGTAACAAAACTCCCTTTTGAGCCACCACCAATTGCAATCACATTCCAAACCCCAAGGCTCCAAATGGGCATTTACTTCTGAGCCAACCTGCTCCGATTTTTGTCCTCTTCTTGTCCCTCCTGCTTGCATGCAGTATTTTGTCACCTGCACATTTTATTTGAACAGCTCCCAGAAAATAGGATGTCCAAGTTAACGTTTGGTGACACAGATTCCACTTGAACTTTAGTTGTCAATATTTAACCCAGTCTAAGCACCCTGCAGGGTTTAATAAGTAATTAGCCATTTCCCTTACAGACAGATGCTTGTGTGAGCACTGTGCAAGCAGGAAATTGTAAGTGTCATTGTTTATGTCTGCAGGAAAACAGAAACCACAGTGGTTGACTCTGTGCCATATGCAGAAACCATGTGAATGAAGGCCTTCAAATAGTTGCTTTGCCTCCTGCTAGTCCACAGCAGCAACTTCAGCATACACTGACACAGGAGACTTTTTTTATTTGTATCCAAGGACATGGTTTTCCTCACAATATTGTTAAAAATCTTTTTTTTTGCAAATTTCTCTCTAAGGGATGAAATTGGAGACTTTCAACTTTTCCATCAAGTGCTGTTTCCTACTGGCCTTTCACAGTATCTATAATGGAAAAGGTGTGATTAATACACCAAAGGCTCAGGGAAAAAAAACCCAAAACCAACAAACAAACATCTTGAACACTCACTCTCGAACAAGAGACACTGACAAAACATCCATAAGCCTTTTGCTGCTGGGAAATGATCAGTGCCCTGCATGGTGAGGCTGTTCACAGCCCTCCCTCTACTCTTCCCCAGTCACTGGGGGCTTCTAAGTTTAGTCACCACAAAAGCGTTGTAACAACTGTTTGATGGTGACCACAAAGAGATAAACATTGTGGTGTTTAAAAACTGAAGATATTTTGGGAGGCCTCTCTAGAACAGAAGGCATTTCAAGCTGAATGGCTGCAGAGTAGGCTTTGTATGCAGTATATTGGCAGAAACATTTTTCTATCAGAAAATTACATTTTTGTCAAGAACCAAGACTTTGTCTGGTTTTCTCTTTTAATATTCCCCTTTTCAGCTTGAGGAATCTCTTGTGTAATAATTTTTGCAAATCAAAATGAAACACATGCAAAGTCAAAAGATGTGATTTTAAAATGATATTGATTGAGCAATGATAGTATTTTTTAATTAGTTGCTGTATCCCTAAAATATAGAAACAGTTTTGATTTGGGGCAGAAATAAACTACAATACTTGTGTGTATATTTATATGTGTAATACTTGTCTTGCTCCAAAAGAAAAATGCAAAGCATCTTCTAGGACAGCAGCAGTTTAAAATCCTGCCTGAAACCATTCACTGTTGCCCTACCTAAACCTCCAGTTCATGGTAGTTGTGATGGGAGCTGGTTCTTCCCAGCTCTCTCCAAATCAAACTGTCGTCATAAAGATCTACCTTAAATTTCTCCACATCAGTGTCTTAATTTGGATCAGAGGTGTGCTTTAAAATGAATTTTTTATCTTTCCCAGCAATTATACTTTGCGTCACAAAATGAGGGTGTTTTAGTGCATATGGACTGAGTGGCTTTTGTATGAAATTGAGCTGCAAGGGGTGTTCCAGTTCAGATGAGCATTTAGTTCACAGAACCAGACTAAAGCTATCCTGCAGTGAAATATTCCTATGAAATGGAAGTGCCAGGTCCTCACACCAAATGCCTTGCTTTACAGACCCAATCTTAACAAACCCCACCAGCTGCTAATGCAGACACACTCAGCAATTGCTAGCTGGGTCCTTGGTAAAACAAAAAAGAAGCTGTGCTCTTGAATTTCCATTAATTAGCACTCAATCTACACAACCAAACTGGAGCTGATCCAGAATAAATTCCCAAAATGCCTTTCATGTGAACATCATCTCCTCAGCACCAAATATTTCACTTTAAAGATTTTCTCCTGTTGTGCCATTCTGCAGGCTAACTTAGACACACCTGTACATCTCTTCCAGGAGGGAAAAACAGTTAAATACACTTTAAAATAAAGTTTTCATGAGGTTGAGTCAGGGAAAACTTACATTTAAACTCAAGAGACAGCAAGTCTCCTGCATATAAAAACAGGGAAACCATCACTGAATTCTTATAGCATTCACATCTGGTTCCTGTTCCCCAGACACTGAAGCACACACTATCTGATGTAAAAACAAATGGTACCTGTGTGTATTGGCAGGAGACAGGACTTCTTAATGCATGAAACCCTCATACCTGCAAAATATTGTCAGATCTCACATAGGAAACAGCCTCAGCTCCAGGCCATACCCAAAGGAAAGTAATAATATTTTTTTCAAATGGATCAGCTCTGGCCTAGTGCCACAGCACAGCATTAAAACATGCAATGGTGCCTGCACAAGTCTGTGCACAAGCAACCTTCTGGCCGTGAAACTCTTGTTATCTGTGGTGCCGTCCAAGGGCTGAGCTGCTGCCTTGCACCGAGGCTAGTGCAGCTTCTGCAGCCTGCCCACACCTGGGACAGCTTCAAATAGATCTGCTTCCTCTGATCCTGCTCTTCTACATGCTGGTTTGATCACAACAGGGTTAATGCACTCTTATGTGGATTTATTAGTTTTTCAGTCAGGAGAGAGTGAAGACTTGCTCTGTTAGACTTACTATGTTCCATTGCACCACCTGGGATGGTCAGAGCCTCTGCTGTGAAGTCCTGAGACAGCTTCTAAAACAAGTTAAAACCAGGTATGTTAACCTGGTATGTTCAAAGCTTTGCAACACCCTTTGCTGCACAGAAGCTGCTTTACTTCATCTGGAGGAAAGTATTTCTTCTGTACCTCTATTGCACACAGTGGGCATGCCTCAGGATGGATGGTATGACCAAACCAACACCTAACAGTGAATACATTCTGCCAAAATTGAAACACTGAAAATAAATATTGAAAATATAAACCCATTTAAGCTCCCCAAGCTATTCAAAGGATTTGGAAATATTTCTCCTTTGCTGAAGATCCCATGTTGCCCGCCTTTTATCTCCATACATCTGCATGAGTAGAAAGATGGTGCTAATCATTATTTGATACACAAGCAAACTACCAACACCCCGTTCTTAGCACAGCCTTTTGCTTTATTGAAGCTGCCCAAACCTCAGCAACTAGAGGGCCCATGGGAGTTCTGCTGACATCTATTGCTCTGTAATTTCAAATGACGCCATGCCGCTGGCAGAGTACACACTGGTATGTAACATCATATCCAACAGGTAGATAGAGCTGCACTGGAATATCAATTAATGTGCAATCCTATTACCTCAGTGTCTGGTAATGTACAGCCCCAGCTACCCTCCTGCAAGTGTGCACAGGGGGAGAAAGCTGCAGAGCACAGCAGATCTCTAGGAAGAGCCGCGCATGGAGAAATACTGTCTCATCGCATGATTCCAATCCCACCATGCATGCGCGGGTACCAGCACATGAGCATCATCTCAGCTGTCAGCAGGAATTCCTGACTGCAGCCTAAAGCACTGCCACAGTCTGTCTGCTCAGCCTGTCCTGGCCCATGTACATCTGAGCAACTTGTCCACTCGCATAAACATTTCTGAGCTTCCCTGCTAACGGAAATAGGACGTTTTACTGTTGCAGTGACCTGAACTTGTTCTTGAGGGAAGCCACATCAGAAATCACTCTGTGCTGTTCACTGGCATTTCTAAGTGAGGAGTCAAGAGGTCAAAACCCAAGGTCAGAAAAAAGCAGACACATAGGATCCCTTGCTGTACCTGAGGCTGGAGAAATCAGCACGCTCTTAATCAGTTGCTAATCCCCTAATCTTTATTGCATGCAAATTCTAATCCCTTTCCCAATGGCCATGCCATGGTATTCTCCAATCTGATTACAGTGAAACCCCATTGGAAGACTCATCGATAAAAGATGGAAATGTGTAAAATCAATTTGTTATATATCACAAACAGAACTGCACACCCCTTCAGGGATCAAAGAACTGCCATCAAATAGCAACAAATAAAGGGCTGTTAAAAACACTTTTTATCTAATAGTGGATATGATTATTTGACAAAAGACAAAATTCATTTCTGAAGGGAGAACAGTGCTGTATTGTTTTACAGACAGTAAAGGATCAGTTGGTGACTAAGGCAGAAAAGACAACGTAAGAAAGACTGCCATTAAAGGCCAGACTAAAAGCAAGAGGGTAGAAGATGAGTGACTAGACTCAGCCAACAATCTCAGATTTACCTCCAGAAGGTACAGCGGGAGCAGCTGGTCAATTAATATGTCATTGGTCATTTATCTTGATATGAAGCAGTAATCATTGGTAGGGCTGAGAAAAACTCTCCAAATTCCAGTCCTGAGCTCATTCAAGCTTTGCTTGCAGTGGCTTCATCCATAGGTCCACAGCTCTGGCCCACTGGGAACAGCCTGGACTCCATTATTGCTAATTACAGTGGGTTTTGGTGTTGAAAATAATTAAAAACTGATAACACTTATAAAAAACAAAATAGCTTGGCAAGATCTCACTCCTATGTCACTCTACCATGGTGAGTAGAAGGGAAGCCAAAGTCTTTTTCATGTAATTCACCAGAAGACAGAGAAAAATACTAACTTAAAAGAAAGCAAAGGCCAATCCAAATCCTCTGTTTCATCAATTGAAGGGAATTTGCCAGCATTCACAATTTTATTTTTTAAATCTTAGGATTTTAGGTGCTTTTTTCTTACTGTCCCTTTTCTGAGGGCACAGTCCTGAAGGAGAAATCTCTTGTTTATTTGAACTTGAAAGGAAATTTGTGACCTTTGTGATCGTGAGGAATCACTAAATGCTCTAAAAACAGGAAGCAAATAAATAAAATCCAATTTGCTGTAACATTCATACTATTTAAGCCCAAGTACTGGTTTTCTGGGGTTTGACCCAGGAGTTTTGAACACGCAGGATTAGTAACTTGAGTGTTTCCCACGGATGTGTCCCATGTGATCTATTTAAGCATCTTTATGACATGCATTAACAAAAAGCTACACTGGCTGTGGGATCCAATAGCTGTAGGATCTAAAATAGCTTATGCTCCATTCACCATAGAGGAGATTATAAGCAGGTGTCTCTCCTAGAAAAACTTGTACATTACAATCAACAGGGAGCTGGATCATATTCCCAGATGTTTGTCATTATGGGAAGAAGGGAGAAGAAGGGATGTCAGGGTCAATAAAACCACATTACTACTCTTGCAGCACCTACAGTCCAAGAGGGACTTCAGTAGCTCAACTCTGCCATTGATAAAAGTTTTACAAGACCTCTGCTCCAAACAGCCCTGAAATCAAAGGTCTGTTTACTTAGCCTTTGCTTGCTGGGCTTTAGGATAGTGCAAGGAAGATCAAAGGAGGGACCTCGGTTAACATGTCCAAGTACACAACCAGCAAGTCTGTTTATGTTGGATTTCTACACACTGAGAGTGCTGCTGTCTGTCAACACCCCAGGCTCATTTTCAGCAATATTGGGTGAGGAGGGAAATATTCAGAAAGGCCCTCACAGATTTTGGTCCTGCTGAAACAGAAGTGAAAGTCAGAGCAGGGAGTTCTCCTTGTAACTGTGACTGCAGAGGTCAAACACAAACTCCTTGCAGGAAAAAAGAAACCTTCACAGGTCAGAGACCTCTGGTCTCTGCTGAATGCTACACCATTAAAATGCAGCTAAAATCTCCATGAAAAGCCGGAAAAGACAATTTTGGCTCTATATTATTTGGGTCCCACCTTTATTTATTGCCGATGCACAGTGAGACTGAGGTATTTGGTTTGGCACTGGCAAGGCAGGACACCCTGGGCATCTCATGCACAGAACGGGGGGCAACAGCCATCAGCAACTCATGTCTTCCTGCAGTCCCCATTGATACCTGTACAGCTCCACACTGGGGATGGGGCAGTTTGCAATGGCAGGCCATTTATTAACAAAGCTTAGTTTCCATTGGCCCTGCATTCTGTAGCTTTATTTCCCAGTGCCTACTAGGGGGCAAGAAACTGATGACATTTTCATTTATTTATTTGCTTGTTTGTCATTGCTGTATTAATGTCTCTCTATTTAGAAAATTCATCCATATATTTAGAAGAGGCTGAAGCCATGCAACGGCCTTTTTCCCAAGCATGGTGGCAGTGGGATGCAGCACTATTACAATCACTCCTTTCTACATGACTTCCCATTTTCACAAAGTTTGAACTCAGTATCTCTCACATCACTCCTCAAACAATGTGTGTGAAATTGGCTTATAGTTTTAAAAGCTATCAGAAGGAAATGAGATGGATCGACCCTCAAAAAATGTCACCACATGAATCTCATCTCTTTAGGACATCAATGTATAGCCCCTACACACAGATAGTTATGGAAAGTGCTCTCAGACAGAAGGAGACAGGTGGTATTTAACTTTGGAAGTAGAGCTCTTTCTTTGAAAGATTTATCTGAAGATGTAACCCCCATTTGGTATGACAGCAGAGCCTCCACCAGAAATTCAAATCACAAAAGTTGGGATGGATGCACTTTATGTTCATTTCTTTTCCTTTTCTTGGTGCTTCTGTTAAAGTTTCCTTCCCTCTTACGTTCTGCTCAGTGTTACTCAGAAGAAATAGAAACCCAGGACATGCAGAAGTCTGTAACCAGAGATAGGAATGAAGTCTCCCAACAGACAGCTTGTTCTGGAGCTGCCTCCTGCAGATGCCCTGCATCTCCCTCTGAAATACCTGAAAAGGCTGTGGGCAGAGTCAAGGCACTGGACTGCATAGCACATAGATGCATCCAGCAGAGGACTGCAATTCAAAACATGTGATATACACTATTCCTCCATCTCCCACATGCTTTGACCTCAGATCACCTTTATTTCACCAAATGGGAAATGGAGACTTTTTTTTGAAAAGCATTGCATATGTGCTTTGAGATTCTCAGCTGATATAATCCAAAGGGGCACTCCTGGGGCAGAAATGAAGCCATTTGGTCTGAATTCGACCAGTCTATTATTTGATTTAGGAAAATAAACCATACAACTGACAACCAAACCAACAGTTACTACAGCTGTGACCAGACAGGAGCCAGCAACATCATTCAGCTGTACATGCACCCTATTCCCACTGCTGTCCAGGTTTAGGGCAAAATTACTTCACTCCTAACTCCTCATCTGAGCATTCCATTTCCAGTGGTTCCCTCACAAGCAAGCTCTCGCACAGATGGGAGGAGCTCATGTGGGAATGAGAGATGAATTAATACCTGCTGCTTTTTCCCTTTGCTTCACAGAGGAGTAAAACTTTGTAAGTTAAAAAATGTATGGAGCATGTGGAGAAAACCACACAAACTGTAGGATGGAGGAGCCCCATTAGGTCTCATTTCCATCCATCTCCTTGTTCTATCTACAGGACTGACCCTTTAAAATAGAGACAAGTAAAAGGAAAGATAGGCTAATGGTTAAGATACTTTCTTAGGTCCTTGATAGTCAGATAGCAAGGGCCACACAAGGTACCAAAGGGCCACAACTGCACAAGGCTGGGGACATCTTCCTCTCTTGGGGTGCTGTGAGGACACACATCAGATTGACAGGCACCCTGTGTTCACAGGGGTGTAGATGGGGACCTAGGTAGATATGCAAGTCCCAAGATTCACCAAAGAATCTTTGCAGTTTTGCAGGGGAGATATGTTCCTTAATAAGGCAATATAGCCAGCTTTGCTCCACCTTTTTGCACTACCTCTAGTCAAAATCCTCATCCATGCTCCTAAACTGTTCCCTCCCCTCTTCTCCTGCCTCCAATTTCCAATCCCTTCATATACTTGCAGACCATTATTACTGTCCCCTCAGGTGTCACTTAGGCAAGCTACACATATATTTAACAAGCAGTTCTTTTAATCTTCTCACATAAATCAGTCCTCCGAGTTGTCTGATCCAATCATCCAGGCCTGTCTCTCTCTGTCCAGACGAAAACCTTGTCTGCCTCCCTGACATCTCCTGGATGTTGAGCTGTCAACTCAAGCTCAGAGCTCTTAATCTTCCTCCCCCTTCCCACCTCCTTCCTTAATTGCTGCGGACACTGCTACTGTCCTGCCTGTCGCTCAGGCCCACAGCACAAGCGTTTTTTACTTTGCTCTCCCTCTAGGTCTCCCCACCCTGGCTCAGAACCTGAGCCAGAGTCTTTCTGCAGCATGTTGATAAGCCCAGCCCTGGCTGTCCATCCACTCACTTGCAGTTTGCATCCAGACTCCTGTCATATTTCATCATGATTCCTCTGCCCCAGCCTTGGCAAAACACACTCTTGCTTCATCCATATTAATCTTTTTCTAGGCACTGCTCTGTCCACCTCTACTTCTCTTCGCATCTACCTCTCCCTTTCCCTGACATACAGAACATCTGCTACTTCTCTTCACTTGTCAGGGCTCCTCCTGGCCTCTTCCCACTCACTGTTCTGTCACCTCTTTCCTACCAGAGGTTCACCCTCTTCAAGCAGTCCAAGAAGTCCAGGCTCTCTCTTGACTTTTTTACATTTTTCAAAGAAAATCACAGGTGTTTCCTGCTAGGCTGCCTGCCTTGTGTGGGAGCAGCTCCCCCCTGGCATTGGCTGAGACACTCAATGATCTCCCCACACACTCCTCCTTAAAGCTTTTCTAAACCATGTACCCACAGTTAACAGTGAGCAGCTAAGCCTGGCACCGCTGCAGGTCCTCATGGACAACACCACTGAACAGTTTTAAACTAAAAGAGGAGAGATTTAGATTAGATATTAGGAAGAACTTCTTTACTCAGAGGGTAGGAAGACACTTGAATGGGTTGCCCAGAGAAGCTGTGGATGGTCCATCCATGGAAGTGTTCAAGGCCAGGCTGGACAGGGCTTTGTGGAAGGTCTAGTAAAAGGTATCCCTGCCCAAGGCAAGGAGGTTGAAAAGAAATGGTCTTTGAGATCATATCCAACCAAACTGATCTGTGATTCTATGATTTTATGATCTTACCGCTGCTTTGCTCCACTCATCTCTACATCTTCCTGCCATCACTTTTCATCTCCCATCGCCAGGTAGCTCTTTGAGCACAGCCTTCCTGTTCTGTTCAGACAACACCTTGCACAGTGAGGTGAAGGCCCTGAGCACAGCAGTGACACACACAAATCATGCTGATCATAACAGTTTCACTAGCACCTCTCTGCTGATTATCCTCATTTCTGTATCCACAGCATTAACGTATAATTGCATTTTAACAAGCTTCATTAGCACATTGCCTTGGTAAAGCTTAACACAGCCCAAGCACGCAAGGAAACCTCATGGTGCTTTTTTCTGCTCAATATAATTTTCAAGGCTTCTGTAACCTGATTTGTTAGGAATAACCTCAGGGCTGTAAAGCTTTTCTTCTGCCATCCAGCAATTAAGGAATAATTTGTCACAGAGCAAGTCAAGCTGCAGGGCAGGAAAGCCCTGTGCAATACAATGGAGCTGTGTAAGCCCTAGCCCTCAGTGCAGGAACGAAGGGAGCATCTCTCCTCTCCTTCATTAGATAAGAGCTGATTCTCAGCTCCTTTAAATGCTGCACAGTCTTCTAAGTAATGCAACTTTCTGGCTGCAGGCAGAGAAATGTCTGTATGCACCCTGACAGCGTACACTCTGTGGCTCTGCCCCTCCTGCACCTTTTTTGGACATTGTGCAGAAAGGTAAACAGCCAGTTGCCAAACCTTACTGCTGGCACAAGATATATAATGGAATAGGATTAAGAAATGGGCTGCAAAGCTTTTATAAGCAAGTTTTATGAAACTCCAAAGGATAACTGAAACTCCGTCATTTTTTAAAAAATAAATACCCTGGGAAGAAAAGCATTAGTAACTTAAGAATATGACAATGAGCAAAGGTAGGTGACGAATTTTCAACACTCTGGATGCCTTGAACTGCCTTAACGTGTGCATACTGGTATCCATGACAGGCACGAAACACGGAACCTTGGACAGACCAGGGCAAACTATGGTGCATACGGGACTGGATCAGGAGGTCACCCTGGGCAACGGCTCCCAAGAGACACACTGCACATTTCAACCAGTTTATGGTCTCCTAATTGTTCATGCAGTCATTGAAAAATGCACATGCATACATGGAGGAGAAATCAGTCTCACATTAGAAAGAAAAGAGAGAAAACTCTTAAATCTATTGAGTATGATGAGTATTTCTGCCTGGCTAAACCTTTGCTAGCTTTAATACTTTCTCCAGTTATCTTAGTCACATAAGTGTCAAACACTTCCTCAAGCATTCCTGGAAAGATGCTTCCTGTTTTGGTGGTAGAGAGGAGGTATTTTGAAATAAAAAATGATCCGACTATGCTGACTGTGTATGATGCCCAGTCACAAAACCAGAAGTAGTTCTGCAGATGGAGGCTGTTACCTGATTTTTTTTTCCTTAACATCCATAGCAGCCAGATTAAGGAACTACTAGCAAACCTCAATCACTGTTTCCAAAACCATATGTAAGAACAGTGTGGAAGGAATAGAAACCTATAGAATATCAACTGCTACACAGCCCAAGACAGCTGTCTGTGAAAGGAGAAAACAGGGAGTTGTTGGTTAATGGTTCTTTTATGCTTTTCTTTCAGGACTTGCAGACTGAGGACTGATATGGAGACCATTGATCAGTGATGGAAATTCTCCATGCCAAGAGGCACTCTGATCTTATGAAGTATAAGCAACACTCAAATCCCATTAATTTAAAGGGAGAACAAAGTTGTCCAGCATTTTGTAGGGTACTCTAAATCTGTGGGCAGATAGGCTCCCATCTGACTGTAAAATGGGTTCTCCTCCAGAAACCCATCTCATATCTCTATTTATCCATGCTTTGGAATTTTCCAGCTCATGCAGATAAAGAAGAAAAAACCTTTAGTTTCTAACTATCTGAAACTACAATAGTACATTCTTTAGGGATACGTACTTTTCACTTCCTACTACCACCACTTTTGCATCCAGAGGTAGAGGAAAAACTTCACCCATCTGCACCTTCCTCTGCCTTAACCAGACAAATAAGGCATTCAGCTTGTCTGAATTTAAATTTTTATTGGAGTTGATCCAGCAACCAGAGCGCGTTGCTAGAAGCCAAGGTCCCGCTTCCTTCAATATACCTCCTTCATTCTGACTCCCTGCTTTTGCAAGACTTTGGTAATCTCAATCTGTGGTCAGGGATAGGATAAAATTTCAGCTATTTCCCCCCTCAACTGCACAGAACAGGGCTTGCTCTTAAATCAAAAGCCCTGCACCCTAAACTTCTGGTTAAGTACTTAACTTATAGGCAAGTCTTTGAAATCATCACAGGATTTTTCTTTCTTTTTTTTCCCCCCTTAGCTATAGCTCTCAAAACCACAGAGGTAAACTAAATTCTTGGGAATATCAAAGATATTCACAGTATATTGGGAAAAGGGGGCACATAGGGTGGCTCCCCAGTGCTTTCTTGGCCTGATCCTCTGAAGTAGATGGCATTACCAGTCCTCACCAAGAATGTAAAATTTCCTCCCTTATCCTCTAGGGTATGCGAAAATATTGTTAACTTTTCTGGAAGCACTAGAAGGAGATAGTGACTGGAATTCAAGAGGAATTCACATTTCTGTCATTGCCTTGGTAAATGGCCTGCACCTTTCCGCACAGAATAATGTGGGTTCCCACATACTTTCTACTAATGTTTAGATTTTCCTCTCTCTGGTTTTTTCCTTTTTTGCCCCTATCCTCTCTCCTCTATACAAATAGTAATTCAAGAACCACAATCAACCCTTCACTTGGCTTCAGGTCTCTTGCATGGGCTAAAGTTACCTCCAATTCTCCAGCATGGTTTGGGGAATTTATTTATATTCCATGTTCTGGAGATAGACCCTATGTCTTGCCAAGGGCTCGCATGGGTCTTACAAAAGGAACACTGATAAATATTTATGGAACCTAAAGTGAAACTCAAGACACTGTTAAAATAAAGTTTGCTTTAGTTTTTTTATTTTCCTGAAGAATTGACCTGGCTTTCTTGGCAAAAAGACTAATCCAAATGCTATTGGTATCTTAACAGCTCATAAGAACCACATGCTTCAAATAAAGCCATTACTATCAGACATGCTGAGTGGTTCAATTAAACAAATATGAAAATAGACACTTCATCCTGCTTTAACTAAGTGGGATCATTTCACTCCTGAATGCAGACTGACAATGAAAATGATATAGTATTTATAGAGTAGCTTTTTATCCTGAAAGATCCCAAAGGATTATGAAGACCTTGCTTCACACACTACCGAGATGCTGCCATGTCCAGGGAGGAACACACAAGCTGTCCCACAACCCTGAGGAACAGCACATGGCAATTTAGACAGAGGAGCAGAAAAGAATTCCACATTCAGCTGAAACTATAGAAGGGAATTCAGGCAAGCAGAATGGAGATTGTTTGGACTGGAGCACATCCAGCACAGAGGAGGTATAGTAATCTAGTGTTTTAAATATAGACGCTAAGGCAAAACAATAAAGAAGTTGTTTTAAACTATCCAAAGCCCAGAATTTAGGGCAGAAAGACAAACGCCATCTTGATGGTGAACCGTTTAATTCCTTCCACTTCAGTTGTGCACAGAAAACTGTTTAGAAGATGCTCTGGCTCACTATTTCTTTCAGGAATGCAATAACCTGCACAGGAATTCTCTAGAAGACGATCTTGCCCACTGCTCCCTTCAGGAATACAAGAACAGGAACTAATAACACTTTGCATAGCTGCCTGTTCTCATCAGGATGACACAGGATACATCCTGAATTCAAGGCTCCAAGAAGCTTTGTCTGGTAGTCTCACACACATTGCAGAGAGGCAAGAAACAAGTCCATCTATATCACGTATCGACTGCTGCCAGGATCCCTGCTGGATCTCTGCCCCATTTCACATCAGCTGCATTGCAAAATGTAATGCAACCCAGTATGGAGACAGTGAGAGACGTGCCCAAGGCTGCCCTGTGAGTCTGCAGTGGAAGCATCAGAAATCCAGTTTTGACTCCCACTGCTCTACTGTGACAACCAGGTGATGCTTCCCCACTCTAGGACATGTTTCCTCCTGTGAAACCTTGGCCATGCATCAGGAGCTCAGCAGGCTTTAGAGTATTATGTTAATAGGTGGCCAAAATATTTCTGGTGAGAAGCTTTTGTGAAAGAAGGAAAAGGAAACCACTGATTTGCGGAGCAGCATCATGGCAAATCATGGCAAAACAAAATCTATTATTTTAAGAAATTGGAACATGGTGACACGACATGAAGTCATGTGAACCCACACTAAATGTCAGTTGCAACAGCAAGGACTGGAACCAGCTCAGCATGAAGAGTTCAGCCTGTGCATGCGTTCATAATGACACATCTGTGAAGAATCACAAAATCATTTAGGTTGGAAAAGACCTTTAAGATCATCAAGTCCAAACATTAACCAGCACTGCCAAGTCCATCACTAAAGTGTGTCCCTACATGCCACATCTACACATCATTTAAATCCATCCAGGTATAGTGAAGATTAGCAGCCCTGACATTATTACTGCAAACATCTCCCACAGAGCAGAAGTGTGAAAGAAATTTATTTGTGCCATGAGAGCTTTTTACCTGGCACACAGACTAGCACTAGCAGGAACCTCTCTGCAGAACAATTAGCAGAAAGCATCAGTCTTATAGAGCTTCTTTCTTTTTTTCCAGTTCATTTAGCCCAAAGCAGAGCAATCAAGGCTCTTCTGGCAGGATATCACATTCTCAATATGTAACCACTTAAAGGAAGAGGACAGTTATTGCAGAGAGATGTCCCAGGAGAAGGAATCATTGTACAAGTGAAAGGGATTTTTTGGAGTCACTTTTAAATTAATGTGAAGCTGCCTTTTTTTCCCCCTTTGCCTTTTTTTTGCTTTATTTTCCCCCCAGGACTGGACTAGAAACCTTTCTTTTTCTAGCCAACAGTTGTTCACACACCTAATTTTCTGTGATTTAAATGAAACCCCTCAGACAGATAATCAGGTACTGTTGGGAGGAAGAGGCTGATTCTGTGGCACTACAACCTCCAGGCGCCACTTTTGCACCAGAGGGGAATGGAAAGAGTAGAACGAAACCACTCTGATTTAAGAGATGAGCAAAGAAGAAGGAAGAAATTGCATATTGTGTAGAGGAGAAAACTTCCAGTGACTCCATCAACTGCCAAGAGCTAAGTTTAGTCTCTTATTTATATGTATTTTAAGGTGGTTTCAGTACTTACAGAACTCACACCATGGACAGAAGAGGGGAAAGTGCACCTATACAGAGATTGTGCATTTCCCTGCAGTGACAAGGAATCTGTCCTCAGGTATGATGGAGGAGGAGAATGCTGAGAGGTCAGCCCTGTCCTGCTCAGGGTTCCACAGCACACAGGGTAGCAGAACTCTAGACCCACATGGCAGTGCAGAAGGAGGCTGTGGGATATATCATGGCTAAACAGGTAAGGAAAGTAGGTGCCAACCCTAGTGGGGTGGTTTGGGAGATGCATTGGACTGAGTCCACCAGCTCTGCTGCTATTTTGGAACAAGAAATCCTTTATTTTCATTTCTTCTGAGCAAAAGCCAGATTGTACTGAAGGGCAGAAGTCTGACCTGTAAAAGTTTGTGCAGCAACCTTAAGGCAAAGCAGCCCACATAACCCACGGGACTCAGGATTTCATACAGAAGTGATTCTGTTCCTCTGTTCCTGTGTGAACACGCTGTTCATAGTGAGTAAGCCTGTGTCATCCTGCAAGCCTGGGATGTCAGAAACACACCCAGCTCCAAAACCTGGTGGATGGTGAACCTCTGCAATGCCAGTCTTTGAACTGCAGTGCAGGGCGGAGCAGAAAACCCACATATCTGGAAGACACGACACCCTTGGAGGTGTGGTGGTAAGGGCTCCTGCACAGATGAGCAGCCAAAATGCGTGCCTTGGAGAACCTCTGGCTGGTGTCCAAAGTAAGAAACCAAGCCTGAAGAGAGCATACCTCCTCCTAGAGTCCTTAGGATGGTACACTGTGCTCTGGCTGTTGCTGGTGCCAATACTCCTTTATTGATATACCCATGCAGCAATAGCACTGCTGCTGTCTGAACAGCCTGCATGCTCCTGCTAAGCCCCCTCACTAAACTCCTCGGATCCTGCAAGCCATCCATGCTATGGGAAAAAATGGTGACTGTTGCTGGTAATGGAGGCAAGATGGAAAGGGCAGAGGAGATAGGGGATGTTTAAATAATGCAACAAATTACTGAAGATACTAAAAATTATTTAAAATCTATTTTTTTATTAAAAAAAATATTATTGCAAAACTTAGCAGCTTATAATGGGTTCCTCTGCATGTGTATATACATACACACATGAACAGCAGACATGACTTATCTATAGAAATGCTGCATTTTATCACAGGCTCTGCAGGTCAGGACATGACATCACCCCACATACAAAAAATGCATGTGTGCATATTGCCACATATTTCATGAAAGTAGAACTGGGATGGCACTGTATTAATGAAATGCATGATGTTACTCCACAGCCACAAGGGCTCTCTCTCTGTATCCTGAAATACATGGCTATTTCAGCACATGTAGAGCCTACTTTCTGCACCAGCATGACATCACCCACCCCACATTGAGAGAATAATTATGGCCTTGTCTGCACAGCAAAAACTGGCCCCATAATTCAAAAAGGAAAAAAAAGAAAAAAGAAAAAGGTACAATTCAGCCAGTAGCACTAAGAGCAGCGCTCTGATGCAATACTGGACTCAGCTGTTTTTAGTATTGGATCATCAAACTGTTCAGAGTGATGTTACAAAAACCACAGGGAAAAACTCCTACACCCCAACACCCCCTGCCATAGTTTAATTGCATCAGCTGTGAAGAAAGCAAAGGGGAAAAGGTTTTCCAGTCCACAGTGATTTTTCTGAAATTTCTAAAGGAAAATCCTATTTCAAAGACAGGTCACAAAAAATAATGAAAATTAAGAACCTCAGTGTTTTCTCAAAATGTCAGTCTATGAACATTTTCCTATCTGGTCAAATGTTCTATCAGCAGTTTGGGAGTGTTTCATTTCAATCCTGGCAGTTGCTATTCATTTTTAATCTTTTCAAGCTTTTCAGAGAAAAGTAACTTAAAACATAGATCAAATCCAAACTATGGCAAATCAGAAAATGTTGCTTTGCATTTGAAGGAAGTAAATGGTAATCACAACCTCCCTGGGAGACAATTTTATTCCTACCATCCTTATTTTGTGCAACAATTAGCCTTTTTCTGATCCAAGATAAAGTCCCCCAGGCATAGCTGTGAAACACATGATAACAGTAGTGTGTTAGCATTTTATAAATGGACCTCATAAATGACCAAAATCAACCATTCCCTCAAAATCTTAGTTATGATGAGCTGGCATATTGCACCCCAAAAGTGTTACCTCCAAAAATTCTCAGCTAGACCCAAGGGTGATATAGGAGCATCCTAAATGTCCATGTCCTGCAGCAGTTCACGGGTGTTACGTTATTCCATAGTGCTCCTGCAGCTGTGCATTGGCACAGCCACTAGCTACTCTTCTTAAACACAGAATACATAAGATTTCATGCACATCAGACTTTAAAAAGCAAAAGTAACCCCTTCCTGTACATGGCAATGTCAAGGAGAGATAAAATGGATTGAATTCTTTCACGCACGGAGCCAATGAGCCATAACGCAGGGCAGCACAGTAGCTCACCACGTCAGGGAAGAAATGCACTGAGTCCCCTTGCCAGATGCACCTTGTCATTTCACTTGCATGCAGTGACAGACAAATGCATCAGTAACACACTCCTTCCCTGTGGTACATCCTTATCACTCAATTCCCTGCCAGGGCAAGTGAAACCCTTGCAAAGTGACCTCCTCTCTGCAAGTACCTGGGAGGCTGCCCTGTGCAGGGAGCCACCAGCAGGACCTTCAGGATCTTCCATCCCTCTGCACAGGTCACTTCAGTCCTTCAGATGAAAGCAGAGAGAGATGAAGTACTTGAGTCTGGAATTCCATGAATTTCATTACCAACCACCACAGGCTTAGCCAGGGCCAAGCTCTGTGGTTATTGCACAGCCACGCTTTGATTGGACGATGACAAGGGTCCATTCACCACCACCATCAAGACTTGAGGGCTGTGACATGGGTGTAACGAGGGGCAAGGAAACAACCTCCACAATGACACTGGACTGAACTCATGCAAATGGCTGTCACAGCATCCCCACTGAGACACACACTGCCATGGTAGTTCTCCTGCTCTTGCAAGTGCTTAACCTATGTCAACTGTTTTCTGAGCTGTTCCTTCAAGACCTGATGGTGACAGATGTGTAATTTGGCTTGGGAAGGCATGAGACCCAATGCCGGCTGTCCCTGACCACCTTCCTCCCACATCTATCCACTTTCCCTGCTGCTGGGTTATGTCAGCCCAAAAGCTTCTCTGGGGAGGGGAAAAAACAGCTGGCTCTCTCCAAACCATCTCACTCAATTAAATAGAAATCTGCAATCAATGCTTACAGGCTTTTATTGTTGACGAGGGCACAAGACAGATGAAGAGTGACCTCACCCTTCATTGGCTGTGCTGACTTTTAGAAATCCTGAAAAAAGTCATCTGAACAAGAAGGTGCCACTTGCAGCCCACAGTTTACAAGAACAGAACCAGGCTTGTAATGTTAAGGCTTATGTATGACTATCCAAGATGCCAACTGCGCTCTTTTCATTCTGAGTTAATGATAATTAGTATGTTTTCATGTAGATCCAAGTTCTAGAGTCATGAGATAACACAAAAGGATGAACCTTAAGGAATTTTTTAGCTATTGTGGTGACAAGCTCGTGGAAAGCTTGAGAATTCAAACTCTTAGCCAGAAAACAAGCAACAAGTGCCTAAATGGGAATTTTAAAATACCTTAATATCCTCTTGAGTACTGGAGACTGAGTCACGGTTCTGGGAAGGGCAACTTTACAGCTTTATGGTCTGCTGCAAGACTTGGCTAGGATGAAATCAGGGGTTTTCTGTAATAATTTTGAGCCTCTGTTCCTTCTGTGGAGGGGATGGTCCTCAGCAAGTATCAGAGGATGCCTGCCTGTTAAACTGGCATTCAACTAATCGAACCACAACCACTTAACAAACTTCATAGCTCAGGACAAGGCAACACATTGAGATGTCTGTGCAGATTTAAGCATCTATCATTAAGCATGTGAGTTTGAAGGCTTGGATCCCAACTTCTTAGCATTATTTCTTCCCTATGAGTTAGGTCTAAATCTAAGTCTCTATCTCACCACTGCATCATGAGATTACTCTACTGCCTGGAAAGTAATCTGAGATTGAATGAGAGGGGCATTGGAAGAACTATTTTGTAGTAGGGACACAATAAGGAAATGTCAGAAGAGCAATTCTGAGCAATTCCTAGGCAATGTCAAGTACAGCCCCCCTAGCAAGGGGCCAACTACACTGACACAGCCACTGCAGTGTGAATCTAAGATCAACAAATGGGCACTTGGGCAGGTCAGGTCTTCAGTGGCTAAAGCTGTCACAGGTCACTTGAAGACAACATATCAACTATACTTTTTACTGTCCCTGACCCTTCCATCCCACTCTCTCCTCTCCTCCCAAAACATAAGCAAGCAGCACTTCTAGAGGAACTCACAAAACAATTTTCTGATGTTTACAAAGAAAAGTATGATGTGCTGAGGTATATGGCAGGGATTCACCTTCCTCTCTGAGCCCTTTTGCACGTGTATCTGCAGAGGCCAGGCTCTCACGGTTCCAGGTGATGTGCATTTGTACTGTTCTCAGTAAGAGTCAGCTCAGCAACCCTCACACCTGTCAGCTTTTAACTAGGACCTTACACATTTTGATACACCCCTTATCACCATGCCAACAAAAGCCCCCCTTCTCTTGGAACAGAACCCTCAAGTCTGCATCCACACAGCCTGGTCCTGTTGTAACCCCCTCAACAGTATTCACATAATCCTTGTTATTTAACGGAACCATATATTTCCTGCCAAATGGATTGCTCCTTCATACATATCTTGGGGCCATTCAGCTCTTTGCCAAACAGACCTTTCAAATACATGGCATTAAAACTAAAAGGGCCCTTGCAGCTGTGCAGTGTTGTGTGGAGAAATGTTTCTTCCCCGTTATATGTTGTACCCCAGACACAGGTACAGCCTCACTCAGGGGAGCCAAGGGCCACGTGGTGACATTGCTGCTATTACCCAAACACACAGGGAGCAGGGTGGGGCACAGGTCCGTTCCCAAGAGGACAACCCCATGGCCTGGATGTGGCAGGGCACAGTTCACCCCACCAGCTAACAGTGAGGAGACAACAGAGGTTTAGGCCTGGATTCATCACACTAAATTTTGGATTTTGCAGGAGCCATTGCACTCAGTTCTGCAGGGTCTGTTATTGGATGTGAAACTGCTCTGGAGGAAGGGCCATAATTTGACCAAGTTGGCATTCAGTGCTCCACAAAATTCAAAACTTCAGGCATTAGTCATCCGCAAGCCCTCACACGACAGCAGTTCAGTGCACATATGAAGGGATTCCTTTCCTGGAAAAATCCCCAGCAATAATCACCAACCTAAAAAGCCCTTACATGGGTAGGAATCTCAGCAGGACCAACCAGGGTGCTTTCATTGTTCACACATAGCAGGAGGCAAACAGCACTTTGATTGTCAGTCATCTTCATTACGCTCACAATCGGGAACAGGGAGGGGGATTTTCAGTAGCGCCGGATGGCCTGGCAAGCACGACTAGTGCTGAAAGACGAAGGGACTTCTGCTTCTCAGCCAGCCAGGAACTTCAAAGCCTTTTTCATTCAGTCACTGTTACGGCAGTACACACACACACACAACTGCTGTTAAGGTATCACAAGCCTTGGCGGAGGTCAGAGCTGCCTGACTCACGCTACAACTGCCTGCTACGAACACAAAGTAGACAGCTCTCTGAAAGCTTTTTTATCTACACACAATTAATGTTCTGTGCCCAACAGAAATGCTGCAGAAAGAACCATGTGAGATTTTGTGAGGCAAGTTATACAAGAGGTCAGATGAGATTACAGCACAAGCATTTTCCAGCTGCCCGCATTTCAGTCAGAGGATGCCAATTTAAAGAAAAGTACAAATTTGGGATGAAAATATTTCAAAATTGTTATACTACAGAAAACTTTTTAGGTATAGCATGAAGATTTATGTTTCCCAGAACAGCCACAGCCTGGATCACAAAAATCTCATTTCAAGCCATGTAATAAATCAGTGAGAATAAGACTTACATATTTTCTCACAGCTCTAGTGCACACACAGATGCACCTGTACAGCTTTTCTCTCTTTATGCTCCAAGGAATACTGACTTATAATAATAATAAAAGGTTCTAAGAAGTGAAATTGGAAGAGTGTCACCTCAAAGATGCTTGTCTGCTGAGAACCACCTTCCCACCCACCCCAGTGATTTCCCTCCCACAAAATATGCTGGTGCACCTTTCTATCTCTTTTGGTTTTTCCCTTGCCATACCACCTAACTGCAAAATACAACAGAACAAATTAAAAGTCCACTTGTAATAAGAGAGTCCAAATGATCCCTTTTGCCTTTAGAGTCTAGGAAAGATGTTTTTTACTTCCAAAAGTTTTAAGTTTTAGGATCAAAGTGGTTTTTATATGGGAACCTCCCCACAGTGTCAAGCCCCAGTTAAGGTAATATGCAACAGGTAAGTGTAAATCTGCAGAGAAAGGGTGAGAAGGGAAGAGGGCTACTTTATACCATGAAACAAACAGAATAAATAAAGAAAAACATGTTAAAACTCTTCCTAAGTTGGTTCTTTTGCTGGTTATTTGTTTTTCCCTGAAGTATTAACAAGAAGAGGAAAGAAGATACTTAGTCACGAGGTTTAAGTCCATGTTTCCCTTTAAAAAGAAATATTCACCCTCCTCTGCTCTCAGTAGGTTTTTATTGAGTAATTGAAAGATGCTATTTTCAAAGCCAGGACTCAAGTCGGTTAATTGTTACACCTCTTTGTGTTGCCTTTTCTTTCAATGAGAACCAGCTAAAGGTTTGCAGGAAGGAGCCTCAGGGCTGCAACAGATGTCATGAGCCACTTCCTACAAATTAGAAAAGGAAAGTAACCCCCTCAGGTTAATTATGGGGAGAGGCCACACACGGAGCTGTGTAATGAGCCTGTTGGATGGAGAGAAGGCAACTGCTTCATATTGGATTTCAAGAGACAGAGCATGAAATCTCTCGTGCTGACTACAAGCTTTCACACTGCAAGAGCAATGCCTCCTGCTCGGAGGAGGACACAAGCCATACTGTCTGGGCAGGCAGCAGAGGTAAGGCAGGACACACTGACACTGCTCAACCCCCCTCTTACAACATCTCCTTGTGTACTTGCCTTCCCAGCACACGGCTACCACAGCACAGGGACTTTGCACCTGCCTCCCTATTTACACAGGTGCAAGGCAGTTAGAAAGCCACAGCCTAAGGACCAAAGTGTAAAGACGGGGACTTGGCTGACCTGGATGTTGTTTTTTTCCTGGTGGGCTGAATAGGCTAAAGTCCTTTCATCTTTCTCTGCCTCATTTCCCCATCTATATAATGGAGATGGTGGAATTTATCTCTTTTTCTTTTCTTTTTTTTTCTTTTTTTTTTTTTTTTAAATAAGGTGGTTAGATTTTCTCTATGGGAAAGCATCTGAACAGTCCCAGGTAACATAATTACCAGAGAGCCCTGTGAGAGTACAGGTCATGCCTTTTTTCTCTCTTCCATTCTGCCCACCCCAATAGGTTGGTCCAGGCTTGTCTTGCTCCTTGAAACTGTTTCCTTTGGTATTGGGTCACTTTAAAAAGCCATGGATGGTTGTTTAAAGTAAATTGTGCAGCTAAGCAACTGTAACTCAGCCATGAACCTCAGCTGAAGAATCAGCTCCATGATTCCTTCAACTAAAATATACATCTATGCTCAGGTTAGCATGACCTGACAACAAATCCAGCAACAACAAAAATGACCCTGAATTCGCCAGCTAGAGTGCCTAGAAGATTTATTTTAGTGTGTGGGGGGGAAATAGCTTGATGCTTATTTAAACAGTGATTTGCAGATGGGGCAGTTATGTGACACTTAATGGGTTCATCTACAAACAAGGAGAATCCTGGCAAAATTGAGCTACAGCTTCACATGGAATGCATTGCTGTCATTGGAGGAGAGGTCGCTGGGATCCAGGCAACATAGCACAGGCACAGCTGAACCTCCTAATGCCAGGATGGCCTTGGGTAATTGTTCCCAAAGAAGTAGGGATAAGTAACTGCGCATTTCAGTGAACTCATGCAGTTGCCAGGAAGAATGGAAAAATTTTGTTGACATTCCATCCTGTGGGGGAAAATAAAATGAAATATTTTGGGTCTGTTCCAGTGCAAAACAGTAGTATTTTTTTCATCTCAGAAAAGCAACAGAAGATAGATCTGCCATCCTTTGGGCAGCCATAACAGCTCCTCCTGTAGCATCTTCCAAGTTGTGTGCACATCACTTTTAACACTTTTGTTTCACACTGTGCTCAAAATAGAGACAAAGAAGCAAATTCTGAATAATTTCAAACTTCTTATAAAGCAAGACCACTGCAGAATAATACACTGTGCTCTCGCTGACAGAAGCATCAAGCAGTGTTTGTGGCAGTGGATTTGCTACAACATCTATCTCGTCCAAGTGCACAGGGGGAATATTCACTCCAAAAATGACTACCAGTCCATGAATTTTAAAGATCTTCCAATTTTTCTACGCCCAATGACAAACAAACAATCTCCAGACTTGAACTGCCAGATTGCATATCATCTTACTTCCCACTTCTTCCAAAACAAGGCACACAAAATCTACCCTAGTTTCAGCAGACAGATTAGAGGCTAAGAAAAACTGGTTTTCTTGAGCAGGATTAGCTTGAGGTGCTTCTGAGATAATCTGTCTGCGATCTAGGCACCCTCTAAATACTTAAAGGCACCCATTTGTCATCATTGCTGCATTATCCTTACAAAATGCATCATCCTTGCATGGTGGAGCTACCTGATCTGCAGGGTGGGAGTGTGCATGCCTATTACCTTGCGTGTGCATCTACTGGGGGGGAAGTCTGTGGTCTGCATATTTCAGCCTGAGTACCAAAACTGCTTGGATATTACAGGGACACATGTTGCTGAACTCTGATCACTCTGTCCCAGCAGCCCAGGATGGCACCCAGCTGAGCTACAGAAATGTTCGTGGTAGGTCAAAAGAAGCAGATTGGTTTCTCACAGCAGATATGAGTAGCACAAACAGTCCACCTAGGCAGTTATCAGTGTCCTGTTAAGTGCAACAGGATGGCAAGGCAGCCTGGAGAACTGAAAAAACACAGCAAGTCCTGTTCATACTTGTAGCAAATTTTCTTGGGCTCAAAGGATTTCTCTAAGATTTAAACAAATAATAGGATCAGAAGGTTTTAAGAAGCTCCCATGGGCTTGTAAGGGGCTCGATCAATCCCCCTGTGCACTCAGTAACTTTTAAAAAAAGAAATCTCCAAATTATACACAGCTATTGTGATTTACACCAGCTGAGGATCTCTCAGCCTGCCTGTAATGGGGACAGGACCAGGCTGCTTGCCAGCACTTTTGGCTTTGCTGCACTAGGAGTGACGTTCAGTTATGCGTGACCACTCACCATCAGATTTCTTTACATTGACAAGCTTTGAAGTCAGAGCACTTTGCTCTCCTTCCACAAACCATTTTCACTCAAAACAATAACTATTTAAATAGGAGCCTCACCAAAGCCATTTCAGATATTTTTTTTTTTTTACTCCTTTATCAATGATAAAATACAGTTAAATTACAGAGAGACCTGCCTGCTCCATAGCACCTATTCATCATAGGCTGGATATCCCAATGCTAAACCACCTCCATTAATTTTCAGTGCTGGTAGAGAAGGCACCAGTGGCTTCACACAATATTACAATGAAACCTAGAAAGAATAAAATTGAACAAATCATACTTTTTGCTGAAAATCTTGTTAAGTCCTCCCCACAAAACCCACTAAAAGTTGTCTTTTCATAGCCAGCAGGGCTGCTAGAGGCTTGAATGAGATTTGTGGACCTCATCCTGCCTATTCAGAGCAAAAGATAACACCTGCAGGAAGCAGGCAAAAGGTTAAAACCTGGTACCTCTGTGTTTTCCTAAGTGCAGAGCTTGGCACCAGAACAGAGGCTGGGAACAATGGCAGGAGCATTGTCCCTGTTTTCTTTTCCCTTAAAGTAACATTTTTGCTGCAGTGTCATCTTTCTGCTCAGCCAAGCAGGCGCTCTGGGTCAAATCAGCTGCGTGAGCCGTCAGCAGATTTTTCTGGCCCTTTCAAAAGATCTTCAGGCATTGTACTAAGAAGTCAAATCAGTGAAAAAACAGGAAAAAAAATGGACAGACTACCCACACATTTTACCAGTCAGGCGCTTGCATGACTGTGAAATAATCAGCATTCTTTTGGTGAAATGTAGCAGCTTTAAACCAGCAATCTGGCTTTGCTCTCTGGAAAACAGCGTGCTTTCTCGAAAAAGCTAAACCCAGGGTATTACAGCCTGACAGCTTCAAAATTCCTCAGACCTCCCATAGGAATCACTCACAAAAGAGCAGGCTGTTCCCCAGGGCTGGATGTCAGGGAAACAGACCCTCTGATGGAAAACCCTAAGGGAAGGCATACTTCCATTTACACCATCTTTTATGTTTTGGCTAAGTGGCTTCTTTGTAATTGCTGGATTTAGGCGAGAAAAGCTCCACCTCTCCTCACAGTTCCTGTAATGCAGCAGTAAGAGCTTTAGGGCCTGTTGGGTCACTTCCCAAAGAGAGAAGACAGAGCAAAATTTCCTAGAGTTATTTCACATATTTTGGCAAGCATCTTCCAGAAGACATGGACACAAACAGCACGGAGGACAGTCCCACTTTCACAGCTCTGCACAAACCATACCCATTTCTAGGAGCGTCACAAACCAGCTCTACAGAGGGATAAGAGGCTCTGAACAAACTTAATTGCTGTTTGTCAGGATTTCCATAAATCCATAGAAAAGAACCAGCATTTTTAAAATTACACAGAATTTTTTAAAAGGAGCAGTATTTTTAAAAAATGCACCCTTTCTATATCAAATTCCTTCAAGGGCTACTGCTATCCCAAATAAAAGAAATGGAGGAGTTTCATACAGGACTTCCACACATAATGACTACTATGAGTCCCTGTGGTTGTGATGGCAATCAGCAGGTTGCTAAAACTCATGAAGACTAAAGTTTAATTGCTCATAATTTTGCCACATAGAATCACTTGGGCTAAAACTTTCCAATGCTTGGGACATATAACTAAATCCTTATGAGAGAAAAATAATAGAACATCTCATCAGCAATTCTATGATTTGGTACATTCACACATGAGCTGAATCAAGGCAGAACAGGACATTTTCTTCAATTCTTTGTTTTGCAACCTTAATAAGGTGTTTGATTTAATTTTATGTATTTGTAAATTTACTTAATTTGGTAATGTGATGGTAAGTGAATGCTAATTCCTCGTACTTGTGGAGCAGAAGAGGAAATAATCATTGCTGCACATTAAATAACAGATTATAGCCTTAATTTCTATTTGTTTGGTACTAAAGGAATGGTCTTCAACCTTATGCTCTCCCTTGTTGCCTTTTCCCATAGGAACTTCCTCCAGTTTGCTCTACAGTGAAAGACAGATAAAATCATTTCTAAAATGAGATGGAGGCCTGAAATGCAAATCAGGGGAAGAAGGCATCAGAAAGGGGTCTTCATGCAGATTTGGTAGGTTATCAGGTCTTTACCTGCCTGGTAATCAATCCTGATGCCTGATCAGCTTTAGGGGATGGACCCAGGAGAGGCACAAAGGCTCTTTATTCCCTCTGCTCATGTTGTGACTCTGCTATAAAGCCTGGTTCACCAGGAAGGGCAAGGTGGGGCTGGACACAGGGCCTATCAAGTAACGTTAATGTTCAGTCAAGATATGGACCTTGTGTTTGAATGAGACAGACAGTCTTTGAAGAACATAATCTGTGTTGCCAACAATGGCTGGAGTGAAAGGAACTTGCTCTGGTTACCTTATAGGATGGACTGGTAAAGCAAAGTTGGATTCTTATCAGGATGTTGGGTTTGGGTTTTTTAATCATTGATTCATATGGTAATGGCTGTGAATATACAATGCAAGGTCTTCAAAGGGAGGAAATATAAGAAGGGTATAGTTTCACCCAGTTCATGTTAAGGTTCCACACTTTTGTTCTGTGTGATTTTTTTGTTTGTTTTTAATACATAAACCCTGCTGTCCTTGCAGGGACTAATCCTACCCATGTCTGTTCAGATTCCCTCCGATTCCAGTTGCATACAGGCTCACCAGCAACAGTGAAAAGCAGCAGCTCTCCTGGGGTGCTGTGCTCCTCAAATTGACCTTAGCTCTGTTTACCCTTGCTTCAAAAGTTTGGGCCAACATCTGCTAAATAAACTGTTGAGTGCCGGGATGATGGGGACAGGGAGGAGGAGTTAAAAACAAATGGGATTGTTCTGAAATGAGACAGTCGCAAGGAGCTCTAGGGAGATTATAGTGGGTCAGAATACAGAGGCAAATCCCTCCGAATCAGTAGAAAACCTTCTTCTGACAGCTCTCACCCAGTTTTGAAGCATATAGAACATACCTATTCAAAAGGCATGTTTCCAAGTCAGACTGAACACTCTTTTTAATACCAACCCAAGCAACACTTCTATGTCTTCTGTTTTATCTTTATTTTCAGCACACTGGAAATACCCAGGTACTTCAGCCATGCAGACAGTAGCAGTTTTGTTCATACAGTGTGGTTAAGAAGGGCATCAGCTTACATTTAAGATACTAGAAACTGTTCTCTTTTCTACCAAAATTGAAGTTATTCATCCCAACAGCATCCAGCTGCAGACATGGGGGCTAGAAAGGTGTTTTCAAATCTGATTGTGTGTTCCTTCCAACACATCATGGTTTAGACCCTGACTACCACCAACCACAGCAGTTCACAAGCTGTTAGTTTCCCCCAATATAAGAAATGCCTGACTAGGTCACACTTACGACTCTAAGTTTGGTCCCCAGGCCAGTGGCCTGCACAACATCATTGGAATAGGCCTCCCAGAGAAGTGGTGGAATCACCATCCCTAGAAGTGTCCAAAAGGCATGTGGTTTTGGCACGTGGGGACAAGTTTAAAGGTAATCCAGTGCTGGATTAATGGTTGGACTCAATGATCTCAGAGGTCTTTTACAACCTTAATGATTCTATGATTCTGCCATGTGGTTATGCTTCCTGAGGTGTTTGGCAGGGGCAGAGTAATCAAAGCTCACTCACTCTTGTGGAGTGTGAGGATGCTCAGCACCTTGATGGATCAGCTGCGTAAGTATTGTCTCACATCTAAAGCCTTCCCAATTTGAAAGGCTTGCCATCTGGACTGTCTCTAGACACTAATTCTGAAGGGTGCTTTAGTTGTGGGGGCTAAAGCATGGCTTTCTTGTAGCAGCTACATTCACACTAGGAAGTCAGTGACTGCATAGCACTCCTTAAATAACCGTATCCTCAAGATTCAGTATATGCCTTTAAAGCATCAGGATTAGCATCCCTTAAAAAAGAAAAACAGGGTAACATGAGAGCAGATATTCCCATTATCAACATATCTATGTATTTTTTAATCCCAACCAGCACGTGGCCCTGGTATTATCTCACAGCAGTATGTTCCAGAGCTTATCCAGAATACCTTTGCTTTCATCACCTTCAAAGTTCCCTGAATATTTCCTTATTTGTCTGTCAGGCTGCCTTTGGTTTTCTGGACAGCTCTGTTCATATTCCAGGCATCCAAGAAACAGATTCCAGCTGATTCTAAGACACTGTCTAGAAAAAAAGGCAAATGAGGGTCTCCTGGACACCAAGCTGTCTGATACACAGCATTAGTGGAACCAGTACAGTGTCATCTGAGGTGAGTTCAAGCCCAAGAATACCCTCTCAGTACTACACAGAGCTTTATAGTAAACCTTGAAAACCTGAGCAATCAAAGGTGACTAAGAAGCCAAGAAAATTGGGTAAAATGCAACATTTCTTAATCAAAGATGCCAGCTAACTGGGAATCTGCTTTAGATTCTAAAACTGATTGTCCACACATGAAAAGGTGATGGTTAGTTTGAACAGAGCTTTATTCGCTCATGCCAACCACTCAGAGAAATTAAGTGGAACTTATTTGACTGAAAGCACCTTGCTGAGTCATACTGGAAATTATCAGTGAGCACGAAGAGATGGGGACCAGTAAAGTGAGCTGGTCAGTCCCTGATCAGGAAACCACCAGGCAAAATGTTAAAAAAGTCAATCTCTAGGAACTTTCCTAGCAGAGTTCTTTTAAAAGGGTCCACAGGGTAAATCTTGCTAATAGATATCACTAACAGTTTTGGCAAGAGAACATAATGTGGTGTTTAGAGGCTGGAAGGCTCTGTCTCAGGGTCTCCAACCCACTGGCTGCTCCAAGAGCAGGGCTGGATGCCACATCTATCAAGAGAAAGCTGATTACAGGAAACCTGACATTTTCCAGTTGAAGTATTTCTGTGAAGCATCATTCTCCTTGTTTCACACCTAGGAAACTCATCCACGAGAGATTTCTCTCAGATCAGTCAGGAAGGTGACTGATTCACAAAGATTTAAATGATGGTTTGTTAAGAGCCAGACAAGAACAGTAATCACTAAACCAAGTCTCTCTCTCCTCGAGGTTACAAGTCCTTGAATTACTCTCCTGGAACAAATCTCAGGTACATCAATCCTACATTGGAATATTTAAGGGTTAAATAGGGATTACAAAGCATTTTCTCTGCTGATGGTAAAACAGTAGTAAGCTAAGCCTGTTCAGTTCACCTTTAAAAGTTGAAAACTAGAAGAAGCAGGGAGTTAAAATCTGTGTCACTCAATAGCTCCTGGCAAACTTTTCTTGGCTTTATGGTTATGCTTCTAAATCCTCTCAATTTAATGGTGTAGGTTTCCCTATTTTTAGATCACAAATTGAGGCAGTTCTGCTTTTTCCCCTGCACTATTTTTTAACCAGACGGTGGTTATTAGCAGCAAAGAAGAAAGAGTGTCCTTTAAATAAAAACAAAAAAACAAACAAAAAACAAACAACAACAAAAAAACCAAAACAAAAAACAACAACAAAAAACCAAACACTGTACATGCAAAATAACCACATGGCTGGAGAAAGAAAATCGCTCCCAGGGGCTGACAGACCTCTTGAGTTTCCACTTCACTGGCCCACGAGGCAGGTCTGGTGCTGGGACTCCCGAGACCCCGGAGGTGCCAGGACGCTTGGCGGCTGACGGAGGAGCTGCCTTGGCACAAGCCTCCCATCAAGCACAGGTCACCAACAGGTCTGCAGTGAGTGTCAGCCCACAACACTCTGGCTGGATTGTAACCAAATAACCCCCAGTATAATGCAATAATCGGGGTGAATTTGGCACCTTGCTGCCTCCTCTCTGCCCGGCTGTGGTTGGGCTGGGGGCTGTCTGCACAGGGAGGGCATGCTGTCCTCCAGATTGTTTTGAAACAACACGAAAAAAGCTTATCATAATCCTCCTGGCAATTAGAGCCTGGTTGGCTGTAAAGTGCAATGCATTTATCAA
This sequence comes from Sakesphorus luctuosus, assembly GCA_013396695.1. Lineage (NCBI taxonomy): Eukaryota > Metazoa > Chordata > Aves > Passeriformes > Thamnophilidae > Sakesphorus > Sakesphorus luctuosus. Next base: position 340,879 of record VWZD01002786.1, on the reverse strand, counting down.
AACCTCCTTTGAAGGCGCTGAGGGAAGTGAATTTGAAGCTGTTAGGGACTGCAGGAGTAAGAGAGCCCAGCTGCTCCCCGGGAGCCTGAACTGGGGCAAGGGGGCAGAGGGAGGAGGGAGAATTCCCTTGTCTGGGACATGCACATTTTCCATCAGCCTGTTTGTGCAAGGATAAATAAAATGTTATCTCTCGCAGTGTATCTCTAGAAAGCTTGGCTGATTACAGCTGGCATGCTTTGGGGGCTCTTCCTGCAAGGTTTGCCAAAAAATTAGCCACTCTGGAGCCATAAATCATCCCAAACCAGGCTTCTTCTCCCCTCATCCCCATCACCGTGAGAAAGAAAAAAAAAAAAAAGAGAGAGAGAAAATTGTCCAATTGCCAGTTTTGTGAAGTGTCATGAATACAAAACTGGCAGCATTGGCCTTTTTTCCAACATGCATCAGCCTGAGCTTCCCAGAGGCAATTCATACACAGCAACATGTTGAAGGAGCTCATCTCCCCTTGTCACACAACATGGCTCTGGTCCAGCAATGAGGTGGGATTATGACAGTGCAGTCTTTTAAAAAAATATCTGAAGTAACAGGCTGGAGCACTGTTCCTACATCTCTACAACCACAGACTGGGTGCTGGCAACTGATTAAATTCTCCAGATCCCTTTAATTTCCAACTCAGAGCCTCTGCTCTCTCTGCAACCCCATACACCTCTAGACATCCTTTTCCTTCTCCCTGCTACTCAAAATTGCAAGGTTGTTTTCTTAGAGGGCAGGGGGAAGAAAATTACTCATGATGATCTCTATTCTCAACTGCTTCTCAGAGCAAAGACCATCTTCCATTTGAGCAAAGATCATATTGCTGGATTTTTATGCTGTAATGTAAGTGGTATCCCTACAGCAACCAGTGAGGTTGATCATGCCCCTCCTACCTCACAGAAAGGAGCTGAGTCCAGCCATTCAAAACTGCTAGGGCTCTTTGCAGAAGCTTGTTGGCACACACAAACCCTCACCAAGAAAAAGAGTGTCAGAATAGGGAGTGAAAACCATGGAAGAATGGGAATAAGCAGATGGGAAAGTAAAGATGAATTAAAGATTAATTAAATTGCCCTGAGTAAACCATCTGCAGAGAGCAGGACCTCTGAGTCACCCTTCTGCATCTCCACATCCCCTTCCAAAAAAGTTTCTCTCCTCTGCAAGGTTTTGTTTATCTAAAACCACTGTATTATTTTAATCATTATTTTAATCATTCCCAAAAGCCTTTCCTTTGGGGGATTCCTGCTGAGCTCCCAAGCTGTGTTCTCCACTGGAGTAAACCATCCAAGATACTCTAACTGGGCTGCTGATTTACATCTACTAGAGATCTACCCTCCTCCCAGCCAACTCCACTCCCTATGCTCACCCCTGCACAAGCCTTGTCTAAAAAACTGACGAAACCTTGCAGTGCATCCTCCCCTGCACAGGGCTATTCTTGGGATTTAAGGAATGTGGGCATTATATTGTTATGAAAAGGGGCACTGTCCTGAATTTATATGCAGGAAGGTTGCAGGGATGAGAACCAGCGTGTAGTAGCCTTACATCTATGTCAATGTTACAGGGGTGACAACAGCAAAAAAACTTTGATCAATCTCAGAGTACAAACGCAGGTTTATATTCTTGCCATCTGGCAGAGTATCATGTTAAGAGCCAGGGAGACAACAGTGGCTGCTGCTACACAGTGTACTATATACCAATAAAAGCTGAATGGATCTACAATAAAGCAGACTTTTGAAATAGCTGTGAAAGGAAAATCTAGGCCACTAAGTGCTGTTAGAAACAATGTCCTTATATTTTTTCCCCTTCCCTTCCTATTCTCCTCTGTCTTGCTTCTGCTCTTGGGATTCCTCCTCCCTCCCTTTTCCCAGCCCTGGTGGCTGCATAGAGAGCTATCAAGTGAAATGCTGAACCTAAACTAAAGGTTGTGTTCATTTAACAAGCATTAAATAACGGTCAGGAGGGGCAGACTGGCAGCTGCCTTCACAGCTGAGGCCAATCCCCCTCCATAAATGGTGAAGCACAGCATCCCCACGACTGGAGGAGGTGCTTGTAGTCTCTTCTTTCCTGCTTCTTCCTCCCCTACTCAGCACAAAGGCATACAAGATGCATGCTGAGCCAGAGACCCATGGATGAAATCCTGGACTAGTGTAATCACTGTCTTTTGCACTTCTCCAGAGTTCCTTCGGCACAAGATGCTTCAGTCGTTTCCTGGACCTTGCCCATAGCAGCCATAAACTCCCAAATATGATCAAGCCATCACAGTGGTCTACAGAGCTCTGCATACATTGTCAAATGCAAATGTCTTCTATTAGAAACTAAGTGGACACACTCTGCCCTGCACTTTCCACATGCCAAAAGCACATTTGCACACAGACATGCAGTAGTGCCTTACATGTTGTTATTTATGCTGCCAAGTGACTGTGAATCCCTCTGATGGGGATCAGGAGAAACCCTTATTTTACTGATGAGTTTACCATAGCTTAAAGACATTTGCTCAAGTTAGTAGCAAAGTCAGGAAGACATCCTGCCCATCCTGGTTCCCAGAAATCAGTTTCAACACCAAGATCCCCACCACTCCTCTATTTAACTTCACATGTCATGAACCTTGAAACAAAACATGCTCAGAATCATCTTTCACACCAAGCTGTATAACATATCTCAACTACCAAATTATCACACCCACTAGACATGGACAGACACGAACACAAAAATGCCAAGGTGCACTCTCCAGTAACACACGGGTGGAAATACCATGGACAATGGCGTGTCATCTAAGGGACCCCATGGGATCCCTTCTCTCTGAGTAGGTATTTCCCAGGAAATGAATAACAATAATACCCAGCAATTAGACAGAAGAAAGATGTAGCCTGGCAGCTAGGTCTCATTGTTACTGCATTTTCCTATCAGGAAATACAAGGGTCTCAGAAGGGAAGTAATGGAAATGATCACTTGAAACAACTGAACAGGTTGCTAGGCTAGACCCTACAGGGAATAGTCCTGACCTGGCAGGAAGACCCACTAACTCTATTCTTCCTCTTTGGCATCTGCAGTCCTACAATTGCTCAGTCATTTCAATAAATCCTTCAGCTCCTCTAATTTCATCTCTTTTATGGGTTTAATTCTTTAAATATCTCCCTGCCCATCATTCAGGCCAGCATTCTATCTTCAGTTGCAACTTTGAGCTCCCAAACATGCTCAGCACTCAAGAGGCCACCTTCAGAAAGTCACAGAAGAGGTGTCATTGTCTTGCCAAGACTCTGAAGCACTAAGGGCATATTTGATGGCTGCCTGAGTCTTCAACAGGAAGAAATGTTTGCATGATGTTCTTATGAATGTTCACACTGTCAAGAGGGCTAGATACTGTTTTCCCAAAGTAACTTGACCCATTTAAAGACCTTCTCTGGGAAAGCCAGTTGAGTATCTCTAACATCTGCATTACCACAGACACTCTCATTTTAACCATCCCCTTTATCTCACTATATTTTTGTTGATAGCTGAACTATGCAATGCAGTGGTTCTGGCATCCCAGCAATGGCTAGTTATCAGGAGCAAGAAAGCACGAGGTCTGGGAACTCACTGAAAACATTCAGAGGTGATATGTGAGGGACTGGGAGAGATTAGACAGAGTTTGCTGGGACTCCAGGAATTCCTGCAATTCAGGAGTTACAAGGCAGGATTTCTTTTTTGCATGGAACAGCAACAAACATGAAGATGGGAGTTTCCATTTCTCTTTAAAGTTGTTTTCCCAAACTGTCACACATATAGACCTTCTCCTGTTTTTTCTCCGCTGTTTCAAGCAGTTGGGGTACCCAGGGCAAGTCCTTAGAGTAACAACCCTCATGTTCCCTGAAGAGGCTCAACTAAGCTCTCATTTCACTAGGAGCTAGACTTTGGAGCCTGACTGACAACATCCACATAGCTGCCTCCCCAGCAATTCACCACTTAGAAAAGGCTAATTAGTATGAAGTAATTCGTTTCAGGCAAAGAATGTTTGAAAAATAATCTGTGTGTGTAAGGTCTGCCATCCTACATTTTGTTCAACACACTTTTTTTTTCTCTGCTGCTAAAAGAGATCCCAGAAAGATTATGTAAGACACCTAAACTAGGCAGATGCTGGAGATTCAGAGAATCAAGTGTTAAACATATTAAAATGCCTAAGGATGCAACTTCAAAACTAAAGGCTGCTGATGTAACAGGCATATAAAATGTGGAAGTTTCACAGATGATGCTAATTATCCTAAAAGCTCACCTCCCTTTCCCATACACCTCCACACCTCAGTTCTTGCTTTTCCAGGGGAAACAAACAAGACAACACAAAAGTGATCCAGCAGAAGACAGATGTGCTGACAAGGATGCCTTGCCAGAGTTGTGGCTACATTCATTTGCCTCTTAGCTCCTGCCTGGTCATGGGGCAGCTGTGAAAACAAGGGGAAAGCACTACGTGAAGGCAGAATGGAAATGCCGACACAGCCCCAAAGTAATAGCACACAACCTCAACCACAGACACTGCAGTGGGAGCTTTCTTGCGTTGTTGTTGTTTTTCCCTAAAATAGCCTGTAAGATAAAGACAGCCAGTGATTAGTTAAGTGCCATCCTCCCTGATACATGTTAGCCCATTATCTGCTCCTCACACTTAATGTCTAATTGCACTGCAACATCCAAGCAGGACAGCCTGTCCTAAGAGGGACTGAATGGACTGACGGGGGGAGGGAAAAAAAAAAAGAAAATAAAGCCTGCTGTCACATCCAAGAAATGAAAAGGCTACACACCAGCTGGATTAGGATGTCACTTACGGGGATTTCAGCAGCAGCAGTGCAAAAGGTTACTTCTAGGAAAGGTTGGCTACCTCTCAGAAGTACATGCAGGTTCCAAACTATTGGGTCTGGAAAGGTTTCCTGCCTGCAAAAATAGCCACGTGTTCTCTGTCAACGAGAGCCAGGCTCTTCCCTCTTTCCTGTCTGTTTATAACAAATCTCTCCAAGGATGCCAGTGCTCCAGAGAGAGACAGCCCCTGCCATGCCCTGCTTAAAATCTCCACAGAAAAAGCAACAGGGGAGAGGAAACATTATTCATTCTCAAGGAGAAGTTTTAAAATTTTTTTTCTTTTTTTTCTTTTTTTTTTTCTGGGGGGATTACTTTTTTAAATGATTCATTACAATGATCCTGTTTACCAAGTAAACCTATAAACAATCTGATCAGTATGGTGGCAGAGCAACACACTAAGCCCTGTGGTATTGTCTCCCACAACATCTTCACCGACAAATTAACTGTGTACGGACTAGAGAAACAGACAGTAAGGTGAAAACCAACTGAACTGCCAGACGTAAGAGGTTGTGTGATCAGTAGCAGGAAGTCCAGCTGGAGAACAGTCACTACCCATGGATCAGTACTGGGGCTAGTACTGTTTAAATCTTCATCAATGACCTGCAGACCAGGACTGAGTGCACCTTCAGCGAGTTTGCAGAGGACACAAAAATCTGGGAGGAGTGACTGTTGTACCAGAAGGTCAATGATGCCACTCAGAACAACCTCAACAGGTTGGAGAATGAGCAAACTGAAGCCTCATAGAATTCAACGATGGAATATGCAAAGTCCAACAGCTGGGGAGGAACCCTGCACCAGCACAGACTGGAAACATCTGCATCTCAGAGATATTAAAACCAAACTGGTCACGGCCTCTCCAGCTGCCCCTGCTGTGAGCAGAGTATTTAGACTACATAGTCTCCAGAGGTTCCTTCCCACTTCAGGTATTCTGTGATTCTTTAAGTTCTCATAGAGTCTGTGAAGAACATGCAAACACTCTGGCTTTACAGCACATGAATAAACCCCAATACTGAGACTGCCTAACAGTTATTGTACCTTCAAGTCAAAGGTGACTATGAAAATGTCAGTGATGAAGGCTGTCAAAAAGAACACCAGAGAGAAGGCTCCACAAGCACAGCAAGCAATGCACAAAAACATACTACATCATCTAGGGCCAAATATGAAGTCTTCTTCTTTTGTTTTTCTCATTTTGATCTTATTTCAGCTTTTGCTAAGGAATGATGTTACAGTTTACCACTTGTCAGAGATGTAGGGTCAAGTTTTTCTCACTCTCCCTCTTTTAAAAGTACATTTCATGTTACATCAGAGATTTGATCAGGGATTTCCATATCCTGAGTCAACAAGCTGAACTTAAGATGAGGAGCAACACACTGGCTCTTCCTTTGTCTTGACCTTTCTTGAGATACTCCTATTTACATTTTCTTCTAACGTAAGTATGTTGGTCTAAACAAAAGTATAAAAACAAGTTCAGGAAAACTTCATTTCCCAAAAATACTTCCATCACCTCTGATGGGGACATAACTTTCTCTAAGTATGCACAACATGAGCCCAGCTGCAATGTGTGTGCTGTGTAAACCCGGTGTGACTCTGCTGAAGTCAGCAGATGTGGTGTGGATTTGCAGTGCTCTCTTAGAATGAAGAACTTTGCCTTCTATTTATCACACACTTCCTGGCTAAAGAAACACCCTTAAAATGGCATTCATATTTTCAGCAAATGTGTTAGAAAAAGAAACAAAAAAGACCATCAATTATTGAAAAAAAAAAGAAAAAACCTTATGCAAGGGCAAAAAATAGCCTGTAGTCCAAGTTTTGCTGTTACACTGACAAACAGTTGAACTCATTCTCATCTTGTCCTTAACAACACTGCACAGCCACTTTAACTTAATCAGGCAGCAATAATACAGTTTTCATGCAAATAATTCACAAATCTGCCATGAATTGGTAATACTTAGCTCAATTTGACAGCTAACCATACCATCAGACAAGTATTGATGAAAGATAAAGATAATGAACGAGAAACTTGTGTTTAAATCCCAAGCAATTAATAACTAAGGACAAACAGACAGATGAAATCTGTCAGAACGTGGAAAGAATCCACTAATTGCATTGCACAGTCCTCCACCTTCACTCACCTGCACTGGCCCTCCCCACAGACATAGGGCACACCAGCCCTACCCACCACATCGTGTTATATCCACCATGTGTGTTCCATCTGCCATGTCATGCCCTACCCACCACACCATCCCATCCAGCTCCTCATGGCACCCACTGCAGCAGGTCTGCACCATGCCCTCAGCCAACAGAATAAAGCACAAGGCCTTCTCTGCCTCAGCTGCCGGTTTTTCCTCCCCCAACCTCCACATTAGTAGACATTTATCTGAAAAAAAGTCACCTTTGAAGCAAAAACTCCGGCGGGGGCTGGACACTGGGAACGGGGCCCTTTCCATCCACACTGTCCAAACACTCTGGCAAGCAGTGCTATCTCAGCTTGGCTCCCTCCTCAGCCCCAGACAAACGTGGCTTCTCTCTTGACTTGCTATTTAAAAACTGTCCCAAGATTGGCACATGGAGGTTTCAGATTAACGAGCTGGAGCCATCAGCAGGCAGGCAGTGTCCCTGTCCCCTGTGTCATGCCAGGTGCCCCCACAGCAGAGCTCCTGCATCCTCCATGTCACACCACTCCATTTATTTACTGATGGCTTACTCTTATTTTTTAATTTAAGGAAGATCACTCCGTAAAGTCCCAGTTGCAAGGGAGAGGAGGCTCAGCCATGGGAATATGTTGCATAAATTTAAGGGTTTATTGCATTTACACATCCCCTCTTAGCACACTTTACCAGAATAGCTCTTTATCTGCAGACACAGCTCCTTGACCCAGGCTGAATGTGGAGCCTGTACTGAGGTGAACAGCACAACCAAAGCCACTTGGCTCCCTGAGCTGTGTCTCTCCAGCCAGCCTGTCCCCTCAAAAGCCCACAGCTGCACAGCCCACAGTACTGAAAACCTCCTCCACCCAGAGTCTAGAAGAAGGCAGGTATTTTGTTTCATGTACAGTTTCAAAGATTCTGAACTCCAGATTGATGTCGAGCAGCAGCAACACCTGAAGTATGGAAATTATCTTACAAGGAAAACCTTATTTTCCTTCAGAAAATAATGGACCTGTTGGAACAAGTCCTGAGGAGGCCACAAAACTGCTCAGAGTCCTGGAGCACCTCTGCTATGGAGACAAGCTGAGAGAGTTGAGGCTGTTCAGCCTGCAGAAACAAAGGCTCCATGGAGACCTTCTAGCAGCCTTCTAGCACCTAATGAAGACTTACAAAAAAAGAGAAAGAGCTACTTCTTACAACGGCAGATAGTAACAGGACAAGGGGGAATGGCTTTAAACTAAAAAAGCAGAGATGTGGATTCAATCTTAGGAAGAAATTCTTTACTGTGAGAGTGGTGAGGCACTGGAACAGGTTGCTCAGAGAAGCTGTGGATGCTCCATCCCTGAAAGTCTCAGTGCCAGGTTGGACGCGGCTTTGAAAAACCTGATCTCATGGCAATCTTGCCCATGGCAAGGGGGTTGGAATGAGATGATCTTTAATGTTCTTTCAGGTTGATTCTGTGATGATTTTCAAGAGGATTGCACAGGTCCGAGTTTTGGTAAAGCCCGCACAGCTGTGGAGGCACTTGAATTTCAATGGGATGGGACTGTGATTTCTGAAGGAGAATAGTTCTTTTCCTGTATTTTTTTTTTACTCTCTATATCAGAGGTAATGTAATTACATATACAGAGAATAGAATAGTGTATATTTGTCACTCTGTGTTGCCCAGGGCAGTCATCTGTAGTGATGCAAAACAGATTAAAGCCCTGTCATACCAACCCAGTAAGGTTTTACATCATGACTATCACAGCAGTCCCCCCAAGGTCCCAGTCAGGATCAGAGCCCTGACTAAATGAGGTACAGTGCAAACACACAATGAGAGAGCACATCCAAATGGACAGACCAGAAAGAAAACAGAAGAATGAACAGAAGTATGAAATTAATTGGCCAAGGTCACACATCAGGTCAATTCCAAGGCCAGGAATCACCCCAAGGGCAGGTCACACCAAGCTTCACACAGGTTTGCACAACCGTAAGTGAGTATACACTTTAAAACCAGACTTGTTGCATAGGGAAACATGGTTTGGGGGCAGCACCAGTCCAGAGGTACTTGCCAGGTCCTTCTCTTTATAGCTCACAGATGCACTCCTGCTTTCCGTGGCAAACCAGGACCAAAAGAGCATCATCAGTAGGTGATGACATCATTTAATACCTTTGCTTTCTTAGTGCAGCTGGATGTGGGTGAAGAGATCAATGCTCCCAGAACTTAGCTTACTGCAGGATGAGAAGCCTGGGGGGACCAGTGCTGGGTTGAGAAAAAGAAATAGTCAGCAAGAGGCTTAAGATAAGCTATTGCAAGAGGATTGACAGTGGTGGACCCTGATGATAAAAATTAGGCACAAGACACAAAATAACTTTAACATTCAGAAGCAACTCAAAAAAACCCACAGGAACATAGACAGACATTTATGTCATCCCTGTGAGAGGACAAGGCAGCAATAAGCAAGTAGAGAACAACTCAAGCTGTAGCCATCTGAAGAGCTGAAATGACAATCCCCAAAGCTGATGGATGGGAAGAGCCTCAATCACAGCAGGTGCAACCTCACAGCAATTTGTAGGACCAGGCTGGTATTCCACACAGCCATGCTGTACCCTACACACCGTGGAGTGTGTGCTGCTTTCCACATGCCCAGTGACGGCAGCACAGCAATGAGATGACATCATGTCTCAGGTAATGCCATCAAGTCACAGCACACACAGAGGGGAACTGGTAACTGCAGGGACAACTTGTGGGGCTGCACCAACTTTGTTACCACCTCGTGTTGTTGGTGAATGCTAAAAAAAAGTGGCTGCTGTGGAAGACATCTAAATAAAAAAGAGCAGGAATTGTATGCTAATCCTGAGAGCTGTGTGGTTGAAGTTCATGGAAAATCTGGTCTAGGATGCCTAGAAGACAAGCCACATCCTAGGTTAAAAAGCCATCCTGGTGAGTCCCTAGGGGACAGTATTTTGTTTCCAGTTATTATCCATCATCTTTAAATAACCCTATCAAACAGTAACCTCATCCACATCATCCTCCAAGAGCAGTATTCAGAACAGTCCCTCACATGACCTCTTCCATTTCCCATCAGTGCCCACCCAGAAGCACAACGATCACAAGGAAACTCTGCCAGCTTCAACCCAGGCTGGCACAGGGTTTGGAGATGGCTGGTTTGGAGGTCAGAAGCAAGGCTGCCCACCTCAAACAACAGACACACATGCATCTCATACATTTACTGACAATCTCTGCCTTGCAATTTCTGAAAGCAGTTGTTAGGGGCCAACATTAGAAATGAACCACAAGATTACAAAGGGGTCATGGACAGCCACAGCCAGGCTCAGCCCACCTGAAACTGTGGGCACCTCAAACAGAAAATCTCAAGCCCATCACCACGTGCCAACTCTTTTGTATCCCTGCAGATTCAGATGAGGAGAACAGGCATTAAATCCAAGCAGATCTGCGGTTTAGGACTTCAGCCCTAAAAGGGAGGCTTTGCCTTACTTATTTTTACATTCCAGTCATATATAAACAAAGAATATGATCTGCTTTTGAGGATTTAAAGTCTGTGGATCTCACTGTCAACGTTAAGGGGCTTGGCTGGTGTCATCATCAGATCTGATGTGCCAGGTTGATATCCCTCCCACAAAATGTTTTAAAAAGGAAGGGAGCACTACAGAAGGGAAAATTGAGGTTGTTTTTGAAGAATTTGTTGCTGTTAAGGAAGGCAGGGAAACACTTTTGGTTCAGATCAACAGGGCTGGGTAATGAGTGAGCAGACCTTCTGCTCTAAGCCCTTGTGTTTCATCAGCACATGAGCTCTTCACTGGTGCATGGGTCAGCCCTGTTCCAACCATTAAAGCAATGGCATTTTCAGCACTGTTTCCCTCCAGAGGCTGTCCTGTAAGCTCAAATGTCTGGAGCTATTTCCACTGCCTATCTTTACCCTCCTGAGTAGCTAATTGCCAGAGTAGATCACTCTGAGTCCTCACTTAGATACCCAAATTGGATGCCTACAGATGATACCTCCACTTTCTCACACACTCCCTTTCACGTCTGTTTCACACTGTCAGATTGGTGCTAACAAACCCAGGCATCCACAAAACTGAGTGCTTCTCCTTCTATGATTATTTTATCTCAAGAACAAACTGCATCCCTTGCCTGGGAGCTGTGGTTCAGCTGGTTGTTGGCTGTGGTTTGTGGCAGAGTGCAAAAGAAGGCTCATCAACTTCTCTGCACAAGAAAGAGAAACCACAGGTGAAATGTAGGACCAGCCTCCTGCACTCAGACACCTGTCTATGAAGGCAGTGCCTTGCACCCAGGGATTGATTTGTAATGAAAAGGGGAAGAAGAGAGAGAAACCTCTCTCCAAGCTTGTGTACCACTTCTCCAAGTGGTCAGCTTGCCTCCAGTGGTCTCGCTTTGGCACATTACACCTAGATTTGAGCTGTGAAACTTCGGGTTCAACTCATCTGTAAAACAGCCACTATAAAAGGAAGGGGTGGGGGGGAGCTCCGGGAATCCTACAAAATGTAACTAGCAGGAATTAAAACGTAAAAGAAACACCCTCCAGGGTCTTCACAGAAGGTATAAACGCAAGCAACTGTTTTACCAGGTGTTATTGTGCAGCGCCGGCTGTTAGAGCGACTCTTTGCTGGCATCTCGTCTGTCTCATCTCCCCAGTACCCCTGAGCCCACTGGGCAGGCAGCGCTGAGCAGGGAAGCCGGAGAAGTTATTAGCCAGCCTTGCTCGGCAAGGGCTGAACCGGCGCCGGGCTTTGAGCAGCTGAATGAAGTGTTGTCATTTCCCAGCTGGGAGCGGGAAAGAGCACGGTGCCGCTTCCTGATGCTGTTATTTTATTTTGCAGCAGCTTCCCCTTCCCGCTGTCTGAATGTCACAGATTACTTCACTGCTGTGCGAGCATTGGAGGGGGGAGCAGAGAGGGGAAGCGAAAAATCTGGCAAGCGCTTCCCAAAGTGCCGGCATCCCCGGTGCCCCAGCTGCTGCATAGAAACCAGAGGCTGGAGGGGATGGGTGGCAAATTCACCTTTTGGGAAGCAAGAGCCAGATCAGAAACACACCTGCCAAGGTCTGCAAACACCCGAGGAGCCCGCTTTCACTCCTATCTATTTAACTCCTCTGCACTAAAGTTGGGGATGCTTTGCTGGCTCAGGAAATATAAGCCCCGGGCTGCTTTTTTGGAGCCTGTCAGCAGTGCTCTTTTGTCAAGCAGAGGCCTTCCTGTCAAGTGATACAAAGTGCTCGCTCTCCTTTTCCCCTTGGGATCTGCACACGCTTCCTCCCGCAGCAGCCCCAGCCTTCGTCAGCCCAAGGGAGCGGGGCAGCTGGCAGGACGCCCGAGTGTCTGGCAGCGAGACCACTCTGCACAGCCCTGGAGCTCACACCGCATTGCATGCAAAGGGCCTGGGCAGGGGAGGCGGTGGGGAATTCAGGGAATCAGGCTGAAAACAGCAGAGATCACCAGCCTGGGTGAACACAAGGATCGTTGCTTCGGAGCAAAACAACTTGGCTGATCTCGCCTGCAGCCACTCAAGGTTGATGTCCCCGTGATAGGGACTGACCCAGTGCATGGCTGCTGATGGACAGCCTGCCAGAATGGGTAAAGCCGCAGTGAGGGCTGCATCCAAAGGTGCTGTATGACCCTTTCCGACCTGTCTGGCTTCAAACTAGAGGCAGAGGGCAAAGCAGAGGGTCTGTTCGATCAAATCAGAACAAGTGCAGCAGCCCCATGATTCCATACACCTTACAGCGCACTCCTTCTCACAGCAGGAGTAATCTGTCCAACCAGGGCTGAACTGGGGCACTCCAAGAACTAAAATTAATAACTAAGAATAAGAAACAAAAGAGCCATGACATAAGTTCCTCAAGGATGCTACACAGCTACAGTAGCAGCTGTGAGAACATCAAGTTCTCCAGCATCCAGGAGAAGCCTCTTTCACCAGAGCATCCTTGTCTTCACTTAGCTCTGAAATTTTATCTGGTCATAGCCCCGTTTAGGGGAATTGGCTCCATATCTGCAAATTTACACAGCTGGGGTGATCTAATACTGACCCACTATGCTGTCACTATCAGGTAGGTCATACTCTCTTTCCCTTGCAGCTTGGTTTAGTGAAAGCTCTTCCCTGCGCCTTGCATTTGTAAAGCAGGGACAAGTGTGCCAACTGCCTCTGTAAAGCATTTTAAGACCTCTCCACTACAAGGTGCAACACACAAATTTCAGCAGGACTGCTGCCTGAATAAGGTAGCACACAGAGAGCTCAGAGGGAAGGCTGAGACTATTAAAATCATCCTTTGTTTTCATACAAAAAGAAGACCCAAATAGAAGTATTCTACTTAATTCATTTTGAACTAGATGGAAAATGCTTTCTTCAGTATGCAAACACAGGAAAGATAATTAAACAGCAGAGATCAGGGCAGCATGGCATTGCAACAGTCTTGTTTGCAGGTTCCCCATGTAATTGGAACTGTCATATCTGTAACATCTGGTCAAAGTTGTGTACTGTCAGTAGCAACTCAATTTACAATATTTTCAATTTTTAAGCTTAAAGATGCCTTAAGATCATTGCAGAAAATGCAAAAAGTCAGACTTTATGGCAAAATTAGTGTCTCAAGAAAGCCTTCTCCTCTGATTGCAAGGGAGGTCCTGGATCACATTCTCCTCCAAGTATATTTTCCTTTTACTTCCACAGTTGAAAAGACAATGCATTTTAATAGACAACACCAACTGAAAATCCTATGGCCATATGCATCATGGCATCAAGAGAGGAAGACCACAACAGTAGCCTGGAGCTTTCTTTCCTCTGTGTAAAGCCATCTATCCTGAGGCTCTGCAGGACAGTAATCTGTACCAACTTCTTGGTGAATTCCCCCAAAACAGGCAAAGAGGGATGTAGTAGTATAGATGTAGTTAGTGTATCAGCACTTGGTAGGAAAGGATTGAGCTCCCAGACCTCTTTTAACTCACTGAGCCTCATCCTGCATCGATATGAGAGAGCCATGAGAGGAAAGCAGGCCTGTAGCTGCACAACTTATGCTGGTTTAAATCACTGCTGTGGCTGTAAGTCAAGTCAGCCTGTTACAAGTGTTTTCAGCAGCACTAAGGGAGGGGTAGAGCAGGGCTGGTAGGCAGCCAGGGCAGCAAGAAGGTGGTACCACTTCTCAGCAGTGGTACCAGCTTGCAAAGGCTGAAAGTACCAGTTTTAAACACTGCCAGTACAGCCTGAAGGACAGATAACATTTGGTAGTGCACAGTGATGCTGTGCAGTAATTCAGGCTAGGAAACTCTCATCACCACACAGCCCCATGGCTTCCAGGAGAGTTCAGGCAAACAGGTTGCATTAAATCCCATGCCAACATGCAGCCTCCGGCTCTGATGTCTGGATTGAGTGAGTGTAACTCTCCACTGATCTCTGGGGTGATGGGAAAAACACTATCCCCACATCCCTCAAGGCGCAAAGAAATTCTCTTCGTTTTCACTTCTTTTCACCTCTCTTAAAGCAATGGCATTCTTCACCAGCTGTAAGCAGCATGCACACCCTCCCAAAGTGCCATTTAATACTGTCACACAAAACTGCTGCATGACCCACTTTGGGTTATAATGTGCAATAATTACAAGACACCGCAGTCCCGGTCTGCCAGGCTCCAAGAGGCTTTCTCCAAGGGCACTCACTCAATTCCCCCTTTCTGTGGATGCTTAGCTACATGCCTTGGAGATGGACAGTATTTCTCTCCATCGCATCCACCCCCACCTCCACTTAATTTCATGCTTGGACTGTGACTACACTAACAGGGCATATCGAGTTTCTCCCTCGTACACTGATTAAACCGACATGGTGCTTTGCACAGTCTTTCACAGACTCCTTATCTCAGTAACAAGAGGGAGGAAAAAGCACAAGGACAACTCTGAGCAAAGCAACACTGTCTCCTTTCCTGGCACTGGCAGAAGTCTCTTTGGGAAATGGTGTGTACCCTCTATCAGGAAGCTGAGAGAGGAAAGTTATGATGGCTCAAGGGCTTGTCAGAACAGGCCAGTCCTGGTAAATGGGAAATTCTGCAGGGCTATTTAACAACATTTTCCAACTTTTTCACAGGATTTTTTAACTATCCCATTGAGGAGGTGGGTAGAGATCATGACTATGGGTGCAGAGCACTGAAGTCACAGCTCAGTGCTGTTACTTTCCATCAATCCAAAGCTCACTAGCACAGTTTTAACTGAACCGGTTTTCCCAACAGTGCCTTCTTGTCCTCCAGGCTTTGGTGCTGTTGAAGGTAACCTAGTGAGCTTCCACAGCTTTTCTGAACAAACATCTTGTTTCAGGACTTAAAAATATGAAATGGGAAATTTTAACCTGATCCGACTCCTTTGATTTTTCAGAAGGTCATAAAAGAAGGAAATATTCCAAGGCCCATAACAATTATGAAGGTAACTGCCACCATACCAATATAAATCAGTTGCAGATAGAGGCAGGGATGGGAGACAGCTCACCTCCCTTTAGGGCCTTGAGTCACTCCAAACATAAGATGTCCAGAGCAGCACAAGACACATCAGGTCATCCATATGGATCTGGCAGGTAAGACACTGAACCCATGGGATGCCTGTATTCTTGCAGGGTAACAGCCTTGGGTAAGAGTGCCCATATACCAGTTATCTGTGTTTGGGAAAGCAAATAATAGCCCTGATTTCCTAAATGCAGCTGTCCATGTTCAAGTTAGTTCCCTTCAGCTCCCTATACCACAAGTATAGACAGACTGTTCATGTCATCAGTGCAGGCGCTGAAAACAGGTCAGATGATTCACACACCAGTCCTACTCCTAGTCCTAGTCCACAGCCCAGCATACTCCCAGCAAAGACTCTGCTTGACAGGCTCCCCAGGCAGCAGTAGAGCAACAAGCACACATGTAAAATAAAGATGGCGCCAAATCAAAGACTTCATCAATCCCAGGATTTAAAGCTCTAAGGCACCTTTAGAAAACGCAAAGGCATAAACTTGCTTTTCTCTCCTGTCTTGTTCCTGGGCTTGAGCCACTTACAAAACTGCTTTGGTACCATAAGACAGACTTTTCACTCCTCATGGGCTTGTGAAGCACTCACAGTTCCTCTCAGCTCCTACTAGAACCATTCAATACCTTTCCAAGTTCTTTGGTTTCTCAAAGGAGCCAGCCCAGCATCCACAGAGCCAATTATAGCAGAGCACAATGCAAGTATAAAAGAACAGACTCTGTTTCCAACCCATCACAAGCATATTCACTGCCTTCAAATCCCCTTGCCATGACCCCTCCAGTGCTTGGAAAAGGAATGAGAAGAGCTGATTTCAGAAGCAGATTGATTACCTGGGACACACCTCACTGATGTAAAGGTACCAGCTTGGACCTCAGCTTTCCCAGCAGTTCCTTTGTTTGTCACAAAAAACTATGTTTTAAGAGAGACTTGTTCTCACACAGACCTACGGTGACATGTGCAGTTTAAGAGGCAATTTTCCAGAGGAAATGTCTTTGTTTGGCTTGGGTTTTTTTGATGGGACCAGAGAATTGCAGCTGATATCACTATTGAATGGAGCTACGTTATCATTCCAGATAGACAGTCTGCTGGAAAGTGCTTTCACACATGCACATACACACACGTGCACGCAGAGTTTGGCTGGGCTGGTTAAAACACCACAGCACTTATTGCTCCTTGAGGCCTATGAGTTCACTTCTAGGCTCCCAGCCAGCTCTGAAATCACATAAGCCATGTGAGCAGCAAGGTTGTAAGGCGACGTTTGTCAAGAAAAAAGATAGTTCCTGAGTGCTGTTCCCTGCAGGACATATCTCAGCAACCCTGAAACCAAGATAGTAACTAGTCAACACTTTGGGGACTACCCTTGCTGAGGTTAGCCAAAAATGACTGCCCACCACCAGGAGTGAGAGGGCTGCCATGCTAGGGGATAAAGGAGAAAGCCTCTCCTAGGCCTGGCTCTTTATGCAGAGAAGCACAGAAATTTCAGTCATATCCTAGTGCTTTTACAGCAAGAAAAGGGGTCAAAGAGGCATAAAAGAGACATAAATCATTTGTGCTGTCTAGAAAGGACAGAAGACCACTGAGCACCTTTTAAGGACCTCCTTGAAAACAGCAACCCAAGTGACAAGGGATATCAGGTAACCAGAGGATGGTACACTGAAGGGGCATGAAACAATAGCGGACGGACTTACATGGTCCACAGGGCACCTCATTTATAGACACCCCCCTAAAACAGACTGCACACCACCATGGGTCTCTCTGCCCCACCAGGGCAACACATGATGGGCAAGCAGGCAGGTAGAGAAATATGTCTCAGAGCTGAGTATCAATCTACCAACAGAACGAGGTCCCTTTCCGTAAATCGTGGTGGTCCTTCAAAAACCCTTCCCACTGTGCTCTCCATCTCCACCACCTGCTGCGTCGGCTTCAGCCAAACTTGTTCTGAGACGAGGGGGCATTAGGCCCCCTTGTCAGGCCAAATTCAGATACCTCACAAGCACATGCCATCCCTGAGGAAGGGAACAGGGACTTGGGCCACCATATAGGGATGAAATTTATGTTAATGACAAGCTAAAGTAAGGGCAAACGCCCCTTGCATCATGGTGTAACAATCTGCATGAAAACACAGCTACTGATATCATCAGGTTTCCAATCCCTAACATTCATCTTTTTCTTCTTTTGTTTTAATTTTTGCTGATAAGAGGTAGTTCATTATTTGGGGGGAAGGGGAGGCTGCTTGTGTTTTTTTCAAATTAAATTGTGGCAGTGGTGCGCAGAGAAGCACAGCACTTCCCCTCTCTCACCGGGTAAGCTGCAGCACAAAAGCTCCGGGCTGATCTCACATCCTCTTCAACAATTAAAAGTCAAGGCCAGCAGCACAGCCAAAACTTGACATGCTCTTTAGAGAACAAAGGTCACTAGATTGAAGTCTTCACTCCCTGCTTTGGCTGAAGCAGCATGAAACATCCTCTTCAAAACCTAAGGCAGCTGAATCTTTATCAGGTGATGATGGCTTTTTGGAGAATAAAGACAAGTGACCTCTGTGTCTTCCCTCCTACTGTTCCATAAGAAACCTTGAAGCCACCTAATTAGTATAAATCATTTTCCAGTAAGTGCTCCTGCCCTATGACAGCCTCATCAGACACCAGGTCCAGAGATAAAACTGCTGATGGCTTTGATAGCAGTTGGGCCAACGCTGGATATGAAGGAAGCCAGAAGCCAGGTGGTCACATCTCGGGTTGGCCCCAGCTCCCTGTGGAGCAGAGTGGGCTGAGGTGGTCATTGCAGATGTGCAGGTGTGACCTCTGCACACCTGCAGGCCACATCACTGCCCAACCAGGGGCTGGAGAAGACAACAGCTGGACAGGAAATGAGCCAGAGAAATGTTGTATTAGAAACCCCAGCATTCCTGGTGCTTTTGTATAAATAGCATTTTTGGAATATTAAATAAAATAAAAAGTCATTACATGGTTAAATGGTTAATTTCACGGCTACAGTCATAAAGCTGTCAGAAGTCAGGGCAGCCACAGGGAGGCCCTGTCCAAGCTCGACAGCATCAACACCCTCTCAAGAATCCCTTCATTGAGTAATTTGGCTTTGGCTAATTTAAAATTAATCCTCTGAGAATGTTGCTTGGTCAGCCCAGGAGTCTCAATTTCGAAAGAATCCAAGAGACAAGACTCATAGGCCAATAGTCATTCATCTTCTTGCCCATCATGGCATAGGACTAAAATCTATTCAGGAGTGTTCAGAGGTCCTTCCTGCCTGCTATCGCTTCTTAATGCTCCCTGCTTTGCCCAGCACACTGAAATCCTTGCCCTCCAATTCAAAGGTAGCCTCCAATTTGAGGAAACTTTGTGTGACCGCTGAACGAGGCCTAATATGGTCCCAATTCCACCTTATTTGGTCAAGGCAAGGATGACCCAAAAAGAGAACCTACAATGGTAGACTGAAGCTGCCACGGGTTTCTTCTTACTCCTTCCCACCACCTAGGGCAGACTGTGGAAATGGAGTGCAGACTGACTGCTTTTCCCCATACGTTTCAATTTCCTTCTAGCATAGCTCTTGTTCCAGTAGAGAGCCTTCCCAACACCTCTGCAGCAGACAGGGAAAACCCTCACACAAAAAGGGCATTTTTAGGAGCTGTTTCATCCTATCCATCTGAAGAGCAAGTGACATTTCCCTATCATTAGCCAAAAAAAATTAGAAAGCACAAAGCACCAGAGCATCAGACCTCTCACTTCCATGAAGAACTCAAAGACCTAAACCTAGGCTTTTCCAAACTTAGGCTCAAATTGTAAGGATGAAACCAAGCAACTCCTACCAGCTCTGGGGAAGCATTTGGATTTTCCTATGAACTTGGAGAGATCTAAGTCCAAAGCAACCCTATAGAAAAATCAAACTGACGCCTTCCCCTCCTCAGAGTGTGGTCACTCCCTAGGTACCCATGAGGTAAGAAGGAAGACTCAGGTCATGAAATCATCAGGAAATGTTTTGTTGCACTAGTTTTCAGTCATGTTATGGGTCCAATTGGCCCAGTGCAGGCAGAGAAGTGTGAGCTGGCAGCAGGCAGCCAGCAGCAGGATGGGACACAGGGAGAGAAAAGTCTCCAAAACAAAACTCACCCAAAAATACCATTTTTATATAAAACATCCTCTGCTGACAAGTAGTCCTTTGCCCCAACACAAAGAGCATGCTTCTGGCATGACTTGCCAAGGCAGAATTTCCATCATGCAATTCCCTGCTCAAGATATGCTTCAGAAGCCAGTACTGCCTCCATGTGCCCTACCTGCTCTGGGGTTAAGACAAAACATTTAGAGCCATGTCCTTACATGAGTGATTCTCCATTTCATGTATTGACCTACTTCACTTTTGCTAAGACAAGCTTCAAACCTTCCTGCACTCCCACTGAAGTCAGAGGGGTTGCACCCCCGGGCAGAACCACTCCTGTCCTTAAAATCTCATCTGTGTTAACTGAGGTTCAGAAAACAAGACATTGGATAAAACATGATGTAGCTTTGATCAGGCTACACTAACTGGTACCTTAAATTCCAGCAACGTAATTTTAATTTTTAAAAATGTGTCTCCCTAGAAAATCTAAGAGGAAGGAAAATATCCCAAATTTTCATCAGTTTTCTTCCATGGGATACTGAAGGCATTCTATAAGAGGGATGGATAGCATAGAATAAATTGTATTTTAACTCTGGACGCAACTTCCTTAATACTGTTATGAACATCCATCGAAGTTTATCCCATGAAAACTGGATTCAGGTTTATCAGATATTAATTACCTATATAAAAAAAAAATTCCACTTCTTCCTAAAAACTAGTGATTAAAAAAATAAAATTGATGAAGTCATAATGGATGAACATACGCACGCATTCACCCTGCTCCTTACTAACACAGCCCCTAATAGGAGATAATGGAAGCTGCTTTCAAATGAAATGTCTAAATGGGCCTAGAGCTTGTTTTCTCCAAACTCAGCCAGGCATTACTGCTGCCACAGCCACTTTCAATCAAGCTTTTACTGCAAAGGAAAACAAAGGAAGAAGTTAAATCCATGGGAGATTTCCAATGAATACTTAAAAATCTTTTCATGGGGCAGAGTGAGGGAACTCTGTACCAGCAATGACCTCAGAAATCTTGTGAGTTCACTCCCTTGCAGACTGTTCCCTCTCTCCACTAGATTTTAATTAGCTAATTCAAGGCCTTGTATGGAGGAGGAAAGAGTAGTGCTTAAGCAGCAGAAAGTTCAGCTAGATTTGCCGTGTGCTTGGAATTTAATAGACAAATAGCAAGATCCTTTGGGGACTGTTATTTCCCACAGTTAAAGGTAGACATATAGCCACTTGGAGCCTTTCAAAGGACCATGGACACAGACAGTGTGCCCATGTATGCTCATAGCTCTTCTTATACCATGTATATAATCAGATTTGTGTGCCATGGGACACCTTCCAATGTGATGAGGACGCAGGTGCAGGGAGAGGTGCTGCTGTGCTGTACCCATTCGAATTTGTGACTATGCAGACATACAGCACACACCCGAGACATTTTCCCTGCCTGCCCTTTTCTCCTCTGTAAGCTCTTTTCACTCATCTGAGGAACAAAGCCAGCGGCTGAAAGATCCAGCAAAAGTGCCTTGTTACGCAGAAGAAAGAGATACTTTAACTCAGCTGTCAATAAGTTTTGCCCATTTACATGTGTGCAGAACACTTTGAATAAATTACGTTTCCAGGATCTAGTGCCACGACATTGGCCTAACAAAAGCAGACTTACAGCTCCCAGGGGAGGGGAGGGGGCCAAGGGGGAAACACACTCTGCACAAGACAAAATCCCTTCCACAACCATGAGGGCAAACTGGGTTGGTGTTTTTCTTTAAGAAGCATGGCTTTTACGTCACTTGCAATCTGTTTTCAGACACATTTTCTCTATTTGCATCAACCATACAAATGTCATTCTACATATGGTCTCTGTGGCGTGACCATGGGATGGTTTTGCTTTTTTAATTACAGACCCAGCAAAAGTAAAAACAACAGGGGAACCATGGGGTGCTGCTGATGTCAGGTGAAGATGTGACCCTTGGGGGACCAAATTTACTTGGAGAGGTAAATCTACTGGTTTGGCTTTTAGCAGAACCAGCAGCCAACAGAAGCACTTTACAAGACATTTGTTGGGGTTTGTATCTTATTTTAAATATGCACATATATGTACCCAGGTGTCTACTCTGAAGAAAATTTACCTGTGGGGAGTGAAAGAGAGGAGGATGCAGTCTGTCACATCACTGTGGGGCAGGAAAAGCAGCTTTCCTATGGGCCAGTCCTACACCAAGGGAATCACTTCAACATTTTGCTGGGCAAGAGACCCTAAAGAGGAAGAACTTACTGGGGTAAAGCCAGTGGGATTTGTTAAGAAAATAATTGAGAAGTTAGGTTTTCTGTTTATTGAAAGGAGAGACTACCAGATATAGGAGTCTCACCTCCATCCTTTACTTGCCTGCAGGGAAATAATCATACAGAGTGTGCTAGAATGGATTTAATCAAAGACAAGTTTGTGCCCCCCTAAGAGACTCAGTAGATGAAGCTCCCAGCTCTGTGCTGGGGAGGACAGACCAGCCACCCTAATGGTACTCACTGATCTTTGCATCCTTCAAATTGTAATGCCATGAAATAAAGCCTGGCTGCCTTCCAGGGTTGCACTGGTCACTGACTTTAATAAAAATAATTAAAGGAAAATAGATCCATGAGGCTGAAAGCACAGGCAGGTTCCCCACAAAAACAGCAACTGAAAATACCCCCAGCTGACAGGCTCTACAGTACTTTGATGACAGCAGTTTGGGATGGGCAGCCAGAAAGAGCTAAAGACTACCCAATCCCTTCCTCCTCAAAGGCAGTAAACATGAATTCCTGACCTCCCTGATATGAAAACCAAAGACACTGAAAGAAAGAGAAAAGGAAACCACCAACATCACAGCTTCATGTCGAATATCAGTGGGAACGTGCAGAACCTTTCTTCACTGCTTCAAACAAACAAGTGACTCACTCCCCTCACAGCAGAAACCCTCATGGCCACTACCAGCCAAAGAAACAACATGGAAAAAGAAAAATCCGTCTTAGTTAAGTGAGTTCTCTGCCCCCAGCACCCACTACCAAATGGTGCTTGACAAGTGATACAGGAAAACTTCTGAAAAACTTCTCATTGTCCAAAACAGCCTCTGTGCAATTACCACCCTGAGCCAGTAAAAACCCTGCCAGAAGCGTGCTGATTTCCATGCTCTTAATCTTATCTGTGGAAGAGAATCCAGGGCATCAACTTCATTGATGTTTCCAGGAAGAGGGGCCCTAATCAAGCATTTCTGCCCATGAATAACAGACAGAGAATGTCTCCGCTTGGCCAGAAGTAGCCTGTGAAAAATTAAAAAAACACTGTAAAATCCGCTTTGGAAGCAGGGAGAGCTTGCAGAGGGTGTGATTGCTGTCTTATCTCCACCAGCACAGATGCTGCAAGGGCATTGCTGACCCATGGATGGCCCGTCGATCCGAGACAGCCTAACCAAATCCATAGGGAAACTGGTCTGAAATGCTGGATGGCCATCTCGCAAAATGCAGTTCTCTGCTCAACAGATGCTGGGTTTTTATTAAGAGGGTTGTAACAATCACTGATTTTCTTAAAGCTTCAGCTGCTGCAGGTTTGCAGTAATGAGAAAGTTGCAGTCGAAAGACACCCATTTTCTTTAAAGAACTCTGAACCTGTACCAGAAAGACCCAATGAATCACAAACTACTTCAGGTATGAATCTGAGACTAACCAGACCCGGGCTGGAGACTTGACCCATCACTCCAGAAGGCACCAAGTGGGCCATGTTGACTTTTAACAAGAGGATAGCCCTGAAAAAGAAAAGCAAATGTTTACAAGCTCTTTTTCATGCCAGCTGGGCCTGCTCATTCCTAACCAAACCCCATGATCCCACACGGTTAGCAGATCGTACTGCACTAGCCAGGTAGAATTGCTAGTGTTGGGGTGGCTGCTCCTAAGCAAGTAAAAGCACTTCCAAGTGCTTATGTGCAGGCAGTTTTGCCATGGCACTTTCTCAGAGATCTGGCAACATGCAGCAAAGGGTCAACAGACCTCTCTGCAAGGCTGTGTTGATATTGCTGCAAGACAGTACACCCTGAAGTCAAAAGGACTTGCTTATTTTCTAGGCTTGTTGTTATTGTAAGAAAACCAGTACTATGTCAAATGCCCTTTCGTTTTGACCTTACCATGGGTAGGACCCACTAAGACCTCACGGAATGTGAAATAATCATTAATACAGTTTCCATGGCAGTGCTAATAAATCATATAGCTCAACATCTTTTAACAAAGCCATAAAACTCTACTAAAGACACACCAATAAACTGCACATACGAGAACCATTCCACTCCCAGCCTCTTCCCTCACATTCCAAAAATGCAGAAAAGCAGCAGTGACACTGCCTCCATCCTCTAATCCCCAAATCCCCAATTACACTAAGGGAGCCGAAGATAACACAGATTTAAGACCTAGAAGGAAGCTTCTTTCAGAAGTAGAAAAAAGGTGTTATATCAACAATCCTGGGTAATGGATTCATTTACCATGGCACTTGTCCGTGTGCAGACAGGCAGGCAGCATAATGTCTATAGACCTTTGGCCTCCCATGCAAGCCCTTAATAGAGGGGTTTGGTGGTACCTGAGCCTTCTGCAATGAGCTGAATTTCATGGCATAAGGAAAAGTTTTGCCTGTGTAAGGAAATGGGCTGGCTCACATATTAATCCTTCTAACTCTCACTGAAGCCTGAGGGTGAATTCACATTTATTGGCTTTAAATTAGCCTTTCCTTTTCCACATTGAAGAAGCCATTCCTGATTTACACCAGGACATGCTCAAAAACAGATCCCACCAGGCCTTCTTAACCTCTAACTGCAGACACACACAGCATGTCTCTCTTTACAGGAGGAAAAGGTGCTCTTAGGACATGATACATCTCAGTCCCAAGCAGGTTAAGACTGGAATAAATAAATCCTGCTTTATGGCTGGACAAGCTTCCCTCCTTTCCACTGTCAAAGGGCCCATCAGGGTTCTGCACAGAACATTTTTTTGGGGGGCTTTTTTCAGGCATGATTTGATGCTCCCTGTCATAACAGTGGGTCTCCAGGCCATCCATCTTTTCCGGTTCACACAAAGGAGGAGCTGCTGTATCAACCCTGTATCTAGCCATGGTGAAGGCCAGAAAGTTCTCTGCGTGCGTCACCAGCCTTGTCAGCAAGGGCAGGATCTGCAGCAGTAACTCAGAGAGGAAAGTTTTGTTTCCAATTCCTGATCCACCACCCACAACTCCTCCTCTCGGATCCAGCTACAATCCCTCTGCTAAGACTCTTAAAAAAAAAATGTTGATTTCAGGGTCACAGTGAAATTATTTTGTTTTCAGCAAGCAGAACTGCCTGAACCTAATTTACTGTACATCCTGTCTGTGTTTCACAATGAAAACACCACACAAGGTTGCAGGTCAAACCTCTGAGCCCCTCCTGCTTGGGATGCTAATTCCTGCATGGTGATGAAAAAGCCCTAAGGGCTATTAATCCTTCCCATTCTGGGGTATAAATTGATCACCAGGAAGGAGGAAAACCACCTCTTCCCTTAAATACATATAATATTACACACTTAGGAGCAATGAGCCTGCATGTGAAGCTCCCAGATGGCATCTACTTTGCTGACAGTGACCAAAATGTACTACAGGAACATCCTTGATTGTTTAACTGTGTTGTGTCCTCAGGCACCATCACCTGGCAGGGAGGAGTTGGGGGTTCTGCTTAAGAGAAGCTCAGGATGTTAAGTAGCTATGGAGTGAGCTAGAGCTCATTAAGGCTCAAACTCAGGGTAACAAAACCTCGGTGGGGACTTGCCTGTGATTTACCTGGAGGCTTTAATTACTGGCACTGTGTGCAGATATGTATGAGCAGTGACCATAGCAGCATCACCATTAGCTATCACAGGAACTTAAATGTGGCCAGGACTTCCCTAAATTTAGATACAGCCTGCAGAGAGATGGTCTATACTGGCTCAATGCCCTATTTACTAACATCTCCATCAGCCTTGAGGGCAGCTCAGACACTGACACGTAAATCACTTCATCTGTGAGCTGAACACCTCTCATAGTGCCTCGGCTTCATGACGCAGGATGCGGGACGGCAATCCCATGCCTAGCGGGGTCAGCCCCATGGAGAGGACAAAGGGGTGCCCTGGAGCACCTTCCCCACATGCACCCATCTTCTCACACTCCACAGTAGTGCAGAGGCTCCTTGCCCATCCAGAAAATAATTTTCAAACCTGCAGATGCAATTGGATTAGTCCTACCTGAGCAGGAGCACGTGGAGGGAGCCAAGTGCATGGATGAGTTCCTCTGGGCTGTGCTGGTGCTCCTTACAGGTGGAAAGCAGCATGAGAGGTGAGGCAGTGAGGGGAGCCCTGCGGGCAGGCAGTTTTCAGAAATGCTTTTTCATTCTCACTAAATCCTCAATCCAAACCTTTCCCTTTTGCTGAAAGTCTTTGCAAACACTAGCAAAACCTTTCCCGTTAATCTTTCTTCATCTTGCTAAAACAACACAAACTGTCTGTCTCCAGGGAAGGCTGTCACAGGATATGGGGGAGGAATCTATCATTTGTAATGCACGGAAATATAACTTACATATATCAAAGGCACTTGCTGTAAAAAAAACAAATACACAGCAGAGATTGGGAGGCCAAACCCTCATTGCCTTCAAGCTACTGTGCTTAGCAATCGTGTGAGCAACAGCCTGAGCAAACCCAATTAATTTGATTTGTAGATAGCACAGATTAGCAATTGTGTTCCAATGGTAAATCCCACAAGGAGCTCCTCTCACTTACGTACCTGTATAGCTCCTCATTTGTTACCCTAATACGTAAGGGCATCTATCTAAATCCCTTCAATTTATGTACTGCCAGGTAAGCAGCCCTGGCTTCCAACAGCACCTTCCAAGATCTGTGAAGATCTCTGTAAATTTTAGTTCTGAAAACTGTGCAGTTTCTATGTCAGAAATATAAGCAAAAACCTTGACCCTGAGGCATCCAGTGGCTCAATTTAGGTGTTTACACAGACAGTTTGGAACACAACTAAATTGTCTTTAGGGCACTATTTCTAGTGGGCTTCATACTTTATGGACACCAGCCATGCCAGGCCTTCTACACCTTCCAACACCTCTGGCTTGATCCAAATTTAACTCTCAGTGGGTTCAGATTCAAATGTGAGACCCTTTGCACGGTAACAACCCAAACAAGGGACACCTAAGTAAGAATAGAACCACCTCACTCTGAAAACTGAAATAAGTTGCACAAACTACTCTTAGAGCAAAAATTATTCTTTCAGATTTATGAACAGTTATCTCTCAAGTAAAAATGCCTGATGTGGCAGGATATAGTCAAAGTTGCATAAGATTCTAGTAAAGTTTGTTTAAAGCCAGAGATGCCCCTCTAAAATGAGGTCGGTGAAGCTGGGGGGGGAAAAAAGAAGAAAAAAACCCAGTGATGACGGAGGGGTAGGGAAAGCTTTTTTCCTAAGTTTTTTTCTTTTTGTACAGCATCAACAAGTTCTGCTGGTTAAAATAAGAAAAGCAAGATTCTACTGATATTGACTGGATTTCTCTATTTCTAAAAACATAAGCACTTCATAAATACACTGAAATATTCTGTCATCACCAGACAGAACATGCCAGTTTTCTATAAATATAGACATCTGGCAGTGGTTTCTTCTACTGTTATGGATTTCTGGTGTGAAGAATGCTATTTTGTAAGCAAATGCATGTTGGAAATTAATTTCATATGAGACAGGTTACATTAAAGAGCAAGAAAGATTTGCTGGGCAGAAGTGGGTAAAAAAACCCCACTGTGTTCCCATAGTGCTCCTGACCCTCTGTATGAGGTTGCCTCCATGATACTGTAGGTATAAAATATCTTCCTCCAAGCAGTGCTGAGAAGCTTAATTAAAGCATGCCCACAAATTGCATTGAAATTTGAAAAGGGGACTCAGTGTTTGGTGTTGCAATTCCAGCCATGGTGAAACATCACTGACAAAACAATTAATATTAAATATTAGCAAATAGCAGCGCGCTTGGTACAAACCACCTGAGGAATGTCACAAGTGACAGCCAGGTGTATAAAATCTAGTGCTGTAGGGTTGTGCTATGACCTTCTGCCTTTTTTATTTTTTTTTTCCTGTGGCATTTACAGCCAGTTATCTGTCCTAATCTGGCCCATGGTACAATCATCCAGAATTGCATCAGACAGGGAGCAAGACATTAGGAAGAAATTCTGTCCTGTGAGGGTAGTGAGGCACTGGCATAGGTTACGCAGAGAAGACATGGATGCCCCATCCCTGGAAGTGTTCAAAGTCAGGTTGGATGGGGTTGTGAGTAAGCTGGTCTAGATGTCCCTGCCCATGGCAGGGGGTTGGATCAAGATGACCTTTAAGGTGTGTTCCAACCCAACCAGCCTACAATTCTATGACTCTGCGAAACTGGGGACACATGGGGTCACTACAAAGACATGAGCATGTGGGGGACACCTTACTTCACTAAGGGCTCACCCAGGCTAAAAATGGATACTAATCTCGCACTCCAAGGGTAACTGAAAACATCTTTGCTATTTTCTGTCCACATCTGCCTTGCTCACCAAACTCCTTACAACGAAGTCATTAGCATGAGCAGATAGATCAGTTTTTGACTGGAAGATTTTCCCTTCTGGTTAACATAAGCCAAGTGTAAACACTCCCTCAGAGGTTAACAAAAGCCAGCAGCCCAAATAGGGATAACACTGCAAGAAAAGGGGAGCAGGAGTCAGGGGGCAGTTGAAAAGAAAATTAATCACAAGTTTGCATACACTGTAACACATTTTTGCCAGTGATCAGGCATTTAGAGTGACTGTGTTGCTTCTCATCCCCCTGTTTGGGGGGAATATTTTCCAAGTGGAGACATCAAAACAGCAGGGCACAGAGCTGCCCTCAACATCCAGCCCCCACTGCCCACCTTCCCCACTCCCTTCAGTAGACACCACTAATTCCCTGAGTACATTAGAATTCTTTCTTTTTTCTCTTCCAAACCACCATTAAAACATTTTGGTAGCAAAGACAAAGAGAAAGCACTAAACCCAAAGTCTCCAGACAGCTATCAGAGTCTGTCAAATACTTGCTAAAAATCCAAATAAAGACAAACTCGAGAAGCCTTGATAGCTTGTGTTATCTTTGCAGGCTGGCTGCTGCCTTATCAGCAGTGACAGAACCTGGCATTTAAGAAAACAGTAGACTTTGGGTGGAAGTTGGTTCCTAAGAAAACACACAGCCAAATTGCTGGAAGTTGGTACAAGAAGAGAGGGTGACTGGGTAAGAGACGGCCAGAAAGCTTCCACCATCATCTTGCTGTTCCCTCTCAGGAAATATGCTGCATGAAGATTTTTAATTATTTGTTCATAAGTCACTCCTCACATTTCACACCCATTGCACATGCCAAGAGCTACAAACGTGAACAATGGCTCAAAATGCTGCTTGCTCTCATTAGGAATGAGAATGGAATGAAACTAGAATGAAATCCAGGCAAAGCCACCAGCTCTTACTACCAGGTTTCAAAACTCATCAGAAATAAATTAAGATCTTGTGATCACATCCGATGCTGGTATTAAGTACCACTGTCCTGGTGGCAAATGACAAAGATGTTTTTCACCCATCTTCACTTACAAGAAAAGTGCTCTTTTTGGATAAACTCTCCATGGAATAATTTGAATGTTAAGGAGCATTCCTTTCATGAAAAGCAAAAGTTCTGTTTGCTCTTGCATGTAACACTACACACAGATTTTGGCAGCCACCTCACACAGGAGCTGGACTTTCCCTTTGCAGGGCCATGAGGGTTCTGCTCTTGAAAAAGTTACAAAAGAGTTATAAAACACCTTTGCTTGACATTAATTGATGTTAGAACGAGTTAGAAAGAGAAGAGCTGTGTCAAGGCCAAGGGCTGCTTTTCAGCTTCTCATTTGTAATGTGACAGAGGGAACAGCTGGGGGAAGGCTGTCTGCCTCTTGTCAGCCCCAGAGGGAAGGACAGACAGACAGACGCTCCCCAGGGAGCTGACCTGGCATTATAACTGCCTCTGGTAGAGGGTAAGCCAGCTTTCTACCTCTGACCTGACGCCTTCTCCTCCAGAGAGTCCTCACAAATCTTCCTCAACAGCTAGCAAAATCTGAAGTGACACAGCTGGGCCCCCAAAATGTCCTCTTTATTTTATTTTCAAGTTTTGCCTGAGATGACATTGCAGGGGAAGCGGAGGAATGAAGCAAAGGGAACTGAAAGTGTGGAATGTCCTCAGCAAGCATTTCTTTAAATACACACAATCCTCAGGTGCCTGAAGTAAGTATATAGCTAAATATTTGGTAAAAATGGTATCTGAGAACAGAGACTTCTGTAGTTGCAAAAGTCCATTGAAATCCTTGGGTTTGTACTTCCCCTTGTGTGCCTCCAGTGTCATGGCTACATGGGTTCCAGTGGATTCAAACTGGGATGAATTCAAATATATGTGTCATACATTATTTTTCATGTTTTATTTGACTTTAATTACTTCTTAACAGCACTGCTGTTTGAAAAATCTTTCTCAATTGAGGGTGTTGTTTTTGCCTGGGGCTGCTTGGCCCTTTTCCACTGAAATGCCCTTTCAACAACCACCACATGCCTTTCCAAGCAAAATGAAATCTTTTGGAAGAATCTCCTTTTTTGTGACTATGTGAAAATTTGCCTTGCTCAACTCTCTTTCCTTCACTCAGATTTTAGGTTGGTTGTTCTTTCCACCCTTCTAAAAAGTAGAAGTCCATGGTGGACTCCAGCAGGATGTGGAGCAATTCTTGGGAGCAGTCAGACCTTGTTGGTACACCAGATGAAGACACTTTGATGATGATGACAGTAATAATGCTTCAATAATTTGTGTGATTTTTCTTTTTAAATTCCAGGAATTTTGGTGGTTGTTTAGATAAAAATTAAGCACAGTGTAATGCCCATCCCTCCCTAAAGTCAATGATGACTTGTACCCATCAGAGAAGGACAACTGGATTTGTGATTCATGCACGTGAACCACAGTGGGTGTGCAGTGCAAAGATTCCAGCCCGTGCATGAACAATGTTTGCATCTGTTTCTCCTTGGGCGCTTATACAGGGTTTGGGCACAGGATTATTGGCCCTGTGGGTCTGTATTGTAGCAGCAGCAAGAAATCTTTATCAGGGCAACACCTGCTTTGCATGGGGTGCTGCTGGCAAATATGGGATCCCGCCTTTCTCAGGGGTATGTGGGTAACTAAAACTCAAGCTGACCAATGGGTCTAGTTTTGGAGGGGCCTTTGTCAGAGTAAAACAGAGTCTCTACACAAAAGGCTGTTAGTAACTTTCATTTAAGACTGTAGCTGCCTGTTGTTCATTCTGGGTTTGACAACCCTTAACACAGCAACAGGGCTTTGGTACAAAGAGGAGTTCCAGGCACTAAAACAAATTTTTAAAAAAAAAAAAAAAGGAAAAAAAAAATCACACTAGGTATAATAAAAACTTTGCTTTACACTGTGTTCAGCATATCAACCAAACCCACTGCTTATTTGCTGACCTTCAAGACCAGAATTAAATATTTCAGACATTGCAGTCCTCCTCAAGCTCTGCCTTAATATCTGAACTGTAGCAAAATACCCTCCAACACATGCCACAGACAGAAGGCCCTGCCTCAGTTTTAAGGCTGAGATAATTATAGCTGAAAACTTGTTCAATTACTTTGGAGCATTTTTCATCTCCCTCAGAAAAGTTATTGGGTTTGCTGACTGAGGTTATATTGCACTTTGTAGTATCTGTATTACCCTTGAAGACGTAAAAGGGAAAGTGTCTGTAAGTATGCAAACAAAAAGATCCAAATCAAGAGGCCATTAAAATTCATTCAAGCTTATTCCTCTCTGCTGTTATTTCAATTAGTGTCTGATAACTAAGCTGTTCCCTTTTAATTCTGCATTGCATATTTTTTCTTTCAAACACTTGTCTCAGTGAAAAGTTTGATGCTGTTTTTCCTTCCGGAGACAGAAACCCCAAAGATGTATTTCCAACCTCCCGGCTCAGAGTTTCCCAGATATTTTGAATCAGGGACTGTTGCCAAGATTCGGATTTTCCCCAGATCACCGCACACCCTCACACTCTCAGCTTAAAGCCATCACAGATGCAGGGCTAGACCCTGGAGCAGTGGTTCTTGCCCTATTCCTGTTGTCCTTATTCCAGTCCATGAGCCAGCATGGGAAACAGCCATGTCCCTCTCACATCTCCAGGCATGAGAAGGTTTGGCAGATTTTAAAGCATATTTAAGAAAAAAAGAATCTTTTTCATGCTATATATACAGTTATTTAGTATCAAGTTCTGATTTTCATACCTGTACCAGAGTTTGGATTTCCAAGGCAGAGTAAGTCCAACAGCCTTTCATGTAGATACTGGTACATGTACCAGGATCTTCCCCTCTTTACAAAAAATGGGATCAAGAGGCAACAGCCACAGTTTCTCCAGATTGCAGGCTCATGTTTCAAAATGTTAGACATGTGTCACTCACCCCTGGACAGAATTCATGCTGCACGTCTCACAGGCCAACATAAGTACCCCCTTCCAGAAACCCCCTAAAAGCGTTGTTGATGCAGCCCTGCAGTGTTACCTGTTTAGCCTGCTGGAAAAATATTCTCACCCACAGGGAGTATTTTTCACAAGTTGTTATTTTTGCAACCACCTGAAGCAGTGTCAGTAGTCAAAAGTCCATGCAGAGACAAAGCCAAGGTTGGGGGGGAACCTCTGGGTGACAGACCACATTCACATCAATACCAGGGGCAATGCACACTGTGCCTGGACCAGAGGGACACCTGGTCACCAGTAGCACTGGTTGCAGCCCACCTTTGCAGCCAGCTGTGCTCCTTATGGAGCAGCTCCTTCTCTGCAGCAGGCAAAGATGTAAGAGGCCTGGCAAATGCTGACAGAATTAACTTGCCATTTTCTGGCTCCCCAAAATGATCCTTCTCCCTCAGAATCCAAAATCAGAGATAAAGGAGGGAAGATGCCCATTTCACTACAGAGCACTCCGAATTTCAAGGGAACACTGAGGCAAACAGAAAATTGTTATGAGAGAGCGTGAAAGCCAGAATCTCACAGTCCAGAAGAGTCAGCAAAGCGTTACCCTCTGACTGAGCAGAGCCAAGAGCCAAATCAACAGAAAATAACTGAAAGGCCCAAACCACTTCCCAGTTAGGTGTTTCTACCACCTTTTTCCAGCAAGATCCACGGAAGGAGGACTCGGGATCCAAATCTGATTTTTTGTCAGTGTTTCCATGCACTGTCCCCAGGCAATGCTACATTCTGCAGTGGGGATCCTGCTGCATTTTAGACTCCTAACAAGTAATTTTATAAATGTTCCCATAAATACCCAGTCCTTCAAAGTACTAAGCCTTCCTGCCATAAGTGGGAATGGAAAGGACTTGCTGCCTATGCAGACACTGTGATATTCCATGAGCTCAGCCCGTGCTCCCCTAAGAATTTAAACCATCAAACTTTTTTCCAAGTTGGCTTTCTGCCTGAGTTTTCTGCCCAAAACATCTGCAGCAAGGTCAGAAGAGCTCTCATGATGGCACAAGGGAGTTCCAAGCTGGGAGCAGAGCAGGACAAGGACAAGACAGGGATGGGGTCAAGTTCAGTCATCTTCAGCTGCCATGAAATCACACCAGAGAAGGATTTATTGCCAGGATCCAAGAGGCTGCAGTTGGACATAGGAAGGGGGATCCCATTTGTGCTTCTAATGAGCCAACTTAGCAGGACAGAAATCAAGTGCTTGACCTTTCTCAGCATCATGTGAAGCAAATGCTCCCTATGACACAGCTCCAGCATTACCTACCAGGCACAGGTGCATGACTGCAATTAGAAATGACCAGCATTTCATACATAACAGCACCTTTCAACCCAACTCAGCCCATCCAAAACACCCAGAGACTCACTTACCATCTTCTTCCCACCCAACCTTCCCAGCACCCTTGCCGCCTCAGGCAACATCAAATAATTCCCCATGAAGTCTCATGGCTGTTATTTGAAAATTAAATTGGAAGTGTCTACACCTCCCTGCACACTGGTGGATCTTACACTTGGCTTTTGATTTATCCCGACACCACTTCTCACCCCCACCCCTAAACCAACTTCCGTGGAGAACAATGGTGCTGGTTTGTGTCCACAACAGATTTACTCCCCCTTCTGCAGCTCCCGATGCCTGTACCTTCAAGGGGCAGTAGCTGCATGAAGCGAATGGTTCCTTGTGGTTTCTGGGAAGAAAAGGCTGAACTCCATAATCAGGGTATTGTTCTCCCTAAATGGACCCAGACTCTGTAAACACACTCCTCTGCGCAGCACTGGGAGGGCGAATGCCAGCGTGTGTATACATACACGCAGGGAATGTGTCTTGTTCTAAAAAACAGTAAATTATGTTAATTCATTTCCTCTGCCTAAACAGTGATAATAAGCTTCGGGAAAGGAGGAGGAAAAAGTAAACAAGAGTCAATTACAAAAAGGTGAGGGGGAGAGGTAACTAAATAACTCCACCAAATGTCTCTTTTGGGAAAGGACATTCACGTTATAATTTAGAGGGGCTCCACACAGCCCTCCCTCAGACCTGCTGGAGGTAGAAATATAAAAGAAACTAAAGAAATTGTTATGGTTACAAGTTTTCAGCCTGTTTGCCCGAGTTCAATCTTGTGAACTGGAAAGCAAGCTCCCACCAGAGCCCTGATCCACGGCGAGTACATCCCTGGGGGCTTTGCTCTGCATGTGATGTGAGTGCTCTGGTGACTGAACCCAATCCGAATAGTCAGACCCTATTTGTAATTTTCTAACAGGAAAATAATTTCAGTGAGCAAACTACCATGCTTTGACTCAAAACCCTGATTAGCACAGTTTGAAAACAGGGCAGCATACTGTTCTGGGAATTAACTTGCTTGACCCCTAGTCTATAATGGCACTCAAATAATCTGTGAGTCAGACAAAGTTGAAAAACTTTTGGAAGACCACACTGAAAGAATTTACTGGTTTTATTGGATTTTCTAGGATAAAAGAAAAATAAGCCTGAAACTCCACTTAGTTAGTCTGTGGCCTTCAGGAAGACAACGTTTTTCTCCTGACAGTATCTAGAAGAAGAACACTGCCTATTGTGAGAAGCCCTTTTTGGGTCTCTTTATTACATTTTTTTCCTACTAGAAACTCTCCATAAATAGTCATAGTATCATAAATATGCAGGTCTACTGCTATGAGTACTTTTGAGTAGCACCTTGCCATTTTCTTCCTTGGTATTAGTGGTAAAGCAAGGGACAGATTCCAATCTCTGACAAATATCCAGAGACTACTTTACCAACTGCAAGGACTAGTCTGGTGTTTCCAATGAATTTCCAAGGACGAGAATAAACCTGTATACAACATCATCACAAAATACTGTTTTAAATCCTTCAAAACCTCTGGCCTATCCCTGTTTGAGCATGTAGGGACCAGGAAAAGCATTCTGCCTTAGGGATACAACCAGGCCCTTGCTCTCATCTAGACCAAACACTGACCAATCCCTAGCTTAAGTTTTCTGCAGCTCCTGAGCAAAATGCTCTTACTAGCCTGTACTACTTCTTAGTGCCTCTTTGTAACCCAGAAACAATAGCTGTGTGCAGAGAGCAGTGGCAAACACCTTCAGATAACAAATCCAGCAATTAGAAATCAAGCGTTCAAAGCCAGTTCCCTGCATATGCAAATATCTCCCTAATAGGTTTACGATCCTTGTCAATCAAACAAGGAAAAGTAAACACCTGTCCTTGATTCATGATTAAGTTGAAAGTTTCACTCTCATTAGCCCTTGGCGAAATTAACCCCAGCAATACTGCATTTCTGATTGGTTGAGAATATCAGGAGGAGGAAAGATACTCATCAGCTCCGATCTGTTATTCTAGTTTTATATTAACTATTGCAGATCATGATGAACCCTCCCATGGCATGGTGCCACACTGCACAGAGCTGAAACTCAGCCTGGTCTTACGAGGCTCCAGTTTCTGCTCTCTGGTAGGATTACATATTTAAATCCTCCTCACACCTACTCAGCCACAACCCACTGAACCTAAATGGACTATCACCTTTGTAATTCAACCCTGAACATTAAAATATGAAATGTCTTATCAGAGCATGGAGTGTGATCTCCATATGCTGGAGGAACTGGCAACTCTTCTCCAATTTCCCATTTTAAACTGCCCAAAAATATACATTAAACACTTCTTAACATTACTTGTCTGGATAAAGGGACACTGTTACTGCCACTGAAATGTGGTGTTAGTCTACAGAAGACCCAGAAGCTGATCAAAGTGGGTCACAGCACCCTCTCCCAGAAAGACAGCCACACTCTGAAGGACTTACAGCCACTAGTTTTACATCAACTGGTCAATGACAAATAAGCATTCTTCCTTCCACAGAGAGCTTGCAGTATCCCTGGGGAGATATTCCGCAATGTTCAGAGGTTCATCCTGTTATTCATTAACCCTTCCATCCTTGACATGCAGTTCATACACCTGTAACTCCTCTGACTCTTGTCATTGCTTAACCAGCAGGTACAGCTCTGTTACAGATTTGTATTAACAGATCTGAGAACAGCCAGTGAGAAAAATAGCTTCCTCTATTACTCCAACTCCCACAAATCTACTAGTGAAGAGGAAGGAGGGAAAGAAATCAGTTCACAGAGCTCCAGCATCTGCAGGAACATGACTCCAATACTTTGGCTTGTGCAGCTTTGAGAGGCTGGTGGGGTTGAATAGCTTTCCCTTCTCCCTCCTTTGTGGTTGATTTGGTCTCACCCCATCCACCTCTGTCTAGAAAAAGGAAGATTTAAATCCATACAAAGCAATAGTAAAATAGTAGATAGCACAATGAAAGCACCCCTTTTACATTAGAATGTTTTCATTCAGTCACACATTGGTCAGAAGCCAATCAAGTCTCACATCTGTATGTGGCAGCACCTGGGAGGACACAGAACTATAGCACAGATTTGGAAAAGCTGAATCTCAACATCCTCTTTAGAGCCACACACTGCCCACTCAAGATCCTCTCCCAAGGACCACCAGGCCTCAAAAGCAGCAGTACATTAACTAACCTGGCCCAAATTTTCTCTTGGAGGTTGGCTAATGTTTACTTTTCTCTCCATGTCCTCCTCCAGCTTTTTCTCTCTCCCAATATCCTGTTCTGTGCAGAACCACCAAGTGCACCGTTGCCACAAAGATGTGCCATTGCACAAAACTAGTACCTAACTCTTACAGTCATCAGTTCGTGGGGCATGTGGAGCAAAGCCAGCAAGGATAATATGAATTTTAAAAAATGTCTATTGCACAAATTAAGTCCCCATTTCTGTATTTGTCTGCTGTCCCAGTGTTTTTATCTAACATGCACAAATATGACAGCTTCCAAAACATTCACCAAAGTCAATGCCTCCCAAGTGGCATTTGAGGGTATGACACCTCTTGCATTACTCACTCAACAGGATATCCAAGACTGTGTGAATCTTTCATGAAAAAAATTTACCAGACACGAAGAGAAACTGTCTGGGGTCCCATCAAGCTAAAAACCACTTGGAGAGAGGCTGAGAATAGAGGTGCAGCCATCCTGAGAAACATTAACCTGCTCCAAGAAGCCTCTGTTCCCAATTTACATTTTTCTCTTTCCCTTAGTGAAGCTCAAAATTAAGTTTGAACACTTAATGGAAGAAGTAGCCTGGAGTTATTGGCCAAATTTCTTCATGGAAATTGGAGTGGTTGGAATGAAATAGAAACGTTAGGTTATTCACAGCTCTGCAGGATGCTGTGTTTCTACTGTGATACAATGGGGAGACTGTGTAATCAGGGCAACCAACTAAACTCCATGCAGCCCATGTTCATTTGACTGGGAAGTGGAGGGGAAAAGTAAAAATCAGAGATGTGAACAGATTGGCCAGCCAACAACACACATCAACTTATTCCATAACACTCAGGCCAGTCTTCAGTTCCTCCACACCCAGAACCCTGCCCGCAGAACGGCACCCCTCCTTTTGGGGATAAACCTCTCTGTGGCAGCCCAAAGTTTAGGCAGTGAATTTCCAAATTGTTTTTAGCCCCAGCAGTGCACACTCCACCCACCAGGCAGAGCTCGAAGTCGGCAGCAGCACTGTGCTTCCAGAACACAAAAAGTGAGTCCAAGTTGTCCTGTCAAGCAGGCAGGATCCAAACTGCCACACTTAGCCCACATCTCCTCTGCTGTCATACATGAGGGATCCATATGGAGCTGGATATCACAGATAATCTGGGTAAGTTGTCCTTCAGGGATGGATCCAAAGCCCATGGGAGTGAGTAGGAGTCACAGCACCAACACTCACTGGCTCTGAATCAGGTCCTAACCTGTTAAAACTGGCATGGGCTGCATCTGCTTGTCTGATACGACATCGGGACAGCAGGATCAGATTATTCAAGCTTGCCTTTGGAAATATTTTTCTTTTACCATAGTACCACAGTTGCTATGAATGAGCAGCAAATGCAATGGGCTTGCATCAGACAGCAGGTCTTTGCAACATCAGCATCCACACTGGCTCCATTCTCAAAAAAGTCCCTTATATGACTAAAAATGTTCCACCTTAGTGCAAAAGATTAGAACAGGTCAACACAGTTAAATATGTATGGGGACGTTATTATTACAGAAAACTCCAAGTCAAGGCTGATTACAGAGAACAAGATAAGGGGCAGAAATTCAAGTTAAATGTTCAAAACAAGATCAAATGCATTTCAGCTTGAGCAGTCTATCAGAAAACACAGGAAGAAGTCAGACAAATTCCTTGAAACAAGATAAAATGATCAGGTTAATGAAAGAAAGGAGAGAAAAGAGTGTTTCCACCAACACCTGTAATGCTGGGTTACATTTGCACAGATCTTTTCCTCAGCATGATTTTACAAGTCACTGCAGACACAAGTAGAAGCGTCATGTCTCAGGAAGATCAGCTGCACTGCTTCTACTCTCACTGAATAAATAATGCCACAACCAGATTTTGTTGGGTTGGTGTTTTGTTTTGTTTTTTTTAAATTTAAACTAGGCACAAGAGGACCTCTGTATTATTATTTTCCCCTTTCGGTGGAAATTTTTATCTCTTCCAATAATTAATCCAAAAATGCACATCCAGACTCCACTGCACTCACACTATTCCATAAAGGGTGTTCCAAACCCAGATGCACCAGCATCACTCATGGTGAGACAGACACTCAAAAAGGAATTATCAGACAGGCCACTGGAAAGGATCAGCTCTATCAGCAAATTCAGGTCTAATGATAAACTTCATCTTTAGTTAATAAATTAGCACCAATGGTCCCAAGTCTTGAAATAGGGATTCCTACTTACTAGCAAGTGTCACTTCTGCTTTTCAAATTTTGAATTAGCTTTTTTTCCTGAAAGAACCACTTTCATACAATATCTCAAGAACCACTTCATAGCATATGAAAGTTTCTTCTGTGGCTAAGAGTCAGGCTTTGGAGTTCAGCCTTTGCTGTGTACAAGTTCATCCCAAAAAATACGTATTTTAATTTGCTGCTTGCTTCTTTTAATGAAGGTCAAAGAAACATATGGACATGGAAAACACAGTTATAAAAACTTTAAGGAAAATCTAAATGTATTTGAGCAATTTGCTCAGTTTTGTAATATTCCTAATTAAAAACAAATAAAATCAACCCTAATTTTCCAGTATGACGCACACAGCATTTTATGTTTAAACTCAGACACAATTTAAAGTGGCCGACAGCCTCAGAAGAAGGGAGGAACCAGTGCCTAAAAAATAACCAGGGTTTTCTCAGATCGTCATGTTGATTCTAGGTACAAGTCATGCTGACAGATTACTCATGAGCAAGCTCCCCAAGAGCAAGATCCAAAAAATGCCCCAAACTTCACCAGAAGATGTGCTGTGCCTTACATAAAATCTGCATCGGGCTGTTAGATCTGAACATGCTTCTCTTTCACAAGCGAGAAATTACCTAATCGTTATCTGGTACAACCACTCAACAAGAATAAAGGAGTAAAACAGAAGCCAACAACCATCTCATACTATCATTATTTATCTTTTCCATGTTTACTACCATTTACTCTTATAAACCCCAAAGCTACAGAATGGGAATTCTGTTAATCAGAATGAAGAACTCAACTCCCAAGAAATAAAAAACAGTTCTAATATCCTATACTCTTTTCTCCAATACTACGAGAAACAAAAATGGCACACACACTATTTCTGCATGAAGCCATTGAATTTTGAGGTGGCTCCATGAGCAAATTCCCCATAAAGCAGGCACCAAGCAAGCCAAGGTCGCACAGAGAAGTGCCAGAACAGAAAGCAATTAAGGTCCCGTTCTTCCCCTCCCTACGCAATGCACCGAAAATGAAATCAACATCCAAACTAATTAGTTTCCAGCAGAATATCAGTTTACTCGCTAACAGGAGGGTGGTTACTGCTCTTACCAAAAACTTCTAAACATACCATACAAAATCTTGTTTAAGCCACGGGGCCAAGCCAAACACATCCCAATGTTACCATATACGGTCACCAACGCGAATATGATGGCAACTTGACAGATTCAGAACAAATATTGCGTTGTCTGTCACTGAGATAACATAAGCAGGAAAATATCAGATTGTATTACCTGTGTCTGACCGGAGGTGTGGAGTGGCAGGAGCTACATTGCTGCAGGATACAGTCAGTAAAGGTTAGTGACCCAAGATGGCATTCGTCCCCGCAGAGGAGGGCTGGACACAGAGGGCTGTTATGCCCAGTATGGGGCTGCTTGGAGAGAACAGGAATAGAGTGACACGAGGGACGAGCCACTGGACCTGCACTGTTATCCCAGTTATCCTGTGTGGCTGGAAACCAGGCTGGAGCTGCTGTCCCACACCTTTGCTGTCGCTGGAAGGCACAATCCCTCCAAAAAATCGCAGCATGAAGGTTTTGTCCCCAAAGAGTGAGTTTTGTGCACACAGACATTCTAGTCCTCATCCACAAGGGAAGGAAGGGGCTTGGATACCTACCAAAATAGCTCCTGAGAAAGACATTTTTTGGTACAGGCTCTCTCCAGGAGATCCTTAGCCTGGAATAATATTGGTCACTCAGGGAGTTATTCCACATTAAGTTTTTTGGAAGCATTATTCCAAGGCATTTGCAGGTGTAGACAAGCCCTTAACCAAAGTCTTTGGGTTTCAGCCCCAAAAGCATTGGTTCAAACTTAGCCAAAGCTATCTCGTCCTTCATCCCTCCAAACACAGCCAGCTCTTCACTTGAACCTCTAAAATCAGACCTGTTCTCTATTTTGCCTGAACACTTCAAAGATATTGCCTCTTTCTTAAGAGTTTATCTAGGTTTGCTAAGATATCCCCTTTTTTGCAGTGTCTTCTCCCTCAGTGATGAGACACATTGGGTCACAAGAAGGGACAGAGCCAGTAGGCACAGATCTGAACCTGTAAAAACACCTCTTTTTGCTAGGGGTAGGTGGAAAAAAAATAATTGCTGCATCAGGCCAATCAGTCATCCCTGTGGGGTCCTTTGCCTTTAAAGGCATCACCTAAATAAAGATGTAAAAATAATACAACATAACATTTAATGCAAGATTGCAGCTGAGTATTCAACTGTCAGGAAATATCAAAGCCGGGGCGCGTGGGCAACTTAACTCTGCCCCCTTGTGCAGATGCACTATGGCACAGCCCTTCCCTGAGCAGGGGCACAATATCAGTCAGCTCCAAATTAACATCCTAGTTCTAGCATAACCTACTTTTGCCTAATATGAGTTTAAAAGAAAGACCATCACTTTCCCAGAGAGCCTCCTCAGCCACTTTCCTTGGTTGATCACAAGCCAGGAGCACCTATTTAACTTCTAATGCCTCGGATCAGGAGGTGTTGGCACACTTTGGGCCACTCACGCCTAATTTGCAATTAGGATACAGATATTAAATACTGTTTGGCCAAAACAAAGAGTCCTTCTTCCTACAGAGAAGAGCCTCATGACCTCAGGCTGACATTTGGCTGAGGGACAGTCTATAAAACCTGAGTGATCAAAACAGGTAACACTTAACACACCTCCAGCAGCCCAACCCTTTGTATGAGACTTTTGGAAAAATATCTGCAGGCACGCTAAAGTCTGGCACATTTTTCAGACAACCTGAAATTATCCCCATGTAAATATCTAATAACTGAAGATATTTATCAC
Source organism: Sakesphorus luctuosus (assembly GCA_013396695.1). Taxonomy (NCBI): domain Eukaryota; kingdom Metazoa; phylum Chordata; class Aves; order Passeriformes; family Thamnophilidae; genus Sakesphorus; species Sakesphorus luctuosus. Next base: position 299,067 of record VWZD01002786.1, on the reverse strand, counting down.
CACAAAATAAGGTTTCTGGAGAGTGTCTCATCTCTTCTCATATACATGTTTGATCTTCCATCTATGTCCTCTGCTGTCAAAAATGTTCTCAACATAAAGAAGGTCCAGAGGAAGATCTGAGTGTCAGGATATTGTCTATATTTTTACAGCAATGACTCCTTTTTCTTCTTTACTTTGTTTCTATTGAGATAAGCACATGAATGAATGACATTTTTCATGGGTTTGGCCCTGGTTTTAAAACTCTATTTCTAGATAATTTTAAATAAACAGAACCATCTCTCCATAAACTTCCAGGATGGATTTTTCCAGCTCTAAAAAGTGTTCAAATAACCCAATAACCAATATGATCCTTTCAAATTTTTATCAAAAAGACCCTTCTATAGGAAAAATTATGATGACCTGAAATTACTGCAGTTAATTTTCTGTCACTTCTTCACACGACAAGAGCCCACAGCATTTCACTTTCCAGGGGCAGCAAGAGTACGAGCAAGACAAGCGCAAACCAAATTTAAACAGGGTCAGCCAGTAAAGCAGCCGATACTCAGATCACACCAGAGACAAAAATCTTTTTGTCTTCGCCTGCCCACTTCAGATCTTTTCCGGAACTCCACCAACTTCTCAGGTCTATTGCAATAAAATACATCCATGAGGTCATCTTAATTCATACTCTGCTGCCCATCGCCTACAACTTAAACTGAGTCTCCATTGTAAATCTTGACGGGAATTCAGACTTGCAGGACTTACAGCCTATATACTGTTTTCTTTTTCATTCAGCTTCCAGCCAAATCATTTTATAGTGCTTTTGCCTCCATAAAATATTTGCTTGGGAGCCAATGCCAAGAATTAAAAAAAACCACAGCGCACTAACCAAACCTTGGGTTTTCAGAGCAATGCTTTCCCTTTCCTTTCCCACCCTCACCCCCAAGGTTTATTTTTGGCAAGTTTTTATTTTTGACAAGTTATGGCCCAAGTGGAGAGCAAGTTTAAACCTTTTAATTTACAACTCCATCACACTGGCTGATTTAAAGGTCTTACAACAGTCCACAAAACCCTGATACCACTGGGAATTGTAGCTGGAGCAATCTTCATCCTAAAGTCATACTCCCATTTTCCTGGCACAATGCAGCCCCTTAAGTTTTTTCCAGAGGTGGGAGAGCTGAAAGCATGGATTCCCATTCAGGCTTTCCAAGGACAGCACCCACCAACGTACAACACAGGCAGGAGTACAAGAAAAGACACCATTCCTTGCACTCTGATCCCAGAGCTTTGCTAAAAGCACCTTCCCATAAAGAAACTGCTTTTTTTTCCTACCCCCATCACTCCCAGGTCAATGTATTTCAATTTGCCTCTGGTAAGGTAACCTGTTTATAGAAACTTGATCAACTGCAGGAGCCTCAGCATTAAAATACGCTCTTGCTGTTGGGAACTGTCATTTGTCTGTCACCGAGGAAGTTAATGGATGTGTTTGTTTAGTTTGTAAGTGGGAATACATAGGGCAGGGGCTGGAGGGATTACAGGAGGGGGAGAGGTATTTCTGATCCACAGAGGAATGCAGTTGCTTTTCTTTAAAATTGTCTGTGTACTTTTACACAGGCACAAGAACAGCCCCTGGAAGTTCACCTGCGCCTAAGAGACCTAAGAGCAAAGCCGGAGTGACCGCACTCATTGCAAAATGATGGCCCTGAAATCACACAGGTAAGGAGGCACCACATGTGGGCACGAGCCTGCACCCCTGAGAGGATAAGCAATATGCAGGGGATGAGCTTGTGCTGACAGCAACTCCTCTATAGGGTCCCTCCAAGGACACCGAGGGTGTTTGTGGAGCACGATCACAGCGGAGCAGAGGGAAGGGTGTGAGTCATGAAGTGTTTGCACCAAGCACAGTCTCCTTACCTCTCGCCGAGTCCGAAAATGCAATTATCCCTGCGAAAAGGAGCGCAAGCTGCAATTCCATTTTGGAAAACAGATCCCGCTGTATTGAACAGGCGACTGTCCTCTCAGACCTGAAGGCAGGAAAAAGGAGAGCAAAATAATTACTGGGGGGAAAAACCCTGAACAACCCTCAACTTTGCAGAGTTTCAAATCCTATTGCAAAGACTTCGAGCAGAAACAAATGAAAGTGCAACGTACTTGTAATTCATTCCTTGGTGCTCAGTGAGTAAAACTTTGCCCTCCTCTCTGCTTTAGCCTGATATAAATCAAGAACCCACTGAGGCCAGTAAGCTCCTCTAAGTTTACAGTTAATGCATAATTCTTTGGTGTCCCGTACAGAACCAGTCTGAAAGGCAAACAAAACACTAGCAAGTGGCCATAAAACAAGATTTCAGGTTAACAATTTGTGGAGGAACTTGGGGAAGGGGGAGGAGGAATGTTACCTCTCCCATCAGCAGCCCAGAAAACTTCGTGTTGCTGCTCCAGTGCCCCTCAGCCAGGCTCTGCTCTGGGTACGCGCCTTCCTCTACTCGATACTTCTCTGCACAGCACCGATTCCTTCTTTTCTCTTCTTCTCCCCCGCGCGGCCCCCCCCACCCCCCTCAGCCCCACTTGTTTCCGTGGGTTCCAGAGGTGCTTCCCAAAGCAAAACCGCACTTAATTATACAGATTCTTCAAGATGTCTTTGCTGTGATACGAACACACGGGGTTGATCAGGTTTACATTAATTACAGCCTGTTCTCCTGAAACTCTCACTCTCTAAACACTGTCTGGATTCCTCACCCTTGTAAACTCCCCGGTTTAAACACCCCGTGCCCCCAGGACACACAACAACCCGCGTACAGCATCCAGCAAAGCAAAAGCGCCGCTTCGCCCTTCGCTTTGCCGTTTTTGCTGCGGGGAGCGGGCACGGGGCCGGGCACGGGGGACTCCCCCGGGGCAGCCCCCGGGGTCGCAGCGCGGCTCAGCCCAGCGCCGGCCGCTAACGGGATATTCGCAGCCGCAAATTGGGGTCAGGAAGGACGGAGGGAGGGAGGGAGGGAGGGACACACGGGGGAGGACACCCGGCGCGATGCCACCTGGTGCTGCCCCCCCTGCCTCGGGGCAACGCCGGCGGCTCCCAGCTGTGCCTTAGTGTCTCCCGGCCCCGGCGGGGTGTCCCGGCGGGGGGTGTTGGCGCGGGGAGCACTTACCTCGGGTGCTGCCGGGGCTCTAACACCGCGCTCTGGCGCTGGCGCCCATCCCCGCCGCTCGCCGCCTCATGCCCTCCGCGNCGGGCGCTCCGCAGCCGGCCTCTACCTCATCCCCCCTCCCCGGGCGGGTGGGGGCTGCCTGGGGGTGCCCTCCCTACGGAGCGGCTCTGCCCCTTCACCGGCTTTTTACTAACATCACCCCCGCCCCTTCGCCTCTGGAGCGATTTTTTCCACTCGAGAGTCACGGGCGAGGAGCTCAGAGAAAGGGGGGAAACCTTGTAATTTTTTTTCCTGCTTTCCTGGCCGGGCTAAGAGTGTGTGTGCGGGAAGGGACAGCGGGGACCTGCCAGAGCCGCCAGGGCTCCGCGCCGCGGGATGCCCGGTGATGCCGTCCTGCGGCTCGCCCAGCCGGAATCCCGTTTAAGGAGCGAGGGGAGGAGGGGAAAGGGGCTGAGGAAGGAGAGGGGAGGGGGGCGAGAGCCGGGGCGAGAGAAACCGGCGATAAAGCAACTTTCCCTGCAGGGCTTTGTGGCGGTGGGGGCCGAGCCGCCGCGGAGGGCGGTGCGGGGCCGCCCCGCTCCAAACTTCGCACCAATCCCCGGGAGCCCCCGGCAGCCCCCGCCCTCCGCCGGCCCCGCTCCCCTTAACCCTTTGCGGGAGCAGCTGAGGCGGCACCGGCGGCTCTCGGTGCTCCGGGAGCGGGCGGGCGCGCCCCGCAGCACCCGCTACAGCAGAGTTCCGCAGAGCTCCGGAACCCACCACCGCCACCCCGTCGGGATCTGGCACCCTTTAGGGCTGCGGTGACACCCCGCTGCCTCGCTGTGCCCCAGAGCATCCCCCTTCCCGCACTCCCTGGAGTCCCCGTAAACCCAGCTGCGGTGGAGACCTCCAGTCCCGCAGCCCTCCATCCCGCACGCCAGAATCCGCCCCTGCCAAAGCACCCCTCTCCCCAAGGCCGGGAGAGGGCCCCCGGCCGTGGGAACCCACCACAAAGGCAGCGAAGGAGAGAGTTGGCTGCACCGTTCTGATCTTTCGGCTTGGATGCAAATGATGCCAGAAAGAAACTGACCTGAACTAAACTAAACCAACAGGAAAATAAACTGTGGAGATGTCAGTTCCTTATATTAACTGTTACAATTATTTATTATTTACTTTCAAACAGGACTCGGCTGATGCATCCGCTCTCACAGCAAATCACTCTCCCACAGGATCAAAACCAACCTGGCAGAACTCACTAAACAGACTAAACAAACGACAACAGAAAAAAGCTGCCCAAATACCTAAACTTTTTGTATCTGGAGAGAAACATTGTTACTGTTGATGTTATTGTTTCTTAGATCTCTTACTTGATGTGCTCCAGCACTAAGACCTCCTTGAAAACGGAGCTGTCTCAATGCTCTTTGAATGTGATACGCACCAGGACAACCCCTAAACCCAAGCCAAGAAGTAATTTGAACATCCATTTTATCTATTTTGTTAGGATTATCAAATCACACACTCTATTATTATTGTTATTACTAAATATTTTTACTTAATGGTTCCTGACAGCATTAAATCTTGATACACAAAATCAATGTGAAAAACATCCAAGACTAAACACATAAATCCCCTGAGCCAGAAACAAAGTGGCTGACAATACTGTTTTTGTATTTTACATATTTATATCATCATTTTTATCATTAAAGTTAATTCAGCTGAGAAATCCCAGATGAACTAGTCCTCCTGTCAGGCAATAACTTCAGCCTCATTGACTTCAAAGACACTGTTGACTGAGGGAAACCTTCGGGATTTAACATACATGGTCATGTTCATGTCATGCCTTCTGATAAAATCGCTCCAACTTGCACCAGAATGAGAGCCCAAATGCATTCTACATCTTGGCAGATGATGTGTAAACTCCTTGTAACATTTCCCAGCCATTTCACCACAAAGGAGTCAAGGTCATTGTCCCAAGGACATCACCATACAGGTGACCCAGCCCTGAAACTATCTACAGGACCTCAACTCCCATGCAGACTAAAGTCCAAAGCCGCCTCAGTTCTGGCTCACAGGCAGGTTTCCCACCAGGTTAGAGGGACCTGACTGAGCTCCTACTCCTTGTCTTGTTTTTCTGAGTCATGCACCAAGACCAAGGTTTAATTCCCAGATACACCATGATTGTCTTGTCTCAGACTGTCTAGAGACTTGGGTGAACTCTCTCTGGGCCTGAATCAGCTCCAGTATGGAAGAAGAGACCTCCTTTCAACCCAGGCTGTGCCCAAGCCTAGCACTGAGCATCCAGCTAAGGTTGGACATAGCAGATAAAAATTTTCTGATGGGTCCACTCCTTCCATCCTCACTTCGTTATTGAAAATCACATGCATGTCTTTATAGACTCCAACATCTCTCAGTCTCTTGGCATTTCTCCTCCCAATACAACAATAAAGCAGCAAAATCCGTCCTGCAGCCTTTCACCAGTGTGAAGTTCTGGGAGATGGAGGATTACAGAGGTGGTACACACGATATTCAAAATTATTCAGGTGACTGAACATCCTCAAGTGTCCCTTAAACCTCTGTTCTTAGGCATCCAGAAGCTTTTTAAGAACCTGACTCCAGCTGATATTGTGAAGGGATTACATGGGGTAGGGTATGAAGACCATAGCTTCAATATCCCAGGCTAAAACAAATGGAAAATAAACCCTACTGACTCCAAAGTGTCAGTAGAATTTTTTTAAATTTTTTTCCAAAAATTTTGGGAGTGCCTGAAAGAAAGTCTGAAACTACTCTGTAGACTTCATCCATCTCATTCCCAATACCACAGTGGAGGAATAAATGTGAAACACTGATAGAAGAAAAACAATATTCCTGAAGCAGCTCCTAGTTTATCAGGAACAAAATCTCATGCTGTTCTCCCAACACTTCTACCTAAATAAGGAAACATGCAGAGCTGTGTTTTTATTGGGCTGGCTGTAATTTGCAGGATGATTGAGTAGTCTGAAAGTCAACAGCCCTAGTTTGCTCCTGCACCCCACGGTCCTGAGACAAGGCTGTGGGAAAACAGCTTTCTGGAGCTGACAAACAAAAATGAATGCTAAGCAACGAAATACGTGTCTCCACATGGCCTGAGAAGCAGCCTAACAGTCCATTTGTATCCCAGTTGTCCCAAAAGCTCTGTGTTCCAGACTATGGCTTTTCAGATTTTGCATATCTGTGATGGTCTAGTGAACATCCATCCCCAGAAAGACTTTTCTCATGTCTTCAAAACCACAAACTGGACTTTTTCCAGCTTTCTTACCTCTTTTCTCTCAGGAGCTGCTCACCTCCATCATCACAGAACTTCATTTTCCCCTATTTTCTCCCTTCTGTCTTGACTGTTTTGCCTTTTCTTTTTCCCTACAGATGGTCTGGGAGACACAATACCTCCAGACTGTAATTCCTAACCTGTTTCAGTGACTTTTTTCAAACTGCAGGTGGTAGCCATGCAGTTGAACTTACCATCACAACCAGCACCCCAGGGGGGCTGCAGTCATCCAAGAGACTTTGGGTTGGCAACCGTGCCCTGCTGAAGCACGAGGCCCCATGGCACAGATCCACAGGGGCATGCCACCGGGGAGGAGGGTGTGCGGGACTGGGTGGCTCCGAGCAGCTGACAGAGCACGTGAAGGTGATGGAAGGGCATGGCCAGGATTAGCACATTCCTTCCACCTGCCACCCTGTTTAGGCAGCCCTCCTCTGGTTACCCAGGGTGCAGCAACCACGTGGGGTCAACCTGAGCATCCATCTAGGATGCCTGGAAAAGGCGATTGTTCTGGAAGCAGGCAAAGGTAAGTAAGGTGACTGATTTGGCAGGAGGCAGATTTCCCTGGGTGGATCAGGTCTGAAAAAGCATTTGGCATGTGACAAGATAGCACAGAAAATGTCACAGCTGGGCAGACAAGGAGCACAACGCACACTTTTCCATTTGCAGCACACCAGAGTCACTGTCCTGCTCTGTTTAGGTCTATAGTTAAGTCTGAAATTATACTTTTCAGAGACAGCAGTATTTTATGAGAATGGAATCACTGTCTTCCCTATATGTTGTATCTGAGACTCATCTACAACCTAGGTAATATTCAGAGGGATGTATGGGCAGATGGAAAGATCAGTCAGAGTGACACAGTCTTGAAATCTGCTTTTTTATCTTAATAAAAGTTGACATCTCTTCTCCCCACATATACATTTATTGCCTTAGAGGATGCTTTGCTCTAAGCAGTTATACAAAGAAACAAATGGTTCATCATATGTATATGGTTCACTTTTATACATGGAGCCATACATGAATGCCATTGTTCATCAGAGAAGAAAGGATGGTAACAAGGTTAAATGTCTTTTTATTCAAACCTTGGGTCCTATGTGGAGTGCTAGAAGGTCCCAATTCTCCATGGCCCTTCTACCAGGGATTTCAAGGTTTTTACAGGGCACAAGTGATGCCTCTGCTACCTTGTGGTCTCTGCCTTGGTCTGAAGTTTCACCAGTAGATAGTTCCCAGCCCTTTCACCAAGGACTGGTCACACACGCTTCCCAGCCTCACTGTGCCTGGAGAATGTGCTTGGATTTCTCACTGATGCTAAATTTGCACATGACGGCATCTGCAGGAAATCATTTCCACCATCCCCAGTTGGCCGGGAGATCCTATCTGTCTTGGCCAGGTTAGGCACGCTGTGTCAGCGCTCCCTGGCACTGGGGAAATGTGACAGCCCTGCTCAGGGCCCAGGCAGTGCTCAGGGAATGCCAGCCAGCCCAGCCCAGAAGGATGCATCCTGTTGGCAGGGCAAGTCCCTCACGCTGCCTTCCCGGGGGCTGCCAAATGAATTTCAAGGTCTCAGTGACTAGGGCACACTACTCAGCAGCTTAGTTCATGTCCCCAAGATGGATGAAGCAGAAGAAAACTCCTCACTCCAGGCTAAGATGAACTCTCCTCTCAAAAGCAAAGCTTGCTTGTGCAGGAGAAACAGAGCATCCCAAAGCAGCACGAGGAAGTACAGATCAGTATTCCCTGGATGTCAGCTTCAAAAGTGTCTGTAAGAAGATCCTAGTATAATAAAACACTACAATCTATAAAAAACTCTCCTTCCTTGCAGGAAAGGTAGGAAAAAGGAAGGCATTTAGATCAAGTAACCCAGGGGAAGAACACAGAGAGGGTTTTGTAGGCACAAGGCGCAGACTTCACCTGCTTTTTGTCTGACTTCTCTCAGTAGATCTAAGATACCACATCTCCCCAAAAAATTTGCTTCCCTTCCACACAATGACTACAACACTGTGATTGCTATCACAGGAATAAACCTCATCTGACAGTCAAGGCACCCTTTCCACATTCCTGGAAGGTGCTCAGCTGTTTGGATTAGGAATATGGAATATGGTACAAAAAGATTATGGGAGACTAGGTTGCCATTTGGTTAAAAGAGCTATACTCCTGCATTCTTTAATTGTATCTCTTTCCTCTTTTTCATATCCATTTGCATCATTCTGTACTTTTTTCCACTCTTAAATATTTGCAGGCAGTTCCCTAACTCAAAGGTTACTCAAACTACAAGCAGTTAAAGTTTCCAAATGTTCTCCATAAACACATCCTTCCTCAGCCCCCTTATCCTTTATATCACTCAACACTGGTTTCTTGGAGTCAGTCTGACACTGATGTATGAAGGATTTGATTTTGCTTTCCTTTTACATCTGGCTAGTACAAGAATAATCCCACTGGAATCATTCTAAGTGAGAAGAAAAACCTGATCAATCCAACAGACTCTTACATGTAGCCACTATTCTGTACAGGTAGGCTGAGCTGAAGACTCGGAATATGCACCTTTGAATCTAAATAGCTCATAATGAGAAAAGACCACAGTTTGGAAGGCTAAACCTCCTCTCACTGCTCCCTCACATCATCCTCCTGTGTGAGGAATTTTGTCTGTACACAACAATTCTGGGTTTAGCAAACAGATGCAGCAAACATGAAACTAGAGTTGCAGAAAATAACAAAAAACAAACAAAAAGAAAGCCTAAGATCAACAGAGAGAATGAAAAACACAAATGTCAAGTATTAATTGCTTGACAGACATGAGGAATGCTAAGGGAAACTGTTTCGGGATTTATGTTCCAAAAAATAAGACAACTTCCCAAACTATTTCCTTTCAAATCTCTCAGCATTTTCCATAAATTCCATGTGCATGTGTGGTGCTCTCTGATAACATACAAATCTGCATGCATAAACTGTTTTGAAATGTTTGTCTAGTTTCATCCAAAAATATGACTATATGTTTGTGTTTCAATTGTCAGCAATAGGAGATTAGGCAAGAGCCATATGCATCATGTCAGGGGCACTGACTAAGTTTAGGTGGTATGAGCACAACCTCCCCCTTTCTAACTGGGTCTTGATAACAAAGAGAAACCAAATTATCTGAAGGACAAAACTGTAATAAAAGCAGCAGCACAGCCCCTGCTCTCAGTGACCGGAGTGCTGGCCCAGCTGTTTCATATTCATACAAGTGTAACCAGGAGCAGAAATTTGCTGATTTCCAGGTCAGGAATCAGAGTTTTTTGAACTCTGGAAAAAAAAAAAGGGAAAAAGAAAAAAAAAAAGATAAAGCCCTTGGAGGCAAGAGGTGGGGGTACCGGGAGGAAGAGGGACTGACACTTTGCCTCAATCAGTGTTGTTTGAAATATCTTCCATTTATTAACATTCTTGCTGTAGTCGAACTTTAGTTCTGCTTTATCAGGAATATAATGCAGCTGCATTTTCTGGATGGGAACACCACCAAAAATATGGTAACTATATAGTTGACAGCTATGTCTTGTTTACTGTCATGTGTAAAAATCATACAGAAATGATCCTTATAGGAAATTTCTATCTGTATGCAAAGAGAAACACTAGGAGAGGCTGGAATAGGATGCTTACTGAGAAACGGGGTGGGAGAACTCTGCTGCTCCTCCCCTGTGAGCATCTTGCTCCATCGTGCGTGGAGTGGCAGGAGCTTCATTTTGCCCAGAGTTTACCTGAGAAAGTCTCCTTGATTCCCCGAAGTACAGGCTGCTCTGGTACAGCCAATAGAATTTGCAGGGAATATGCATCATCTCCTCAGTGCTTGCACTCTAGGACATTCCTCTTAGAGATGCATTTTTCCTGAAGCAGATGGTGAGGGCAGGGCGCTGGCTTGGGGATGGCTCTCAGCCCATGCAACTGCAGCACTGCAGTGGCTCAGCCTTGGCATTATTCCTCCCAGGGGATGAGCTGCCCATGGGGGAAACCGTGGGCACAGGGCATGAGGGCTGCAATGCGGGAGGCAACTCTGGAGACACATCCCCTGAGCTCAGTGGGGACTTTTCAGTCCTTCAGCTGCTCAAATGCTCCTCAAACTCTTCTTGTCCTGATGCTTATCCAACAGCACCATTGAGGTGACTGCAGGCTCAGGCCAAGACTTGAGGGAGGACACACACACCAGGAGGACAAACCCAGGTGGACCTGAGGAGCACTGCCCACTCACCCACAGCCCAAGGAAGATGGATACAAAATCTACCGTGATACAACCCACCATGATACGACCAGAGACTCCCTGGTGGAGCATTTGCCCCACCCTCCCCAGTCACAGGGAGTGTTAAATACTAACCACAGCAGGTCTGCTCAGGCTAGGGCCCTGCAAGACAGCCCCTTGGGTTGGGTAGCCACCCCCTCAGCCATTCCCAATGAAGGGAAGAGCAAAGAGCCTGTTAAGGAGCCTGGAAATATGTGAGAACTCACCAGCGTTTGCTGCCAAACACTTTTATCTTTGGACAAAGATAAATCTGTTGCTTACTTAACCCAGCCTTTATGAAACTCACAGCTCCAGGTTTCCAAAATAACAAGAACAGGGCTGGCTGGTGTCCTGGTGAGCAGCAGATATATACAGGGCAGCTAGAAGGTGACACTGTATCTCATGAAAAAAAATGGCTGGATAGTAAATCATATGTGATAGAAATAAATAAGAACTTAACCTCTATGAGCCTTAGAACTTATCTTCTCATGTTTCTGTAAAGTGCAGGTGTCTGTTTACTTAAGAGAGCTATTGAGATACAGCGTTAATAATGAAGAACAAAAAAGTCTGCTACTCAGAATAATGAAGAACATAAAAAATCTTGCATGGCAAGGCAGATGTAATGCAACAGTGGAAGAGCAGAAAGGTGCCATAAATACATAAGAGGGTGTCCTTGGCTGTCACACAGTTTTTAACCCAAGGCCAGAGGGAAGAGAGATGCTGGGATACAAAAGGCGCAGCCCCCACAGCAATGCTGGCTCTGAACTCCAGAGTCTGCTCATGGAGGTGCTTTCATCCATGTTACACATGACTGTGAGTTCAAACAGATGAATGTCATCCCAGGGTTTGGGTGTGGATCTTCGGTGGGAATTTGGGGCCTGCCTCCTCCACAAGGTCCCACATCTGACTGACCAGGCATTACCCATTTGCCAGAGTTTTTGTCAAACTTTCGGCCTCCTGCAAAAATGAACTGGAATCCACTCTCATTTTCAGGTCATTTGTTTAGTTTTTACAGGGATAAGTGCTGCAAAACCATTACAAATATTGGGCATAGAAACTCCATTTTTAGGTATAAATCTCACCAGTCCCAGTAAATACCATTATTTTTCAATACTAAAGATATTTTGTGGAAATCATATAGCCCCTTACTCTGCCACCCATGACCCAGGCTGAACCTGTTTGGCCTGTGTTATTGTGCTTGTGTAATTCAGTGGAAAAGAGATTGGATTAAACAGGCAGCTCTGGAGGAGTAAATAAAAGGAACATGCTTTAAAGAGTAAATAGACAAGTCTGAGTATAATGGAATAACTCCTGGTCGTGCTAAATCAAAGAGAAAATAATGCCCCCGCTAAAATCTGAACACGGATGTTTGTCTCTGCCAGAAGAAGAACAAACAAAACCAGAGGGGAGCAGGGGATGCTCTGGGGTGCCTGCAAATCCACACTAGAAACAGCACCCTCAAAAAATAATGTCTAAAAAAATTTAAATAAATAAATTAGGCAAAGATCTCTCTAACAGCCAGGCTTGCGATGGGGAAGAAACCAAATTTCTGAATGATCTGCACAGGTTTCCTAAGATGAGTGTAGAGAAAGCTGGGTTGGTTCTGGGGAGTTCCTCACTGATTCTAGACCAAATTTGTTTAGCAGTAGAAATATTATTTCTTTTCCTCACTGCCAGCCCTACAGTTCAACCTGGACTGCAGGGATGAGTCCTCAGTTTCACCTCTCCTTTTCCTTTTATGCTGCTCCAGCAGAGCCAGGAGCATGCTTGATGTTTGAATGCAGTAATGGGATTTTCCTAGCACAGGGGATCCTCTAAGAGTAGCCAACAGCTTCTGTCTGAGCCAGCAGCACAATGTCTTAAGGCAGGAGAGGGCTGGGAGGATTCAACACTCCCTGGAAGCCTTAGCACACAGATTCCAGCTTTGAGAATGGTGAGCTGGAGTTATCCATCAGCCCAGCTGTAAAGTCAATTGATTTGTCTTCCTTCATAGCCTGTTTTACCTCCAGTAAAAAATTGAGAAGCTGAAGATACAAAGCTGATGACGCATTTTACTCCTGCTCATCAGGAATTTGTACCCCAGGAGTTCTACAAGAGAAACAAGGCACTCACCTCTCCAGGATCAAAACAAGAAAAAATACTTGTTTGCAAACCAGGGGCTGATTCTAGTTGTGTTCATTCCTGTATAATCCATGGTGTATCCTGGTCTGTCTCCATCCCTGGGTTGACCTGCAGAGAGCAAGGGTAAAGACTTTAAAACCAACTGTCATACTGCTCACATGAGCTTTAAATATCCAAGTGGGGTAAAAGATATGTGGAGTTGCATTCCAGAACTCATGCCCTCATTTTCATGCAGTGGTATCAGAAAAAGAACATTGTCAATGACTTGGGGACATTTGTTTCCTATCAGCTGTAGAGGAAATTCTCTGCACTTTAAAGGTATGAGAGTCCTTCCCGTGAGAAAATAGGACAGTTAATCAGAGAGCCAAAAATTAAGTTCTCTTCTTCATTTCTATAGGGACTTTAGCAACAGAGCTTTAACAAATAGTTTTGACAATACAAAACATTGCTATAAGTTGGCCCAGCTTTATGGATGTATAACTGCATTGCCTCTCCTCTGCTAGCAAGGGAATAGGGGTCATCATTTCAGCTGAAAACAGACATAAAAGTGCAGGAACACCAAATATATACAAATTCATGCAGTCATTTTCCTAACTAGACCCTAAATGTCTTCTTCATAAATCATTTGGTAATATGAAAAGAATAAGAACTTTTGAACATTTTGGAGTCCTGATGTAGCCATAAATTGAGATACCCAGATTACAGACACTAACACCCCTACTTGAGAACAGCACTCAAAGTGAATAAATGGAGAGAAGGAATTACACATATAGTAAAGTTATATAATGCAAAAGAATTCTTCAAGGAATACCACATCCTGAGCCTTAGACAAGGAAATCCAGGCCAGGCATTGGGGGGAAAGTGAATACATTTCAAGGCCAAGCAGAATTAGCAGGATGATCAGTCTGCATAATCCAAGGTGCATAAACTCACCATATTTTCCAACAAAGTTGTGTGACTCTGTTATGCGATCCAGCACCAAGGTGAGAGACTTGGTTTACAGACAGCAAAGTCATCTGCATGAAAGGTTCCTCAAGGCACCACTCCAGAAAAGATTCAAAAGATAAAGCTGCAGGTCAGCATTTCCAAATCACTGACTATGGCTGCAGAGGTCAGAGCCACACCGGCTGGGGTGCCCTGGCAGGGCACTCAGCTCCACAAAACCCAGCTCATGGACATTAGTGGAAGGCAACGTCCATCAGAGCATTCTGCTTTCACTAGATAGGGGTTCCATATCTAGGCAGTCCTAGAGTGACTCTTTCCTTATATCTGGGCAAGAATTACTCCCAAAATGTGTTTTCCCAACAAAGTTGTACGGCACACTCACATTGACAACACCCCCAAGCAACACACAAGCTGTGCCTCATCAGAAACTCTCAGGCAGGTGCTTCAAGATGGGATGGAGGAAATTTGGGTGCAGGAATTAGGGCTGCATGGCTTAAAACTTAGGAGTCTGGAAAAGAGCAGCATCCTTCAGCACAAACACAAAGCTTTGGTTATGAAAAATGTCTTGTCAAAAGAATGTGGAACAGGAGAGTATTCAAGATGATGTCTATAACAAGAAAAAAAACCACTTCCATTTGAGTGGAGAAACATTAATGCTAGTATTTATATCCTTATATAATTACTTTTCTTAAACATAGGTTTATACTCTTCTGAAGATACAATCAAGAAATTTAATATGGCATGTGCAAGAACAAATTAGTTATTAGTAGCTACTTTTTGCACAGCTCTCAAAGGTATGCTGGGGCTAAATAGCTAAATTATGTCTTTTGGATCTAAATAAAGCCTCGTGCATCACTCAAGTGACACAAAACTCAAAGTGGAGTGCAGGTTAGCCCAGTGCCATTTCTGACAGGTCTCTCTGAAGGCAGAGTTGCAGTTGATTGTATTAATTGGCAGTGTGGTTCTCCACAGGCCTGGAAATGTGTATTTCATTCTTTTGCCGTCTAGTCAGAGCTTCTGAGCTTTCCTCTGGATCTTCCCCACCAGCATGACAATGTGCAAATTGACCTTGCATCTTTTCATGCATCTGATATTGACATTCAAAGAAACTGATTATTTCCTATATCCAGCTCTTGGCAGGTTGGTTTCACTTGTGTCTCTGCATTTCCTTCAGGAAGAAGAATAACAATGTACCTCACATTTACCATGGGTACAGTCCAGTGAGAAAGAAAGTGCAGGTTCTTGAAGGGGGCACTGTGTTGCTTCCAGCACTTTGAAGTCACTTTGGTACCTCTCCTCACATCAATCCTCTGGATTTAATTGGAAGGAAAGATTCCATTGCACTGTGCAGGGAGGCACATCATGGCTGTACTGGGGAATAGTTTGCAGGTGTGATTTAATAGAAATCCACCCAGGGCACAGCTGAGCCTGAAACTGGTTTTCTAAGTGGGTCACTAGAGTCCTATGCATCAGAACAGTGAACCATGTGCTTGGATAAGTTGGACAACGTAGTATTATAGCCCTGACAAAACTAGACGCCAAATTGTTTCAGACTTAAACAAAGGCTTGAGTGCTACCATAGCTCAATTTTTTCTAGGAATAGACCATATTTTTTTGAAGTTCAGCTCTGTTTTCCCAACCAAGATGTTCTTAAACAATCTCAGGTGTGAAGAGGCAGTCAAATCACAAACTTCTTATTTTGAGAAAACAGGCAAAGACACAAGGAAATGGAGATGCTTCAAGCTACCAGCTGAAATACAATATGTATAATGCTGGAATATCTCCAGCCTTACATGTGCGTTCTCTGCATAGACCTAGGGTTGTCTTTGGGTGCGTCAAGACACCAGTATAGCCAACCACCCAGTCAGCTCCTAAGCTTGTGTAAGAAGCTGTTTGGTTGCTGTATAGATAGACATTAGTCTGTTCATTCATACATCTCTAAGCATTTTACTAACATTTATAAAGCAAATATCACTGAAGGCTCCCCTCCACTGATCTGAGAGCACCTGCACTGACAGGAGATGCAAAACGCACTGGCTGAGTTCAGTCACTTGGATAAGCTCCCCCTACTTAGCTAAGCTCTGGAGTCCAGACTCCCAGTCCTTCCTAATAAACCTCAGTCCTTCATTATGGACAATTCCCATTTCAAACAAGAGCAATGAAAGGTGTGAGAACAGATCTGCCTGCAGCACACTTGCTGCAAGAGGGACCTCATGGTCCCAGAGCAAGGCAGCTGAAGGGCTTTCACTGGAGGAGGGTTTGCCAGCAATGACATAGCCAAGCTGCAGCACAGACCATGGATAAGCCAGATACCAGCCCTTTTCCTCTCACTGCCAGTTCAAATGTCAGTCTCATGCAGGCTCCTGATTTACAGTAAGTCATGCCATCACTCTTGTGAGCTGGAAGTGAGAATGCCTGCATGAAGCTCCATATGCCACCACAGGGTAGGACACATGGTGTGAAAGTGCCTCTTAATGATGCAGTAGGTGTAGGTGTAGGGCAAGGGGCTGACACCATCAGCCCCTAACAAGGGGAGTTTGCACAGAGAGCAAATGTGAGCACATGGGCTAAGATTAACAAAATATGGTCAGAGATGAGCCACAAACACAGAATTCACCTCTGAGTCCAAACGTTTTCCAAAGCTCAGGAGAATTTGGGCCTGGAATTGTTGTTCAGCCAGTCAGAGACAGACAGTCTCATAGAGACACTGTGAAACATGTGCGGCTTTGGTTTCTAGAACCTGATCCAAATACTTACATGAACACATGGCGCTCCCAGCATCTTCCTCTTCCCCTCCCATTGTTCTGACATGTTCTCATCAACTCAATTCAGTTAGTGTCATGTTTAGGGAAGCTTTGGAAACACTTGTCAGCTTTGCCAGGAATTTATCTCCTCATCCCAGTTTGTCCTGAAGGAGATGACATGTTTGTCTAGGCTATAGGAACTACTCTTAGCTAATCGTTCCCCTTACTCACTCCAGCATTAAGACAAAAGACAAAGTGTGAAATAAATGTTGTCAAGTCTCAGTTATAGGTGAGTAACAGAGGGGTGGTTTATCTCTCTGCTGCTAAACCTTTCTGGTGGTGCGGAGACATCCATCTGAGCTCCATCAGATCTAGTATGTCACCACTGTGCTCCTTACATCTGATACCATGTGAACTGAATTATGTGATTTCCAGGGACATATCAAAAGTTATTGGGAAGATCCCAAGTGTGAATAAGTCCTCTGAGACCAAGAAGTGTTAGGGAGCAAAAGGAAAAATGGGTAAGATGCTCTGCACAGTGTTCCAGACCTGCTAAGATGGGTATTGATGATCACTGGAAGGCCTGCATGGCCCAGTGCAGACTGTGTGCAGACATGTCTCCACTGCGTTCCCAGTGCATTCCAGAGATACCTCAATTTTTCTCAATGTCTGATTATCCTTCCCTTCCCTTAGCTAAAGGAGACATTGAAAATGCCAGCACTAACTTTTATTTGTTCTTTTTTTATCCATGTCTCCCCCTCAGCTGGTAAGTGCTCCATAGCCTCTGTTCTCTCATGTACAGCAGTAGTGTGTGAATAATAAATAACAATGATATACTTTCAGCCAGAAAATAAACCCTATATGTGTCCTCAAGTATCTCTTTTCTCTTGAAGTATTCATGCAAACATTGGTTCCAGAGACTGTTATAATCCTGTTTATTTGTCAATGCTTGGAGTGAGCATGTAATTACAGTTCCACTGCAAGATACTTAACATGTAATTCAATGGCAAAGAGCTGCCACGTGATTTTAGTCTTGTAAAGTTGGATTTATGCCCTGAAACCTAAATTAGTCCCAACAATTTCTGTTCAGAGGAGGATAATTTAATGCAAATATTATCAAGCACACCAAAGAGTAAATTTCACCAACATAAGAAAAAGCACCAGCAAGTAATTTAAAAATTTTTCTTTTTATGCTTCCATTGCCACCACAGTTTTCATGTATCTCCATAGATAGGGAAGGAGTAGGGTGCAAAAGTAAAATGAAAAATATCAGTGGCAATCAAAGAAACCTCAGGAATCAGTTCTGTCCTTGAAAACAGACAGAAAACCTGTGGGACACATCTCTTATGGTGATACCCAGTGTGCAACCTTGGTGTCAGTATTGGGCTAAAAGAATAAAGAAGTTATAGGTGTATCTGGCCTTTATTCACTCATTCCCTCTGGTGTAGCTCTGTCTCTAGGATCTGTTGTTAAGCTACTGCCTGTCATACCATCATCATTAACTACATTAATTGGGCCCTGCCTTTAAAATAATCCATCCTCAGCATCACAACACTTCGCACTCCTACGGGCCTGTTTATTCAAGACTCTCAGAGGGCTTTACATGTCCTGACTGCTCAGGCACTACAATGTGCCCAAGAATTTGGTCAGAGGCACAACAGGGGTAGCTGTGTTTACCATAATAAAGTTATATGCTTGCCTATGGCCACAGCCAAGACTGCTCAAGGAATAGAGGGAGGACTGCAGCTCCTGGCTGCGTTACTTCTCTGCATACTGAGTCCCATGATTTGTTCTGAGCCTCAGTTTCCCATCTGTAAAAGGAGCTTCAGTCTTTCAGCTTTTCCAAGGGCATGGTGACACCAGCCATGAGACCCCTCAAGAGCAAGTAAGTTATGGCCATGGAGACACCTGGACCTCCTTCACCACCTTTTAGCAAGGTTGCCCTTCCTGAGCCATTCCCTGACTCTCAACACTCATTGCCAGCCCTTTCAGTACAAACATAAGGCAGGCAGTTTTGTTACAAGGCCATAGCAATGCTGAGAGTCCATGGGAGTCACAGGAACATGGATAGAAATTCCCCAAAGCTCAGAGGAAGCTGAAGAGAGGAATGCAACCCCAGAACACCTGGGACCCCTGAATGCTGCCAGCAAACCCAGGTGTGCACCACACCAGTGGGGTGGACTATGAAGTGATCCAGCGATGACAGCCCAGGGTGCCTGATACATCAGCTCTTGGGGTCTCTCATGCATCTGTCCGAGGGCTTGAGATATGCTGTAGGCCAAGGGGACCATTAAGCAGGTGGGCTGCTGGATGTCCTGCATGTCTGCCAGACTCAGGCAAGCTGGAAGGGGGTGTAACTCCGTGGAAATCATGCAGGCATGTGGATGAATGTGCAATATCCTCAGCTATGCATTGCATGCACACGAACACATGGGGAAAGGGAAGAGGTGAGCACATGCATTGGCTGGGATGCATTTGCTGAAGCACAAGAAGAGCCCAGGAAGAGAGATGCATGACCAGCAACACAGAAGCCACCACTTGAGAGCCTCCACATGACCCTTGGAAAATGTCTGGCTGTTTAGGTCTCCTTTTAGCAGCTGTCTTATTTAGGGAGTGCTTGCTGATGATGCAGGTTCATACAGCAGGTACATTGTGCCATCTTCTGGTTAAAGGCTGTGGACTCCCTCTCCGGGAGTCCTGCTTCTCTCCACCGAGCATATAAGAGCTTTTTTCTTATGCCTTCAAGAAGTGAGATTTTGAGATGCCAGGGCAGCTCTGTTCTGGTGTAACAGCATTACCTGCAGAAAGGAACCACAAGCCCGAGGCAGAGTTTGTGAGGATCATGGGGACGTAGATGAGCTGTCAGACACAGCCCTGCTCTGCCAAGCCTTGTTCTTGCCTTCAGGAGAAATAACACTTCAGCATATCTCTTCAGTGAGACATTGAGATACCCTTATACCCATTTGGCCAGCTGTGCAGCTATGAACCACACGTAGGTGATGAGCAAACCTACAGGAAAGTGAAAAAGAAAGTACACTCAGCAGGGTCCTTGGACAAAAAACATGTTCACCTCTCTAGTAAGGGAGATCATAATTATCCATAAATGCATGAGGACACATGTTCAGAGATGCTGCCAATTACTCATCTGGATCATGAATATGGGGAACTGGATGTTCCCAACCCACCCTTTGCTGCAGAAAAATGAAGATACAAAACTGCATAGGGATATATGATTTTGGAAAGAGCTCTTTGTGGAGAAATAACTGGTCTGAATGTGCAAGCCTAGACTTGATGCAAAAGAATTAACTGATAAATCCTCCTGGTTTTCACCACCACAGTTTATAATGTAAGTTTTAAAACATGGCTCCTGAAAGTAGAGCAATTTCCAGCACTGTCACATCATGCCCAACTCTGACCTCACTTGCACCAGCACAGCTCACTTAATTTCAACAGCAGCATTTCTCCACCTACCAGGATCATTTTGCAGAAGTAGGTGTGCAGGATGATGAGTTCAAAAGGACCTAATTAAGCATATATTAGAGAGACAAATTAGAAACAACGACTTCACTAAATACTGGTTAAGCAAACACAGCTTCAGGGAAGATCTGTGCTAGGGATTGTCATCAGCAGTACTAGTGTGAGCTGGATGAATCAGGGGCATAGCAGTCCCCACCAAAAAGCTGGCATATAATGATGTTGCTACAGGAAACAGTATGAAAGGATGAAATCATCTCATCTTAGCTTAACTAAAGCAGAAGTAGAGACAAAGAGTTTGACAAGATTTACATGACTTCAGCCTAGTCTACCCACTTATAATCTTCCTACACTTCCTAACATGCTGGCTATCTCCTTGCACAAGCCTGTCGTCAGGAGGAGATATGGGAACATGTCCAGATTCTGAAGTAATTCAGGTCTGTGCCCTCGATGATTTGGCACATGAGCAATTGGGAGCTTGGATTGCACCATGCTGCAGCCTGGTTGGTCGTGCGGTCTCTGCGCCTTACAAGGACAGCAGCAAAATGCTTTTCCGAGGCTAAGCTCACACCTACATTGGGATCACCAACAGCAGAAGAAGGATTTTAGATCTGAAGCTGAATGCTTGGTGGGAAGAAATGAGAACTGAAGCACATAACCATCTAATGGCAAGGTCATGGCTTTTATCTAGTCATCTCCCAAGAATGAGTATGTCCCTCCCTACAGTTGCATCATTGCTTGAACACATTGGTAATAAAATATGAAGTGTTTTTGCTTCCTGCAACCAAAACAAATATCAGTCCCCCTTATGTATTGGCTTTTAAACCTTACAGCATTTTCCTTTTGATCATCCCTATGCCTACATTTCTTAGATTGCACAGGCTAAGACTGATTCAAATATTCAGTATGGGGTCTTTCAAGGCTGTGAGCTTCTGAGAACAGCAATCTGAGCTTGTATTTTTTTTTGTTATTTACTGCAACTTTCAAACTTTTCTTTGAACTCATTTTTTTTACCCTGTATCTGCTTATGGGTTGCCGTTCATTCACTGCTGCCACAGTTTTCCTCCTCTCCACTGCAGTCTGGCTCTATCCTCCTCCACTTTTGGCATCACAAGCTGAAAGTTGAATTAAGGTTTTCTGCCAGATCCTCAGTGATGATGAACACACCCTTTCTCAGTGCATTTTACAGCATCCCATGGCCCATATCCTCACTCTGCCTTTCTGGAAGACTATCCCATTCCATCCCATCTCCATTCCCTGATCTGATTGCAGCTTAAGGTTTTGACCCATCCCTCCCTTCGCTTTTTTGTTGCTTATTACCTGCAGCACTCCACCTTTCCACCACAGGGGAGTTTGTGCCACCAGGCCCTCATCTCACATCCCTGGCGAGTCCCCATTCTCTATCCCCTGCTCTCAACCATCCCATGTCTGGAGGACACAGGAGACAGTTCTTGCTGGAAGCATCATAGATGGTCCCACAGCCCATGAAACTCCCTGTTACACTCTGGGACCAAAAGAAGGAGCGAGTCCCCAGATTACCAGGAACTGGCCTGGCCTTGAAGACATGAAATAAGAGGCACCTCCACTACTGACCTCCTTGGCACTCTGCTATGCCCTGGGGAGCTCACCAGCAGCAACAGCTCTCTGATATGGATAATAAATAGTCTGAGCAAGTGTATTTTTAACACTTAGTATTTTTATCCCGTTTCTATCACAGTGCAGTATTGAATACCCCACCAAATCCTGAATAGACCATGACTGCACTAGATTCACTGCATCTACTAAATCAGGAAGGCAATCGTACATTTTTGGCATTAACTTTTTTTAAAGCACCCATGTCATGTCCTGGCTATTGGATACTTTGCTGCCAAATGTTGTGGCACAAAGTCCTCCAACAGACTGTGAAGTCTGGATACTTCACCAAAACAAGCTAAAAACACAGAAGATGCCAAAGACCTGATTTCATGGTCTTCTTAATGACAGGTACCATATTTGTTTGCTGCCAGTCTTCAGATGTCTGTGACCTGGAGGTTCCACTTAATTTTTTCTGGCTTTTTTTTTCTCACTAGATGCCTGATCCTTTCATGTCATCCAATTCCCATTGACACCAGACAGAATTTCATCTTGTCCAGGGCTAGAGGACACAGCCCTGGTTTTTTTCAGCTCCCTTGGGTGCATTACATCTGTTGATTTATGTGAGAAATAGTTACTTTGCCTTGGTGGAGAAACAAAAACATCGAAGTGTGAAAAGAAAAGGCAACTGAAGACACAATGGTCATGTCGTTCCTGAAATGTTTGTCTCAGTTTAGAAACAACACTGTGCTCAGACCAAGTGATAAGTGGGGACAGAGATTAAGCCAAAATAAACCTCCTTATCTTGAAAAAAATTCAGCTTCCTAAAGCCATCCTGGATCTGATCTATGTGAACAACAAGGGAAAGTGCAAGAAAGCTGAGATATTTCTTAAAATAATATTACTGTAAGACTAAACAAAATGTAAACTCTGCTCATGGGACAAACGTTATTTGCAATTAGCACTGACATGATGCCCATGAGAGGTCAGATAGAGAGCAGAACACTAACCCTTCTACGTCTTGCACATTTAATTTACAAACATAGGCAATGATCCTGTTGGGAGATACCTTGGCTGGACATCAGACACCAAGTGGTTCTCATTGTCTGTGAACTTCCCTTTAAAAGCAAAAGGACTCCTCTCAGTATGTAAAGTTAGAGGCCTTTGGTTAAAAACTGTGTATTGGACTTATTTCACCGACTCCACTGAGGCAAGAAGGGTGACTTCTAGTGGGTGGCACTGGTTAAGGAGCTTCATTACAAACCCTGGCCCTGTGAAAAACTTCTTGGGTAACTTGCCCCACCAAATTTACCTTCCTCTTTTAATCACATTCCTTGAGGTTGAATTAAATTTTTTTTAAAAATTACTCCTGAGTATATTCTTCATGAAGGGTTATAAATCCCTCTTGGACACCAAGTTCAAGGCCTCAGGTGCTATAAACTGGCATAACACAGAAAACAACGGTTTAGGCTCAATAAGGTCACTGAGTGTATGGCAGTGGAGATGTCCCACGCCATGCCTTGAACTCTTTCCTCCTTTGCCCCCTGATCCAACACCATAGATGTCAACCAGAGGGCTTTTTTTTTCCCTGCACAGTGAAAACCCCTCCAGCACCAGACACAAACAAGTCTGCTCTAACCCTGCTCCCCACCTACAGCACACAGATCAGCTCTGGGCTCAGACAACCCCTCCTCCCTCCTGCCTTGCTGAGAATTGTCACATAGGACTTGCTTTGTTTGCCTGTTGTGCAGATTTTTTTCTTTTATGCATAAAACATAAATGTAGGGGGCAACCCACATTTGTGTTCAGATGCTTGTACACCATCCTGTGTGTACAGGCTACAACATTCTCTTTCAGTTAACATAACCTAATGATAAAAAGGGAAGTAAGAGATGTCATGCCATGAAACCTCCAGGATCTCTGTGACTTCTGCATGTGAGTAGCCATTTGGTTGCCACTATGAGTCACCACCCTTCAGCCATCCTGACTTTTGATTCTTAGGTTAGCAACACACCAGTCCATCACGGTTTTTTCCTAATAAATATGCCATAAATGGAAACATCTCGCTTCAGGTGTTCCCACTAAAGCCCAAGTCCAGCTGGTATGGGTACCGGAAGAAGTCCAGCCCCACCATCAAACCACCCATTAAGAGAAGACACTAATGAAGCCGAGCATCTACTGGGAAAGACTGTTTGTCCTTTTTTGCCTTGCAGAGAATCTCTCAACACAGTTTCAATCATATGACACACTCAGCAGTAATGTGGACTGAATTGTTGCTCCTCAGGGGTCTGTCTGCCAAGAAAACTGAGGAATGACTCATGTCATGGCATTCGGAGTAAGGGGAGGGAAGGATCCAGAGGTGACTAATGATTCAAAAGCACAGAGGTTTAATTCCAAGGGAGCACAGGCCAGTCCTACACACAATGCAGGAAAATGCCTTGAAGCACATTGGGGTGATGGAGTGGAGGAGTGGGTATGTGAATGGTGGAGAAGTGTGTCCCTCTCCTAAGACAGAGACAGCATTGCCATGAAAATGCAAGTGATGTACATCTGATCCCCCATAGACTGGGAGATCCAGAGGATATGGCTGGTTCAAAGCTGAACCAGATCATTGGAAAATAGATGAGAACCGTTTGATGGCAAGCTGAAGTGGGGATTGAAAGTTTCTGCTGAATTTCTTCCTCAGAAGTAACATTCAAGAAAAGGGTCAAGATGGTCTTTCCTTAGTAAGAGGAGGAAAATTTGTTAGACCCATGTCATATTCTCTCCACTGTGACCCATGATATTTTTGGGAGATGCACTCAATGAGCCTTTGAAAGCAGGCTGCAGAAGGGGGAAGAGTACATCCCCTTTGCTTCCAGAAATACTTTCTTTACATCCATTACTTTACTCGTAACAACCCTCCCATTTACAGACCCCAAGTGGCCTGTCTTTTGTACTTCTTGCTGCTTTAACAAATCACACACAACAAAGCTGTACCTTTTTTCCCATACCCTGTCATAAGGAGGGAGTCAAGCAGGCAAGATGGAAAACTGTTATAAAATCACTGGCTCCTTGTTACATCTCTGCTCCTCTGCTTTCTTACGTATCTTTGCCCATAAATGTCCCTCCCTGCTATACAGGCCACCCTCCTGAAACCCAGGATGGGCATCTCGCAGGAGGCAATGGCACTTTGCAGGCCAGAAAGGACATGTCAATTTCACAGAAAAATGGGCAAACTCTGCAGAAATAATTGCCAAAGAGGCAGTTTCACCTTAAAACTAATATAGAATACGTGGCTGTGCTTATGAGACACTTGACACTGCCAAAAGGAGTGTGGAGTGGGAAAATAAGTCACCCCCCACTCCTCTGCTTGCTGCCAGCACCAAGTGTGTCCAACTGCTAAAATGAGAGGGCCCAGCAGCCATGGGGCACTAGGGCAGGCTGCAGATCCCTCATTGCTGGTGAACATCGGGAAAAGCAAGAAGGCAGGTTGCCTGACAGTCTCAGGGCTGAGCGGCAGCCAAGCACAGCCCCATCTGGGTGCAAGGCTGGTGGGCAGAGGTTCAGACTGGCTCCTGGAGTCACTAAAGCATGGATGGGGTTTGCATTTGGCAAGGGGTGGAGGGGCTGCTGCACCATGGCGTCATGGCCCAGCTGCTGAGACGATGTCTGGAACCAGGCACTGATTAGAAGTTATCCCAGACGGCACAGGGTGAGGGCAAGGGGGGAGAGTGAGTGATGGATTAACCCATTTTAAGTCACACTCTCTATAAAGAGCAGGTTACTTTCTGCTCCAACACTGAGTTACGCTAACAGGCATTGCTGAGACGGGGCCTGGGTGAGATTTATTTATCTTGAATCCCTTTAAACATTTCAACACCCCGTGGCTGTGCACCCAGCAAGCCTGTGAAACCACATGCCTCACAGTTCCTACCCTCTCCCTGCTATTCCCTCCTGGTTGTTTCACTCCCTCCTTGCTGCAAGCCAGATTGCTTGTCAGAATTAAAAACTAAGGCATAAGAGGCACGCACTTGGCTTTCCCTTCTGCTCATCTGGTATGGCCTGGTCCTGCTGGGGATGGTGGGACCTCTCATTAACACATAATCAGGGCTAAAAGACCCCATGGCCTCTTCTTTTCTTTATGGTCCAGGGCAATATGGATACTGGGGAGCAGCACAGCATGGTTCGCTTCTTTGAAATCATGTTAACTTTGGAGTGCCTCCTGCTGCATATGGGTGTGTCTTGGGAAGAGCTCCTACATCTGCAATCTATCACCCACAGAGAAGCTGAGGTGATACAGCCCATTTGTTAATTTTGCTGTCCTGCTAACTAATGAAACACAGTGGGGATGGTTTATGGACTAGCACTGAATGGCACAGGAGCCCCAGCATCCTTGTTTGCTGGATGCATCGAAACCGCCTGGGCTCCCTGGGGGAACAGAGAGCTCTTGTTATGTGTAAGCTGCTCCATCCACTTCAGGAGAGTTGCAAAAATGGAAAAGGACAGCAGTTTATCCCAAAGATTTCTTTGCAGAGTTAACAGCCAAAGCACATAGATTTGCCCTGCTCTTGCCCTACTGAATGAATTCTTGCTCTCGAACATGAGTTGAAGAGCTTGCAGCTCAGCACTATTATTCCAAGCTGCTCTTTATTCTAAACCATTTTCCCCCGACCTCTGGAAACATGACAGTCACCACCCACCAAGGCCAGAATTCCTTGTCAACACAGGTGGACATTTCAGGCTCCTTCCTCCCAAGCATCCTCAGTACCTTCACTGTGTGGCAGACTCTCTTGTCACACCAACTGGTAAATTCTGTGTTTTGCTATCTTGTTGTTTCAACCATTTCAACATTCTAACACCATTTAGAACAATTTCATCCAAAGATCTCAAAGTGCTTTACAACGTTTAGTTAATCAAGCCACTGAAGTATTATTACATCTCTCTTATGGAAGAAAAAGCCAAGCAAAGATGTTAAATGACTTGCCAAATGTAATATGAGTCAGTAGCTAAGTTGGGAAGAGAACCCAGGAGTCCTGACTTTTAACCCACAGCTGTAAACTATTTTTCTCTATAAAATAGAAATTAAGCAAGTAGAAGTGTGGCAGCACAGCTATTCCCTTTACTCAAGCTGTCACACAATTAGGATGGCAAGAAAAATATTGATTCTGATCCTTGAAACTTGGTACATTTGTTTGAAATGGACTGTGTGGATATTTTGAGGGGCTTGCTGACTTCTGAAGATCTCACATCATGGTCATATTTGAAGAAGTTACTGTGTTAGCAGGAGTTACGGGCCTGTTGAAGAAATGAGTGTTGTGTTATCTGGGAAGACAGAACAGATCATTGAAACATCACTTCAAAACAGTCTGACAAATTTATGACATATTCCTACTAACTAAACCCATAAAACCCACCAGAACAGGTTGCCCTTTGTTCTACCATTTACCAAAGAGGCAAAAAACGGAATACAAAGGTGAATTCTCTGCTAAAGAGGACTCCTCTTCCTCCAGCACAGCCCAGGATCTGTGAGAGGAACTGCTCCAAGTCTAAAGATAAACACAACGATAGCAAGGGCATTTCCACATGGAGGCCAAGGAATTTGAAAGAGGAAGGAGCAACTGGGACCCCAATGAGCCATTTGCCTGTATCCTGCTGTCCATAAGTTTTATAAATTATGGGAGAAAAAATGCTGTGCATAACTGAAAGCTGCCCCCAGGCACCAATAATTTGTCTGACCTGCGTTTAGACAACCAATCCGCTCAGCTCTAACTAGCCTTGGCAGCCTCGTGCTGGCCGTATTTTTACATGGATGAACTGTTCTTCAACAATTTCCTCCAGTGTGCTCACAGCACAAACAGGCTTTTCTTTGCAAGCAGGTATGTGTGCCTTCTTTTTCCAGTTATTTCTTTTCTCACACACGTGATTCATGTGGCCATTTGAGAAGAAAAAACACCCAGACGCCGCTCTCTTTCCTACTAACAGTGTTGCTATGAGCCCTGCGGGGACAGGGAGGGAGGTTTGCTTAGGCTTGGACTCCCTTGTTTTAGGAGGCAACAGCATCACCTTTTTCATCCATTTCTCCAAGTCCTATTTCTGTCTTTTCCTAACATTTGCCTGCAGCACCATGTTTTATTACTCAAGTAATAGTACAATCATAGCAAGACCAGAATTTACAGTTGCAAAATAGCCAATATTTTCCAGGGTAATTCTGAGACTGAACTGGATATCGAGAAGAAATCACTGTGAAGACGGGGGAGAGCTGGGAAAACTGCACCATCACCTCTCTAAATACAGGGCTCTTGTCCCATGAGTTTACTCATTGTGGCCAAACCTTTAGTCCCTTGGCTCTATGGGATTGAAGATATGGTGAGAAAAGCAATAAAAAAAGAAAGCAGGAGACTGTCAGATATATAAATATATATATATATATTTGCTATTTCTGTGAAGGAATTCATCATATGCACCAAAAGCCCCTTGACCTCAGGGTGTAAGTGCAGGATTTAGGGCCTTGTAGGAATGTGGCCTCACTCTTTATTTAACACCAAGTAGGATTGTGCCTGTATGAATTCAACACATCCAGTGGTTTCCCGCAGACATTTTAATGATGGATTGCTGGCATCACTTGTTTTCTTTTGAAGGCAATTCATTTATCAGAGACAATTACTCAGCTGATAAGTTCAGTGTGTTCAGCTGTTCGTGGCTACACAGGAGCTACAGGCCAATAAATATGAGCTGCAATTAGCATGATTAATGATTTCAGACCACTAAACTGCAGCTTTGTTTAAGATAAGTCTCTAATAAGCTTTTCTGATGAATTTGGCAAGTTTACCAGCATTGGTGACACTACCTTCATTGTCAGCACCCCAAGCCCAGCAGCTCCTTCAGTCTGACTTTGTGATAAAGCGAGTTCCAGTCCTCAGGACCTCTGAAGAGCTCAGCAGGTGTTGGGTGGGTGGAGTACAGCAACGGGGACCCCCCTCCCATCTGCCATACTGCAGAGTGCTAAGGAAATTGTTTCCAAATGTCCCTTAATTTAGAAGTTTACTCCTCCCCCAGCCCCCACTCAGCCTCCTGTTTTACTCCTCTGGGCTGCTGACCTCCACCTCTTCTGCCATCCTTCAGCCATCCTGCAAAACCTGATGCTGAGCTGTTCCTGAGTGTCTTGGAGCATGGAGGAGGGGAAAATAAAGGAGAGCAACAGAGAGCAGGTTTCAGGAGGACCACATTTGCTTTAGCATGTTGGCTCCCAACAGTGGGAGCCCTTGCAGTGCAGTGCTGGCAGCAATCTCTTCAGATCAATGATGTTTGCCTTTCATTCATTTTCAGGTTGTAAAGAACATGAGCATGAATGCATGTGTGCATACACATGTATTTACATGCTCTTCCCTTGCTGCCCTCTGCTGAAGGAATCAACGTCACTGATTTTTGTGCCACAAGCCCAGACTGGTAAGGACTGTGCTTGTGGAGCAGCAGTTTCAGAGTTATAGCCCTTGCTAAGCTTCAAGTACAGGCTCCAAGCCATGAAATGAGCTGGGGTTCACCCCAATGTATCCAGCATGTTTTACACAGATTCAGTCCCATCTCTCACTCCTCCCAGAGAAGGCATTTACAGGCTGAAGAACATCTGGGCAGAGACCTCTGGAGATTTGATTTTAGTGGTCTGGGAAATGATACAGTTGGCATTTTGCTTTGTGTGGACATCAGGTGAAATTCAAACCATCACACTTAGATATTCCATAGGCACTTGCCTCAACCAGCTCCCTCAGAGGCTCTAAGTAGGGGAGAGAAGAGAGTCCCTGAAGTCAGAGGAGAGGAACAGACCATTTGGTGCCAGTGGGAATCTGCTATTTCTGGACTCAAGGTAACACCACAGACAGGGACACAGCTGCAGTCGCAGTCCTTTCTCAAGTTTAGGTGCTAAATTATCTCTGCAGCTATTTCATCCCAAGCTCAGAGTCTCAGGTCTCTTTTCAAGGGAGAAAGCATCCACCATTTCAGCAGGGGTGCTGTAGCATTTGTTTGTGCAGTACAAGATTTTGGGTTCAGTTTCTGCATCAGGATGGGGAACAACAGTGCAAAAAGTGCTGCATTTCACCTCCACATCCTCAATCTTTATCTCTATGTGGGCACAAGGAGCAGGAAGGAGAGCCATAGAGAATGCAGTGACCACAGCTAGGAGGAGAAGGGCTTTCTTGCTTTCTCCAATTGTGGGGCCCTTCATGCATTTTACATGACACATTAGAGAAAAATATGCTGCAGCTGTTAATTGTATGCCCCTCTTATTTCTTGAATTTGCCCTAAGAATATGTTTATAAAATGGCATAAGTATTTGGAAATTAATACATTTCCCTGGGAAGTTTCTTCACAAAAGTCAGGTAACAGGTATGTTTTATTAGCCTAATTGGAATTGCTCTCTTCCATACAAGTAATCCGGTAATCTCTTTGTCAGCCACAACCAAACAATGCATTCTTTGCCTAAGTGTCACCAGGGATTCAATGAAGGAAAAAAGCTAACTGTGAGCACACAGGGCTGTGTACTCAGGGACTTGGATATGCTCATTTTGCAAAGAAGCCTGAGGCCAGGAAGGCTCTAATGAACCCTTATGAAGAAGCCTTGGTCCGGAGAGCCATCCACTCACCTGCTGGTTTGAGGGACTGAGCAAGGACAACAGAAAAGGAGACCAGGAAAGGAAGAACTGTTGATCCAGAGATTTGATACCGCCCATCTTCTGACCTTTGTTTTAGAGGGAAGGGAGATTTTGGTGCAATTTTTTTGTAACTTGTGGCTGCTTGATTACATCATGAAGAGGAAGTATGTCCATCAGAAACTTCACCTATAGCTTTAGAAGTGGTTCAGACGAAATCTCATGGTCGGTCAGACCTCTGGCTTTTTATTACTAGAGGGATTTATGTACTGAATCCAAACTGGAAACCAACTGTATTCCAGTAAGAACCTGATGATGTGATTAAACCTGTGATTGTCATGAGAATGTCCCAGAAGTGGGACAAAAAAATCCTGAAAATTTTGAGGATCATAAAGCCTTAACCCAGCCTTTCATCCCCTTCTCAGGACTGCTTATCTACTGATTTCTAAATTGGGCCTTTCCTTTGGGTGATCCTGGCACATGGATACCCTGAGAACCCAAAAGTATGCTGAGAGTCAGAAAAAGGATATTCATATTTTCTACAGACTTTAAAAAGAAAGTCTGTGTCTGACTCTAGTTTCCTATGGATTCACTGCCTTGGAATTAATTTGCTAAAACCTCACATTCTTCTCCTACAGAAAACCATCAGCAAACTGCTTGGAGCCAGTCAAACCTTAAATGGGGCTGCCAACAGAAAACAAGGTGAGGACCATGTATGGTTTTAGATCCCACAGAAAATCTACTAGTCCTGTGCTGTAGCAGAGACCAAATCCAATATTATAACAGTATCAAAGGGAAAAATAGCAAAGGAACACAGGTTACATTGAAGACTGGAACAAAAATATGAGAGAAATGTTATCATTACATCAGTTTTACAGGGTCTTACACAAGTGACATTTGGGGGGAATTCTAACAGCCACTGTAACAAATGTGCTTTTCTTGGCAGAAAGTGGCCAAGAGGTGAAAGAAGCCAAATCAATCTGAGTGGCACATGGAGCCCAAATCCTGGGCTTGGCTACACCAGAGTAATTTCCAGCAGCTGAGTGTTGCTCTCCCTGGCTTCAGACCTGCAAAGCTAAAGGTGATCCTTTCACCTGCACACAAAAAACATCTGAAGCAGCAGGAAGATGGATCAAGTGGGAGGATGAGATGAAAAGAGAGCGTCACTGAGATGAAAGAAAGGAGCAGCATCGGTCTGGAGAAGACAATTTCTGGATGAATTTCCACAGCCTGGTTTCTAGAAAAACACAGTTTTGGCACATGCATTGTACTCCATCCCTTGCCAGCACAAGTGGGATTTTAGCAGGATGATGACAACAATCCCCTGTGAGAAGAGAGTTATGCCAACACGTACCTCACTGTCTGGAGCACAGTCAGGATCCAGGGGAAATAGCAAAGGTGACATGATAAGGTACCAAATCAGTTCATTGAAGAAGTCTGAGTCTAAGGTGGAGAAGTGGAGTAACAGATCATGATCTTTACATAACCTGTGCCAAACCCATTAACTCCTGTGGCAGAGAGGATGGTTTGGTTTGGCACAGAGGGAAAAATGGAGTGACAAGAGCAGGGAACACTCAGCTGCCCATGGGCTGTACTGTGCCCACATGGAGAGAAAATTCAGCAGACTGGATAGGGAAAGGAAAAATCCACCAGTATGAAATGCCCTGTTGGAAGCTCTCCCTGAGGAATGCTCTTCTGAAGGAAAGGTTGAAGTGTTATTCAGGGAATGATGAGACTGTTGCTATTTTGACCTAGACTCAGGGAGAGTCCAGACCCACATGAATGTGGGTCTATCTTGTGATTTGGGTTTCAAGAACATAGCATGACAGCTTCACTCCAGCACTCAGCAGAACCATATGCTAAGAACAAAGTTAGTTTTACCAACAGTGTCAACTGAAAAAGTCTTTCCCGATCACCTTGCTTCATAAAGAAGTCACCAACCCTCAAAGCCCATATAGTCTTTTTTCAGCAATCTGTTTATTTGGGAAAGGTGGAAATAATTGTGTCTTTAACCAAACATTTACTTTTGGTCAAGGCCCCATCTTTTCTTGCTAAAAATTATAGCTTGAAAAACTTGCTAAATATTAGCATCAGTCTAGGGACAAAAGAGTGAATGGACCAATGTGGTTTAATTTTAGTCCAGTTCACAACCTTGCTTTTCTCTCCAGTCAGTGCAGGGCAGGAGGGGAAAGCTGATGGCAAAGGGTCTCCCTTCTTCCCGCATTACCCTTATTCCCTTTTAAAGTGAGTAGTGTTTCACCTTTCCCAGGCACTTTATTCACACCAGTTTAAAATAATAACATAAGCCTAGTGATTACTCCAGCAAAATACCCCCTAGGTACAGGAGGCTCTTGAAACTGCACTGAATTTCTGAGTCTGCAAGTGCCAAGATCTCCCAGAAAACTGAAAGGGTTGTGCAAAGAGGTTAAAGAAACAAAACCTGCCCATTCTCGTGTGGAGGGACAGATCTTGGCCATACTGTCAACATCAGTTGGATCACACATGTAATTATGCAATGCCTTTTGTGAAGGGAGCAGGAACCATAGATGGTCCCAATAATTATGGAGTCATAGAAGGGTTTGGGTTGGAAGGGACCTTAAAGATCATCTAGTTCCAACCACCCTGCCATGAGCAGGGACACAGTCCACTAAACCAGGTTTCTCCAAGCCTCACCCAATTTGTCCTTGAACACTGCCAGGGATAGGGCATCCACAGCTTCTCTGGATAACCTGGTCCAGTGCCTCACTCTCTGAGTGAAGAATTTCTTCCTAACATGTAACCTAAATCTCTCCTATCATTATCTTCCCATGTAAAAAAATCACTTTCCTACTTTTTTACAAGCCCCATTTAAGTACTGAAAGGCCTCAATGAGGTCTCCCTGGAGCCTTCTCTTCTCCAGGCTGAACAACCGCAACTCTCTCAGCCTGTCTCCATAGCAAAGGTGACCTCCTCTGGACTCATGCCAACAGGTCCACATCCTTCTTATGTTAGGAAACCCCATGTTCCAGGTGGGGTCTCACACAGAAAAGATGGGGAGAATCACTTCCCTTGACCTGCTGGTCACACTTCTTTGGATGTAGCCCAGGATGCCCTTGGCTTTCTGGGCTGCATTTTGACAACCCAGAGGGAAGCATGCAACAGGGGGATAACAAATGGCCACAAGTATTTTTCACAGAGCAAGCAAGAGCAGGGGTAGGAGCCTCCCAGCCCTTATGCTGTGCAGAGGGGGTTTATTTAATCTATCCAGCCCCCTCTGGCGACCCCAGATCATTTCCTCCTTCAACAGCTGCAGGCGTGGGGGACGGTGGAGCACGGAGACATACAGCTGTCCCTTGCTGATTGCCACACATCCCTGTCAAGGCTTGCTGGATCCAGCTCTGGGACCAGTTCCCCAAGCCTCTCCTCAAACCCCAGTCCTTCTAAGCTGTTCAGGACAGTTTGAAGATTTCTTCTTTTTTCTTACTTCAATGACATCAACTTGGAGAAAAAAAGATGCAGCTACTGCTTGCAAACTTTTCCTTTTTTACAGCTTTCAACTGGCAGAGCCAGGGTGTGATGGTGGAAATACACAGCATTTCTGTAGCATATTTTGTATTTTAGGTATTACACATAAACATATTTCTTCTTGACCAGCACACCAGGTCTGTGAGATGGTTCCAGCACAACTTCCTCTTGGTCTATACCCTCAACACGTGAACAGGAATGACAGTTTTTGCAGAATTCAGCTGTCATGAAGCTCTTACAGCAGTTTATGAAATCTCCACTCTAAGGCTTACAGTCCTGCCTGAAGGGAAGGGTTTGGGTTATCTGTCTCAGTTTTTAGTGTTTTGGGGGAAAGAGGGTTGTTTCTGCCAATCAGCTGAAGGGGATTTCAGAACAGGAGGACTCTCACGGTAGTGAATGTCACTTCTCACAGGGAGGGCTTTTTCCATGGCAAGATTTGCACAGTTGGAATCTGAGCAGAATAAACCTACAGACTGACCAAACACAAATGAGCCTTTTAAAAGTTCCGTGTCAGATTTGTTAACACTGGTCCACAAAGACCTGGCTACAGTCACAAGGACAAAAGCTTTCAAAGGGGGAGCATCCTCAAACTGGGTTGGATTCCCCTGTACAAAGGCAACCAGAACAAGAGCACTAACTGCATTTCTCCTTTTTTTTTTTTGTCCTGTTTAATTTGACCCTGCTCCTAGCCTATTTTCCTGGCCTGGCTCTATATAAATGACAACTTCATAAAGTTGAACTGGTCTTTTTCTAATGTGGATTTTTTTTTTTTTTTTGGACACAGAAAGTTCAGTATTAGACATAATCACTTTTTGGCATGCTATATAAATATGCGTATTGTTAGATTGATTGGCTCTGCGTAAAGGCCTAAAAGGAACAAAGTTCTACTATTCACCATTGTCAAAGCAATACCCCAGACTCCTAATCAAATCTGTTTCTGCAAAGGTAGGAAAAAAAATAATAATTACCTTGCCTGGAGCCACTGCTCTGACACCACAAAACGGAGTCTTTCTGTGCTGTGTAAGGACTGACCTGATACATACATTTTTTTTCCTAATTTATGGTCACTTTCTTGATGGCACAGCATTTTCTCCCAAGGGATATCACAAGGTGCTCAGGTTACAGAGGGTTAGATCTCAGTCCTGTAGGAGAAAAAGCACAAGTGTCTCAATGGACACAGGCTAAAAGTGGAGGAGTGCAGGATTAAAAAACCACAAACTGCCCAAAACTGCAGCTACATCCACACAAATCCACATTAACAGTCCTCATAGCAAACTTAAACCATCTCATGTTCAGAACACTGAATTTGGGGGGGAAAAAATCAGTACCATCACTGTTCAACCACTCTGTACTTGCTGTCAGTAACAGACGCATTTATGCCGTCAGTTCTATCCTGA
This sequence comes from Sakesphorus luctuosus, assembly GCA_013396695.1. Lineage (NCBI taxonomy): Eukaryota > Metazoa > Chordata > Aves > Passeriformes > Thamnophilidae > Sakesphorus > Sakesphorus luctuosus. The sequence goes on along the minus strand of VWZD01002786.1, from coordinate 264,038 downwards.
CAAATTCAGTGCTGGTGCTTTGAGATCTGGGCAGGAGGTCTGACTAGATGATCTGGCTGGGAGGTTGGAACCAGGTGATCTTTAAGGTCCCTTCCAACCCAAACCATCCTCTGATTCTGTCTCCAGAGATCCCCTCTCCCAGCACCTGTTTCTCAATGGTCGCGTGCAGGTCTGTTCTTTCCTTTGCCCCCAGTAAGACTTCAGCCTTTTATTTACAAATAAAAAAATTCTTCCTGGAAGGGATCACTGGACTCTCAGCGGGGGTGGGGAAAAAAAAACCACAGAAAAGCCACCAATTTTCATACTACTGTTTACATGTTTTGGAGCATTTAAAAAAATAAAACTACTAATTGTCATAATTGTACAGACTCTTGATTTATACACTTTTTTTTCGGCCAAAGTTATTCTCAGGATCTCATGGAGACAACATGCTATCAATGAAGACAGCCTGGAGCATTTCAAGGAAAAGCAAACATAGACAAATAAGGTTTTTTTCAGAGATTAGTGGTGTCAAGGTTTCCATTTGCATCTTCATAGAGAAAGTCTAATTTTATCTTTCTACATAAAACATCATCTGAAGTAGAGAGACCAATGCCTGGATCTATTACAAATTTCTTTTTTTCAAAGACCATGGCAATAAACATGTTCCTGATATGCCACTCTGCTCCATTCTTTCCCAATTGTCCAAGAGATATAAAGTGTTTCTAAATTAGATTATTAATTAGTGAGCCACCAGGTCAGCCTCACAATACACTACATAAAACCAGCTTTACCAGTCATATCAACACCATTGTCACTTCCAGGAAAGGCACAGGAAAGCAGATTTTGCTGAATAGCAAGTCAGATGTTTTACCTTACCTTTCAAACTCTTCCCTACGAACAAAACCTGGTTCCTTTTATTTCTGATCAGCCTCATAAGTGTTGTCCCCATTTCACACCCAAACCATTCTGTGATTCTATGAAGATAGCATTTCAAATCAAAGGAGCAACAAAGCAATCTGCCCATAAGCAACAGCTTAGCTAATCCCTGGGCCTGCAGTCCTATCCAAAAGAAAAATTGAAATAGGAAGAAAATACTTTGGAAGGCTTTCATTGGAGTACATCTCTGAACAACTTCCCATTCACTAAAGCCACTCTTGGTCCACAGGATGTGGAAGCAGTGGAAGCCATACAGATATACTGGATATCTTCCCCAGACTGTTACAAAACTTGCCAAAACAACTTTGTGTTGCTGTTAAGGCAGGGCAGTTCCAAAATACTGCTCCCCCTTACCATGGAGGGATATGGGGTAAGTGCAGTTTTGATTGGAATCTGAGCCAAAGTATTACTGCAGCATTTCATCAGGCAAAAATATGTAGTAAACTGACCAACAACACTTCCTACTGTGAACAGGAGGTGAAGGGCAGGGAGGAAACAATGTCCCTCATTGCTCCAGTGCAGCCCTCACACTGTTGGCTTGGATACTTGCAGGGAAGCTGAAAATGTCCTCACGAGCCCTGGCACTCGTGTGCAGCTCAGCTTTTGGACTGGGATAAGGAAAGGAACATGTGTGAATGACCATGAAACTTATCACACCAGCAGAACTCAGTGTTCCTGCCCATTTCCAAAGGGGTGAGGGGAGCCAGCCGGGAAACAGAGTGAGACTTAAAAAACACACAAACCAAATTCGATTAATGGAAGAGGAGGAAGAACAACACATTAGTCTCACTTTGAAGGTTTTATAGCAACGCACAAAACCACATTCGCATTCAGGCTCCCAAGCCTAAAGCAGTTGTGGAAATGAAGAGTGGTCTCTTTTCATTAAAAATATTTCTTGAAGCTTTATTTTAAAGAAGCCCTGGTGCTCTTCAAAACACATTTCTGACAGTGTGGCCTCCAAGTAGAGAGGAGATCATGTCTTATTGGCATGATGAGGATGGAGAGATAGAAGGCACTGAGCATGCATAGAACACACTGGCAGAGGAAAGGCTCTGTAATGCATGTGGATGAGCTTTTTGGACACCTTAGTACTAAAGTAAGATGAACCCATGTGCATCATGCAACGAAGGGCCATAAAATCACCCCTGTTAGTATCCAGGCTATTGAGATGCCCTTGGTCACTAGTAAATGAGCTTTCATTGGGTGATTTAAACCATTGGTTAGACTAGCAAGGTGGTAAGGCCACAGTCTACACTTACTTTTTGGGATGTCAAGCACCAGCCCCATAAGTGTTTCCTACACTTGGGAACGTACAACATCCCTCCTGCTATGCAGTCAGGCATCCCCCAACACAACTGAAAACGGCCTTTGTTCCTCTGTCAAGGACCACGTGTTCCCCCAGAGCAATCCACTGCTTTTTTGAAAATTCATATCACCATTGCCATGGTTGCTGCACATGGTCCCCCACACGGTATCCCAGGCAAAACGCACACTGAGCCAGACCCATGTCCTCTACCTCCTGCACCCAGACCACTGTCCCAACAGCAGGTCTGACTTTTGGATGAGAAAGTGAGGGTCCTGCTTGCATCACACTTTTCAAAGAGCACATTAACCCTGATTGTCTTGGCTAACTCTCTGGAATTTCCTTCCTTGCCCTGGAGACAGAGCATTCTGTGGAAACGAAAATTAATACTTACAGGCGACTTGAGTTTGGGTGTGTTTTCAATTATATATTGAAGGGGGGAAAAAAAGAGAGAGACTGGAAATTCAGTGGCTTTTACAAATAAGCCCATTTTAATTGTAAATTTATTTAGCAGGAGGTGAAATTAATCACCCAAAAGAGAGTGGAGGGAGAGTCCCGAAATTGCACACAAGCAAAGGAGAGTGCGAATCACACAGTTGGCATGAGATCCCATTTCATATTTGTTAAGTGCAGGGGTTTTAAGATCCTGAATATCCTACTGTTCTTTCCCTCCTGTTCTCCAGAGGGAGAACAAATGCAAATGGTGTCGTGTTAGAAGAGGCTAAAAGGGCACCCTGTAATAATCCAGTGTGCGAAGCCCCATGGATTCATCAAGGAGGGAAGGTGTAACAGCCTTCAGGAAGTCTGCAATAGCCTCTGTGTACACATAACACCTCCATAGGAATTTTCTGCAGCTCTTCAAGAACAGACCCAGGTCTATTCACTCTTACTTCACCCCACAGCTCACTTACACACACCTAGGCAGCACACGAGGGAGTGCAACCCTGTGACACACCAAAATAACCCCAGCCCAATGAAAAATAGGCTCTGTTGTTGCTCCCATGGTGCTAGTGTTGAGGTTTGACAGGCAAGGAGAAAGATAGTTCTTCCACAGTGTGTACCCCACAGCACAGGGTAGCAAGAGCATGACAAGCCCCCAGCTGCAGCTGGTTACATTATACCACTTCCACACACCACACTCTGGCAGCTCCTTTTCCACCCCAAGCAAGGACACGAGATGCCAGGCAAGACCCCAGCACCCACTATTCTCCACCACAGCAGGCTCAGAGGCTGCATCCAACACAGTCAATTCCCAGCAAATGTGGCCATGGCACAGCAGGCTGCATGAGGATGAAAATCCCATTTGTGAAGTGACAGCTGAGATCTGAGTCAGTTCCAGCAGGTTTTCTATACCCATTTTCCTTGAAGCCTGTAAATTAATTCAGCTTGGGCAACCTTGCCTTCATTTGAGATTCCTGGTCCATAAACATTCAAGCTTTAGTTGTACAAATAGAGGAAATATATCCCAAGTTTCCAGCCAGTGCTTGTCACCTTGCACATCAGTGAGCACCGAATACTTCTACTGTCGGTGAATTTGTTCAGCTCTTCCTCGGACCTGCTGATGCTGTCTCTACAACCTCCTGTGGCAGCACAGCCCCACTACTTGCTGCCTTTGCACAAAAAAGGCTCTTTCTAATACCTGTTTTAAACTGATCTACTAGTTTTGCCCTCTAGCTTTATATTAAGAGATTTGGTGAAGAACAGAATTAGAGGATCAGTCAGTAAGGCTAGAAGGGGCCACAGTTCGTCATCTGGTCCAACGTCACTGCTCAAGCAGGGTCATCCAGATGGTTCTTGAATATCCCCAGTGAGGGAGACTCCACCATATCTCTGGGCAATGTGTTCCTGTGCATGGTCACTCACACAGTAAAGAAGTTCTTCATCATGTTTAGGTGGAACTTCCTGTGCATCAGTTTCAGCCCATTCCCTCTTGGCGCCAGCAAGAAGAGCTTGGCTTCATCCTCTTGACACCTCCCTGCAGATACTGATAGACATTGCTGAGGTCCCCTCTCTGTCATCTCTTCTCAAGGCTGAACAGGCCCAACTCCCACAGCCTGTCCTGGAAAGAGAGGTGCTCCAATCCCTTAATCATCCTTGTAGGCCTCCCCTGGACCTGCTTCAGGAGCTCCATGTCTCTTGCCCTGAGGAGCCCAGGACTGGACACAGCACTGCTGGTGCAGCCTTAGCGGGGTTATGAGAGAAGCTGAATCACCTCTCTTGACCTGCTGGCAACACTCTTCCCAATGCACCCCAGGATATCATTGGGCTTCTTGGCCACAGGGGTACTGCTGGCTCATGGACAGTTTGTTGTCCACCAGGACCCCCAGGTCCTTCTCTGTGGAGCTGCTTCCCAGCAGGTCTCCCCCAGCCTGTAGTGGTGCCTGGAGTTACTCTTCCCCAGGTGCAGGACCCTGCCTTTGCCTTTGTTGAACTTCAAACAGTTCAGCTTATCCATTACCAAGAAGATTTTGAAAACTTGAATTGCACTCTACAACAGGTACCCTCCTCCTCTCCAGGTGTTGCTTATAATATTACCATTTTCTGCAATGACTCAGTTTAGAGATTCCAGTCTCTGACCTGGAGGAGAGGGATCATCAGGCCACTTAGTCACCTCCAGTGATCAATCTGTTTATAACATGTAATTCCCCAGTTAGCCTATTTTTTATTTTTAATTATTGCTATTGCAAACTGGCTCTGTGTAATGTACTGAGAACAGTGTTGCACAAGTTTTTGTAGGAACTGAATTATGAAACTGCTACACGGAAGAACAGATATCAGCTGTGACCGTGAGAAAAACCACGGGTCTCATCCAACTGACCACGGCTCGCACGTAGAGTCTGTGCAATCACTCAGTTTGACTCTCGGAAAACACACACATCTCTCAGTCACAGGGTTTATCTTACAGGGGAAAAAATAAATCTCTTTTCAGTGCACAAGTAAGACTGAGAATCATTAATCCATCCATTTGGCAATCAAGCCAAAATCATTTTGTTTGTTGGGGTTGAAGCTCTAATTTTATCTTGCTTTCCTTAAAACACAAGCAAGATATCAATCCTCCAAAATGGGGCGTGGAAAGCCTCACACAAAGGCACTCCTTTTGTTTTCAAAACTGCAAAACTGATCCTCTAAAACAACTTTCTAGGAAACACTCTGTGAGCCCTGAAAAATTTCCCAAGAGCAAAGAGCTGAGCAGAGATTTGTGATACTGAGGAAAATTCCCACTGCCCAGGATCTGCTGGATGGTGCAATAGCTCACCGCAATTCAAGGACTAGTTCTTCTGATATCCTCCACACCATGGAAATAACATTTTCCCCATTGCACAAGAGACAAACCTTGGACCCCTGCAAAGGACACAAATAAAACACCACACACAATCCTTGGTAGCACCCTCATGAGGAGGCAGGAGCCTACAAGGGAGATGGGCAGAAAAGAAAAGAAAAAACTAAGGGAAAGGCAACAATTACAGTTACATTATGCAGCTGTTAGAATAGGTGAGGGACAGAAGGTAATGTATCCCATAGAATGATAGGCTACAGCCCTGCAGTACGGTGACAGATCCCTGCACCATGAAGGCACAGGCTGCATTCAAAGATTAAACTTGGTGCACTCCCTAGGCCTCCAGCAGTCTGATACTTTTATTACAAACTCATTTTTGATAGACTAAAGCAAGTTTTCAATTGTCCATCTATCTTAATGGACAGTATGCACAGGGAAGTGGTAAAATCCCTGGCCCTGAAAATATTCAAAAAATAGGTAGATGTGGTGCTCAGGGACATGGTTTTATGGTGGACCTGTCAGTGTTAGGTTAATGGTTAAACTCAGTGGTCTTAGGGGTCTTTTCCAACCTAATGATTCCATGATTCTAAATATGCATACACAGATTATAGAGCTGGTTGACTGATGGCGCTCATATTGATGGAAAAATTCAAATTGATGGAAGTGATCTGTACAGTTCAAGTGTTCAAATTATTTGGCTTAAACATGAAATCTGTGGGGAAAAAATGAGTTCATGATTTTTGAAGGATGGATAAGCCATTTTTGAAAGTAGTGTCTGGCCACAGTCTCTAATGATACAAGGTGGGCGGCTTCTCTCCATTTAAAGTCTGTTGTTACTATACCAAATGCTTAATGTTTTCCAGTCAAGGTAATGATCAAATCTGCAGGTTGTTTGCAAGCAGAGGATAGCCAGTTCCTAAAAATTATATAAAGAATTATGGGCTAGATTACTTCAAAATAACCTTATTACTGCTGCAGTCAGTTGCCTGCCAAGCACTAGAGATGTTCACAAAACTTTCCTACCCAGACCCTTTATTCCTTCAGCCTCTCCAAGCACCACCATTTCAAGGCCAGCATGGCTGCAAACAAGCTCAGCCTCAAACTACCAGCAGTGATGCAACAGTGATTGCATTTGCTCTGTCAAACCAGGTAAAAGTGATTCCCATACAGTTTCGAGCAGCAGGCTGAAGTAGAATCACAGAATGGTTTGAGTTGGAAAAGACTTTAAAGACAGTCTAGTTCCAACCTTCCCGCCATGGGCAGGAACAAATTCCACCAGACCAGGTTGCTCAAAGTCCTATCCAACCTGGCCTTGGACACTTTCAGGGAAGGGGCATCCACAACTTCACTGGGCAACCTGTGCCAGGGCCTCTCCAACATCATAGTAAAGAACTTCTTCCATAAAATGCCAAGCTTCATCTCTCCTACAGGCAGGACAAGGCTTTAAACTAAGTATTTTCTTAGAGACTATCAGTGGCACTTATTTACACGCTATTCAATAGGGATATGTGGGTGCATTTGTTACCAAACACCAGTAATCAGATGTTAAAGGTGTGTGTGTCGCACAGAGCCCACTGGGGCTTTGCACAATGTTCTGAGCACAGAAAGCCAAATGAGATGCTGGTAACACCTTCCTCTGTTGTGCAATTGGACTGAAGAAATACCAGCTCTCTTTTCAATTTTCAAGAAAAGAAGTAGGAAAAACAAAAAGGATACAAGGGATAATATGGATCACCAGCCATATCTGGGGGAAATGCACAGTATAAGAGGCATAATAAACTGTTTGCTTGAAAAGGAACATTTCAGCTGTAAGGAATTTTTTGTGCTGTTTTTAAGCCCTAAGAACTATAACCATACAAAAGTATGATTACATTGAGAAGTGCTGAAGGTAGGTATTATTAAAACAGTGTTCACAAGGAATAGGAATGTAAGAGGAGAGCAAAAGAACTAGTACAAAAGAGTCCCAAAGACAAAAACAATCCATGACCCCACCACTTGCAACACAGATATCAATACGTGGGAACCGAATCCCTTTGGCACATCAACATTATACAGTCAGAAACTTGTGAAACTCGTTCCACGAGTCCACAAATGCAGCAGAGGAAATACAGCCAGAGCACAGAACACAGAGAAAGGACACCAGGGAAAGATGAGGTTATGGACAGGGCACCAGCAAATTAAGCCAGGAAGAAATTAAATTGAGAGGAAGCAGGAATGGGCAGTTAGAGATGACATCGCAGCTCCTGCTCTGAACTCTCTGCCCCAAGAGGACTCTCAGCTTTCAGCAGTTGTCTTTCTGCAGGTTTCTCTGCTCCACTTCAAGAGTGTGCAGAACCAGAGAAGGGGCTCAGAGTTCAGCATGGTGCTCCATTAAAACAAACAAACAAACCAAAAACACAAAACCATAATCCAAATTAAGCTGGGATGCACCAAGATCCAACAAACCTGACAAACCCCTAAAAATGGAAGAAAGGAAGTTTTCCCTATCTATACCTAGGAAAAGCATTCCCAGTGATTGCTGCTGCTCCTCCACCAATGTTCCCTTTTTCCCTGGCATCTCCCCATAACAGCAGACCCTGCTCTACTCTCTCTGCACACCATCATTATCACACACAGTGACACAATCACAGAGCACCAGTGCCAATGGCAAAAACAGAGTATTCAAACACAAGTAGCAGCAGATGTCTTGTTTCCAAACTAGTGCAATTTCCCAAGACAGTAGGAAAAAATGGCCTAATTCAAGATTTGCAATAAAGTATTTAATTCCCCTCTTTGTTGATTCAACAACCTAAATCTTACAGTGCTTGCTTGGGGAAGGAAGGGAGACAAAAGGGACTAACTCTTTTTACCTCATCCATCATTTTAAGGATGCAAGACCATCCTTGATGCCTTATGAAGGTCCACTAGGCTTTGCAGGCACGTTGTTTAATTTGCCTGGCTAATAACACGAGGGAAAAAAACCACTTCAACTTCTCAGCCCTGTAACATATAGATTCATGTTACGGTATCTGGATCCTTAGGGTAACCTAGCACATCATGCCACCACTTGGCCAAATTTGGAGGATTTTTTTCCATACTCAACAGAACTGCTTTACAGCTTGTTGTTCAAAGCCTCTCATGCTGCCTGTGGTGCCCATCTGGTTGCAGGGGGTTTCTGTGAATGTCACAGTGGCATAAGCATCACATGACAGTGAGTGGCTCAAAAAACCAGGTCCCAGAGCCTGACAGCTGCTGACAATACTCCAACCATCCCAATTCTGCCAACCAGCTAGTTTTGCCCTGGAAAGCACCTGATCTTCCACAGTTTAAGTGTCTTTTCATCATCCTAGTGGCCCATGACCTTCAGCTCTATAAACAGCATCAGCCTCAAAGCACAAATCCTGCACCAGCCAGCCTGTCGCAGCACATGCAAAGAGCTTTTGTCAAGAAGAAAAGCCATGGACCAGAGAAGTGCTTAAAGGGCATGTGTGGGCAGTCAGCAGTAGATAAGGATGGTGTTTGCTCAGACATACAGAAATTTATGGTTGACTAAGCACAAAAGAAACCCCCAACCTTATCATGCTTACATGAGCAAGTCTATAAATAATCCCAGTGGATGGAGCACACTGTTGGCAATTTCCCTGTGGAAGTGAGAGCTGCAGGATCTACCAGACATGTTAATGCCCTGAGATTTTAAGGGGTTAATAGATTCTCTGGGGATGTCAACAACTGCACTGCTGCTGTGGCATTTTAATAGTTCAATAGCAGGGAGACAGCTGCCTCTCCATGTACCTGTGTCCTCTTCCCTCCCAGGTGAACAATACCAATGCAAAATCTGACAACCTGACAGAACTATTGTTCAAGAGAGATGGTTCTCAAGTGCCTCCGGATTTTTGCACAGAGCTGTGCACGGCTGGGACATGCCCCGTGGCTGTGCCTGGTTGCTCAGTGTATGTTGCAGTGCAGCTACAGCCACTGTGCCATTCCAGGGGCTAAATTCATACAAACACCTTAAGAGTCTTCCTGGACAACATTCTTACGTAGGAGCAAAGGCTGTCAGAGACTACATGGACAGACATGAGCCTTGTACGGGAGAACGCCAGGAACCCTAATGGGATCTCTCCCTTCCTGTTACTTGCAGGCAGAGCCCAAACACAGGAAAGCTGCACACCAGATTAGGAACACAAACCTGTGGTAATACCCTGCAGCGTCTGCAGGCACATTAAAGCCCATGCATCTTCCACAACTATCAGAGGCCTACACTGCTCACACAGAAAACACCTTCACAAAAGCAATGATCCCAAATGCACACTGCAAGTATGGGCTCACCAGAAGATCACAGACAATATCTTTCATTAGGGATGGGGGGAAAACCAGATCCTAATTGATCTGCAGTGGGAAGGGGACCGGAGCATGAATGCCCTCATTCAGCTGGTGCCCTTGCAATTAACGGGGGCTCTCAGTACATCAGGAGTGACAAGTTTTCGAAAGCCCCAGCCGACAGGATAACTGGATGGGCTTGGGATGGAGGGAGCAAATCTTTCCCCAACGACAGCTGAACAGTACCACCTGGTGGAGAAAGCCAGATTTTCTCTGCTGCTTCAGAGTGGGCTGCAGAGGGATGCAAAGAAACACAGTGAAAGAAAATAAATGTTAACAGGACTATTCGGGCTTAATTTTCCTCAGAAACTGAATTTTCCACCCCTTCTCAGCAGGTGCTCTGTAAAAAACACCCTGAGATAAAGCTGTTGAGTTCACATGTCCCACTACAAACCCAGCCATGGGGCCAGCAAAGAGGCCCTTGGTGTGGGGCATCCAGCAGCCTCCTCCCAAGAGCTTCTTCATTTATTTTATCCCAAAATAAAACAAGTGGCAGTCTTCAAGGACTTGTCAGGAGGCAACCAGGCAGCTAACATCAACCTACATGGTACAAAAAGGTGTCTCTCAGTGATATCCATCTCAGATTAAAAGTATTTCATAACTGGGTGTAAAAAAATATTAAAAACAAGCTTCCCAATATTTGTATGAACAAAGGAATTTTTTGGAGAAACCCTGGATGAAGAAGGAAGTACAAAAATCTAAACAGCAAGAGGACTAAATGAATTCCCAAATCTGCACATATCTAACAGTTTTTAAGTGTTTAATTAGCCATCTTTCCAGAATCTACAGACAAAACATTCATTTTTGACAATGTGAGGGTTTCATTACACTTAAGTAGCCTCATTATGCAGGTCCATCCTAGTGTTGAATCAATTAAGCATGGCAGCAATAAAGCAAAGTGGAACTAAAACTAATGTTCTAGTGGGAGCTAAATCACCAGGATTATTCAGAATGAAATGCTGCTTAAAGAGACCCAGGCGAAGGTTATTTACACTGGCAAGAATTGCTGTGCATTACCATGTAACCTGGAGAGCCTGACCCACTGCTGCACCCCTCCAAGAAGCAGCAAATTAAATCTCTAAATTATGGGAGGTGTTTGCACTCTCATAGCTAATTTAAGGCTCTGAGTAACTTTTATATATATTATATAGATAACTTATATAAATGTTTTAGATTTATATCTGAAACAAAATTCTATCTAAATTACAGCTCTGAAGGAAAGTCTCATTCAAAACCAACAACATCTTAACAGAGACAAGGTAAATAACTTCCACTTTTTATAAAATTGCGTGGTGAAAAATCATGTGCAGGAGTTTTGGCTACTGCAAATCAGACATTGTTGACTTCTATTCAACTACCATAACTTACAGACTCCTCCATAACTTGCCATAGCCACTAATTAGTTTATTAAAGACTCCCTGCCAGTTGTGAACTCCTGAGATGATCGAAGTTGGAGTGTTGGGGGGTTTTAACATGTAATTAATTTTTCCATTTGCTGTTTTCTTCTCTCCTTGGCTCAGCTCACACTGCTCTGTCTTTGGATCAAGCTGAGCTCAGCTCAAGCATGGTGCTGCAGCTATGTTGTGCTTAGCCCAGGGATTTCTGACCAGATGTTAATGGTGTTTATTAAGAGAAGTGATTGTGAACAGAATTATTCTGAATTTCAGCCAAAGAAGGCTTTGAAATGCTCAGGCTGTTCAGATCTGCAGGAAAACCAAGGTTTGGGTATTCTGAACAGAAAACTGCTTCCATTTGGAAATGCTGGGAGGAGGCAAGTTTTGGGCAAAAGTCACCTGCTCTCCATCTTTCCAAGGGACAAATCAGATTTTACCTCTGAGTCTTTGGTGCTCAGATCCTGTCATCAATAGGGCAAAAAAGCTGTGAAGCAGCCAAATTAGATCCTCAAGCTTTTGCTGTGATGTCCTGCTGAAATCAAAATACTCTGGTTTCCCACCACTGCTGGCCCAAGAGAAGTAACTGTGAAAGCTGCAAGTCAAAAGCTTAGTGCTCCCCCGCAAAAGACAACTTCATCAAAATATGTCCTTAGATTAAGTAATTTTAATAGCATCCCTCTAGATACCATTTACATACCATTTGCCTGGAACAGACCAGCTTCCAGCAGGAAAGCAGGCAGTCTTGACCCAGCATCTCCCCAACCAGCCTGTGAAGACAGGAATGATATTAATCCCTGGGTGACTTCCCAGAAGTTGCACAATTAGACAGAAAGTCAAACCAACTGCTAAGCCAAAAAGTTATCAAACTGGGGAGCATAAAACTACACCACTGCTTCACCTTCATAGGTCAGCAGGACTTTGGCCACTGAGCCAGGAGGGACTCAAGGTGTCAGGATGGGGTGAAGGGTTAATCTGGAGGTTGGAGGACACCAGCTCTGCAGCATCCTGCCACGGTGTGTTGCAAGGAGCCAAGGAATTGGGTAAGAAAACTGCCTGGCTTCTCTCACAGCATCACAGAGATGATACAGCCCTGCAGAGTGTTTCCACTGTAATGAATCGGCATTTTCTTCCTGGAAGCAGTTTTGTAGTCAGAGCTGGCAGTACACACTGGAGTCAGGCTGTTTGGAAAGTCTCTTGCTTTCTCAAGTATCAAAAATTAAATTTTAGAGCCCAGGCTTAGGCTCCCCATTTCTCACCCATCTTGGCTGCTCTTCATCTTTCCATCAGATGGGTCAGCAGCAAACTTTGTGGCCACCTTCCTTTGTATTGGGGTTGCCCCACCTAAGTCATCAGCAGTCTTGCTTCTTTCCTGGATTTGGTCAGAGGCAAGGTTTGCAGATCCTGTCTCAGGAGGCTCCTTTTTTCTTCCATGCCCTTTTTGTTGTTGTTCAGGCTCCAGGAAAGTAAGTATTTTTGTTTTCCAATCCCCCTCATGCTTCATGGGGACATTCACAACCTGAGATATCTCAAAAGATGTTGGAAAGGTAGAAGCTGTGAGCTCTTGTCCATGCAGGCGGAATTGGAAAACTTTTTGTATTTGGCCCTGCCAGCAGTGTTGCTTCTGGACTTCTAGTGGTGTAAAGCATCCTGGTGGTGCTCTCTCCTAGAGCACATCCTACACAGAAGGGTGGAAACTGCTGGTGGGCAGCCAGGGCTTAGGGCCCAGCATGAGCAGCAAGCTGAGAAGTGAGCAGAGGAGCTGATAGAGCTGGCAGCATTTCCCTTGTGCCTCTCCCACCCTCTACACATCTCCAAAAGATTTTGAGAAAGTGTAGGCCTGTCCACAAGCCTCTGCAAGCTCCCTCAACCCCAGCAGAGAGCCCCACAGCTCCTGTCCCACAGCCCAGACTAGAATTTCATGGGCCTCCCCAGCTGCCTGTCTTCTGGGGAAGACTGTCAAGAAAACAATTACTCTTCAGATGTAGCATCCTGCGCCCTTCTTGGAGCAGCAGGGGAGCTCCAGGTCCTTTCTCTTTCTGACAGGCATTTCTGCAACTTCTTTCTCTGCCTTCCCAGCCTCAGCCCATATTCTCCAGCCAGCTTTTCCTTCTGCTCTGGGCTCCAGGAAAGACTTTGATAGAATCATTTATTTTGGAAATGGCCTTTAAGATCACTGAGAACAACTGTTAAGCTAACACTGCCAAGTCCACCTCTAAACCACATCTCTAAATGCCACATCTACCTGTTTCTTTGACCAGTTCCAGAGACAGTGACGCCACCACTTACCTGGGCAGCCTGTTCCAATGATTGGCCATCATTTCAGTGAAGAAACGTTCCCAATCTAAACCTCTGTTGATGCAATTTGAGGCCATTTCCTCTCATCCTGTCTCTTGTTACCTGGGAGAACAGATTGACCCCCACCTGGCTATAATTTCCTGTCAGGGAGTTGTAATAGAGAGTGATGAGGCCTCCCTTGAGACTCCTTTTCTCCAGATTAAACACCCCCAGCTCCCTCAGCTTCTTACAAGACTTGTGCTTCAGACCCTTCACCAACTGCATTTCCCTTTTTACCACCCATTGCACCCTTACTCTGCTGCCAGGGGCTCAGAAGGACAGGGGACACTTGCATCGATTAGTGAGAGAGGACCCACAGGTCTGTGCCAATGCCAAATCCCACATGGATATGACACAATCTGCTTCCAGTTCACATCCATGGCCTTTTCCTCCTTCCAATATCCCATAACAGAACCTGACTGTTTCCTCCTTGGAGGAGCCCTTTCTGTCTACTAGAACCCAACCACAGGCTAATGAATACCCAATACTGAGTTTTGCTGAGGACTCAGCCCCATCCAGTACTGGCAGATCCGCTGGGCTCAGGGCACATTACAGCATTCAGGTCAAAGCAACCAAAACCTGATTAAAGAGTGATTTGGAGACCTCCTGGAGTCCCAGGGAGCCCCTGTGTGTTTATGTAGCTAAGGGAAGAACAGCAGAAAACTCATCACACACAGCAACTTTTACCTGCACTGCTGAGTTTCAAAATGGGACCCACGAGGGTTTGGACTTCCAAAAATCAAAATGCTTACTAGTGTCCAGCAACTAGCACTGTTTTCACCCGAGGCAGCTCAGCAGTGTCTTCTCCTAGTCATACATTTGGCAGACTACCCTCAAACTTCTTCTCTGGCTCACCATGAGGCAAAGCTTTAGTTTAGCCCTAAAGCTTTCCACTGTCTGCCTTGCTCCCCATATTCTCACCTTCATTACTCTCACAGACCAGATTTCTCAGGCCTTCAACCTACAAACCAAGAGACTCCCTTCAACCTCCCTCAGCAATAAATAATGTGGGTTTGAGCATGATGAGCCCTGGATCCACCCACCTCCACCTGGGAAAACAAGTCCCACCTGGCCCAGGTGAAGCTGAGTCACACCTTCTTACAAGGTTGTAAGAGTCCATGAGGACTATCCAACAGTAACACCCAAATGAAGCTTGCATCCAAAAATCACAGTCCCAGCAAATGCTATCCACTTCCTCTCAGTGTCCTCCATGGTGGAAATGTGGGAATAGGAATGAAAAACAGCAATTATAATGGAAACACCTTTTGTCAAGTTCTGGTGGCTCTCAAAGTGCCTTTCATCAACAGGTACCAAAGACCCTGAGGACTGAAACTACAAACCTCTGTAACCATTAGAGTCATAAAATCACAGAACAGTTTGGGTTGGAAGAGACATTAAAGATCATCTCATCCCAAGCCCCTTGCCCTGGGCAGGGACACTTTTCATTAGACCAGGTTCACTCAGAGCCTCATTCAGCCTGGCCTAGAGGTGGTATGAATCACTTGAGATTAATGTAAAGGAGAATTTCTGACCAAGGGACAGGAAGAGACTTACTGAACCCATGGAGAACCTTTGTAGACACTTTCTATGGAGAATAAACACCTCCTGAGCTCCTGACTCACCATTACACTGTTAACATTTGGTGCCAAAGGGAATTACTTTGTTGGTAGCAGAGAGGATCCTGAAGACAGAAGACCTGTTGCTTGTCACAAATTAAGTACTGAAGGTTCACAGAATCTGAGAGAGGTTACTACAGAGTGGCAGTGCTGGGGACCAACCAACCAGAGCAGGGCACGAGGGATAGATGGAGGTGTGGAAAATAAAGGAGTGGGACGTGGGAAGTCTGCAGGAAGGGGCGGTTGTCTTGGGAGTGATGAAGGGAGAGATAATGATGCCTTAGGCTGTGATGGACATAGAGGAAAGTTTCACTGCCAACATGGATGTGCCCCAGAGCTCTGCTGTTCCACTGTGCCCTCAGGATCCCTTCCCAGATGGCTTTGTGATGAAGAAAAACTGGTCCTCTTTTGCCACAAGATGTGTTATATGCAGAGGTTCTGAGGGAGATAAATGCCCCCAAAAGGTTCAAATTCACACATTAAAAAGAATCAAAGCAGGGATCCTGAAGCCAGTAGCAGTGAGTAGGTGGCCAGGACCCAGAAAGAGGAAGATGAGTGCCTGATTTTGAGCCATAGCATGTCTTGGGAACCTGTCTTTGCCAGCCAGGGCCAGCAGCAGGAGTAGAGGCAGACCTGGATAGAGCATTACACACCAGGAGAGCTGGGACTGCCCTTCCCCCTGTGCAGCCCAGTCCCAGAATAACTGAATACGCTGTGGAAGATACTCTGAGCCCTAAACATGCATTGGCTTAAGCACAAAGGAGAGACAGAGCTTCAAATAATGTGAGATTGGGAGGCTCTGTAAAGTCCAAATTCCACTTCCAGACCTGCATACAAAACTCTGAGCCATATGTACCCTCTCCCTTCTTACAGAGAATCTTGGGAATATTAATAACAAAAAATGAACCCACAAAATGCAGTTTTCCCTTCCTTCCAGCAACTGTCTATCCCAATGCCCAGAATGGCTCCCTGGTATGGAAGCCCACCGGCAAGGCTGTGTTCACACTGCTGCCCTCCAGAGCAGGAGGGACACATCCAAACTGCTCAGTCCTGAGCCCCTGCCAGCTCCCAGGCCGTCTGCAGTCACTCAGCAGGGACTGACAATTCAACACCACAATTCAGTTGAAGGCCTGAGGACATTCCTTGGCTCTGCTCAACTCGCTGGTGTAGCTGCAGTTCCTCAGACCACTCCCTTCCTGCCTTTCATAGCCAAGGCCTCTTTGATGTATTTCCAGTGTAGTCTAGGTCATAAAACTGCTCCACAGAGAGACCCTGACATGATCCCTGCTGAGGGAGGACTTCCCATACCCACCTTTTGCAAGGGTGCTCATCATTATGTAAATAAAATATTTGCTTTTAACTCTTCTGCTAAAAGAGCACAAGGCGACTCACCAGAAATCACCAAATTGGTTTTGGATTACTTCTACATGGGCTATTAGGATAGTATGGCTTTTCCCCATGCACTTGTACCACCCTGGCTATTCATTTCTACCCAGAGCTGGACATCTGCACAACCATCTGTGAACCAAGAACCATGTCAGGTGTGCAGAAAAAATGCCTTTTCTGGAAGTGAAGGGGCTGGATGTGGCTTGGAGTGACTGCACAAAGCACTGCTGACACAACTAATGCACAGCAGGAGGTGAAGAAGCCCTAGTAGGAGGCAAGAGCACAGCAAGCCAGTACTGCTGACTGAAAGACAGAATGGCAGGCAATCACAAACCCAGCTGGTGACTGCTATGGTATTTGCATTCTCACCCTCTTAAACTAGCATGGCAATGTCTATACAAGCTGTAGTCATGCAGCAAACGGCTGTGCAGACATGCTCTGCATGGACAACTTCTTGATGAAAACAAAAAAAGAAAAAAAAAAGCATTCTCAAGAGGATGGTTATATTTGACCTGAGAGCACTGTGGGAACAAACATCAGCAGTACCACATATAGGTGTCAGTGCAAATTTTCTTCCTAAACAAGCAATCTTTTGCTATTTAAAAAACCCTCTTGTTCTCAAGAACATTCCATCCCTGAATTCCCCACACAAAGCTTGGATCGGATGTCTACTATTCATGTATTTTTCCCTCTTGGTTTCAATATTAGCTGAGGAGCATTATTGGCAGGAGTTAGAGCCGGAAACAGGAAATGAGATGGAAATTGTTAACAAGAGGGGAAAATAGCTCAAGAAGGCTGATCCTTCTAAGAACTGCTACCTTTTACAGCCTAATATTATGTAACACTCAGAGCAGAGTCAATTTAGCAAAATGAAAATTCAATACTTTTGTTGATTTTGATCATGCTGGTCAGATACCTTGTTATTTGCTGTTTTAATGTGCTTTACAAGTGCCGAATGTGCATGCAGTCCTTGTCCAAGGAGCTGACAGTTTAAGAGTGAAAGAAATGGCAGGTGGGTACATAGCACACAATACAAAAGAGAAGGAGGTAATAGGGGCCAGCAAGGTAAACTGTGGTCCTAGCAATATCTCTTGAAAGCTTTGCCCCTGGCTCTTCTGAACAAACAAAACCTTGTGTGAGAGGTGGCACTGCATAGACAGTAGTCACAAAGGAAGGCCAATGGAATACAGGCAGGATGTGGAAGATGGATGCTCCAAGTCCAGCTCTGTCAGTCCCAAGCAGCTTTAGTTCCAGCAGTAGTGAGACCAAGAATGGCAGACAGTTCACTGTGTGAGATGGAAATGAAAAGGGACATGCCCAAAAGCATCCTCATGGAACGTGTTATCATTTAAGATGTTCTTATCTATATAAATTACAAACCAGAATGAAATAGATGGAGAGGTACCACTGTTCTCCACAGCTACATATTTTCCTCTTTGTGCTCTGTGCATTGTGTTAATAATTAACAAACAGAAAACATGGAGGGAGAAAACCCAGCCACAGCTAAATTTGAGTTCCTGTTGATGCACATTAAACAGATGAAGTTGGTACCACAAGTCAGGAGGGCACTAAATAACAAGTCAATGCAGCAAGCAATTTTCTGTGTTTCTTTCCTGTGTTTTTCCCATTTCTGCTCTGCTGGTGTTAATGCCTAATCTTGCTCCAAATAATTTATCCTTCTTGAAGACCAGCACTATGTAGTCTCTGTACTCATACTAAAACTATGTTTGTATGCTAGGATATAACCAACATCCCACTGGCTGCGAAACAGGATCTCGAGAGGCACTGAAGACGTTTATTGCTGCTAGTTGTTTACAACTAGAGTAGGAAAAAACAATAGTTATTCTCATATGCTGGAGAAGATTCTTGCCCTGGGGCAGTATGATTTAGGAGTAACTACAAAAGATCATAAGCAATCAAGTCTGTGTGACCTGAAAAGGTAACCCTCTCTCTAACATAATGAAAACTCCTCATGTGCTGCAACAGCAAAGCAAAACGGGCTTCCTTAAGCTATTATGAATGTGTCCTGTCTTATTTTACACTCTTACCATCCAGAATGAACATAATTACAGCTGCAGGAGGGTAAATCCTTGCCATATGCCAATCTGATGATTTGCTGTCTGATCCTACCCTAACCCTTGGGGCAGGATGCATCAGTGGATGCTTAAATTCTCTCCAGTTCCCCAGGAGACAGATTGAACATATTATCTGTACATAGACAGCCTATATTGGTGCCATTTCAACATATGTTGCTAAAATTATGATGTTTTGCTGGCACCACCACTTCAGATTCAATTAATACCCACAGGGAATCCCTAAGCAGTGTGGTTTGGCACCACCAGAAGAGGTGATGATGCTCCTCACTGTGTTTCTCAAGGATAAAGGCCAATTAGGTAAATTGTGCAGTAAAAAACAAAAACTAAATGTGTAGGTTGGGAGCTTAAAATGAGTACTGATTCACTAAATGTGCAAGAACTACAGGTTTTAACTGTGGATTTGATCAGAATGGTCACCATAATCCTAAGAACAGAGTATTTAGGTATTGTAAGCACAGCTGTGACAGGCTGAGAGCCTGTGACTTGGATTACAAGAGAACAAAGTTAATTTTGTCTTTCTTGACTTTGGCATGAGTTGTTTTGGGATCCCTGCAATTTGGTTCAATTTGCAGGCTAAGCAGAAATTTAGCAAAAATAGTTTGCCTAACTTCAGAATAAAAACATCCTCAGACATGTAGGGACTAGTATGATGTCCATCTCAAAATAAATTCTGAGCTGCTCAGAGAAAGGCAATGTTCCCACCTAAAATTAAACCCTATTCTCTCCTCAAAGTTTTATTTTTAATTGCTGTTGTTTATCCTACTTTCTCCTTTGCTTCTGAGCTATGTACACGCACAAAAGGGATTTGTCCATTCTTCAATATTGAGTAAATTGTACAACAAGACTTCACAAGAGTTCCCCATAAACACTCTCACATTGGACATCCCCTCTGCAAACATGCTGTGGAACTGCAGTACAGATGTTTTGCTATGTCACATCCATATTTTGGCTCCCACCTCAGGGCACATTTCTTCATATGCTAAAGCATTTTCCATCAGACCATTTCAAACCAAGAGAGACAGTTTCTGAACAAGGATGATCCTCATCTTGCCCAGAAAGATGCAGCTTGAAGAATTTGGTCTTCAGTAGCAACAGATACAAGGGCAGCACCTGAGTGTGGGTGTAGACCCTGACATTCAATTCCAGAGGGACTGAGTGAGTTTGTACCAGTTTTCCCATTCTGGATACCACTGTTGCATGGATGAGATTTGAGATTTTTCCAAGGGACTACTTGCATTCCCAAGGTTTATAAATTGTATGCACTGTGGGAAATGAAAAAAATACACGCAAGGGATGGAGAGGACTTCCTTTTGCACTCACAGAAACAGAGCCAGTCCTGGGGATTCCATCTGGCATGATGAATCCTTGCAAGTGTTTATGTCCAAAAAGCTCTTTCCAGCATCACTGACCTTGGTATTTTTGAGCCATACAGTGCACAAAGTGTGTTCCAGCCTCAGCTTTCCATGAATAGGTCACATGAACTGGATCCAGACTCCCTAAAAATGTGTATTTAAAAGGAATACTGGTCTCTGAAATGCGCTAGGTTAGCATCTCAGGGGGATCGAGGATGCACACCTATTTTATTAACCTCACAAAAAAAATAGCTCAGACCCTGCACAGGATGGTATCCATAACCTCATACAGTCTGGGGTTTGCAGGCTGAAGAATTCCTGCAACTTTTTGCTGGGATCTCCATAGCATCTTTATTTTTATGCTCTCTTCTTCTACTCACATCTCTTCTGCCACAGCTGGTGTAAGCATCACCCAAGAAGAGGCAAAGTTAAAAATCCTCGGTGCAGTCACATTTAGCCATTTGTCAACTCAGTACGAGGTGGTCTGAGTGCACCTAGAAGCTTTTATTAATTTAGCTTTCCCACACTATTGTTACTTCCCTGCTTCTCCTATTTAATTAGAAACTCATTTCCTGAGGGATACACGTCTCCCAGAGGGGAAACAATAAGAAACATTCGTTAATCACTAGCCTATGCTATAGGTTTATTTTAAGGCTGTAATTGCTGGGAGTTACAAGGGATTTGGGGGATATTTATTGTTATAGCGGAGCAAGTCAAAGTACTGGCGCTAGGACAGAAAGTCTTTCATCTCTGGGTCACCAATTCAAATTCAGAACAGGTAAACAGTGGCTATAAGTTGCTTTCATTCAAAGAGTCCTCAAGGGTCAATATGATATTAGTTTGGTGGCCTTCATTTGCTGCCCAGCAGGCAGATGCCAGGAACCCAAGTCCACTGCCTCTGGGTGACCCCACCAGCAGTCTCAGGAGGGTCATTCACCACATGGGCCAGCAGGAAAGGTGTTGGGAAAATTATTTATTTTCATAAAACCAGCTGTACACATGTGCTCCTGGAAGAGGGGCTTAAAGCCAAGACAAATCAACTGGAGTAGCACCACGTCCCAGGCTCCACCTTTCTCCTCCTCCATAACCATCCTCTGATTTAGAAGAGAATGAATAGTGTTCAAGTTTTCATTTGATCAGATCTGAATCCCCAGTCTGAACATCCTTCACACAGCCAAAGGAAAAGAGATGCTATTACTGAGTATAAAATCTTCACAGGCTTCACCAGTTGCAGGTGCATCTGCCCTGGGAATGGGTCTTGGGCTCGATCAAAACATGTGGAGCTGAGACCAGCCTGTCAGTCCTTCAGGGTGACAGTCCCTATGAGCTGCTGGCTGTAGAGTCTTTGTATCTCTTGAAAGGCTACAGACATCATTTATCCTTCTCACGCTCAGCTCCCATACTCCCGAGCTTTCCACACTTCCCATTGCAGCTTTGCACCTTGGACCTCGTCTCTTGCAATAGTTACCTCCGAGTTGTCAAAGATGTTGTCACGCAGACACAGCCCAAGCAAGTGGCAGTGTCTGCCCAGCCAACACGACATCTGAGACTGCAGCAGGGCTGGCCCAGCTCCAGCACACACATCAGGCAGGGCTGGAGGCTGGGAGCCAGTTTCCAGCCTTGGTTACACGAGCTTGACTCCCGTGTATTTCTCCCAAACTCAGTGGCACAGCCGCATGTGGAATGACACGCAATCCCGACCAGGATCTCACTCCCCAGTTGCAAATACCGTTATTGTAAAATTTGGCTCAAGGAAAAGTGGTTCTGTGGGCTCTGCCACCTGGCAGGCTGAGCACACACACCTGCCTTTTGGGGAGCATATTTCCCATGTATGAATTGAAGGCTTCTTCTCAGCCCCAGAGACAGCTCCTGGTTTGGCTAGGCTCTGCTCGGTTTCTTGGGAATGTCTGAGGGCAGAGCTGAGCTTTGAAGTATTTAAACATAAAAGATCCAAGTCTTATGAACCAGAAAAACGTAGGGTGCACTCGGTCTTGACACCTTGTGCACAATTTGCGTATTTCTCAAACAAGCCCTCCCTAAGCCGTCCAAGAAGTCAGCGTGAGATTTGTAAATGTGGACAATTTGACAGTTTTATTTTTGATGAGCAGAGCTAAATTACACAACATTTCTCACTCTGTTATTTAATTGGCTTAGACATTTGAAATTAGACCTAATTACTTTTCTCACACCATTAATGCCCACTGACAGTTGATTTCTGTTTCCTGAGAAGAACTGGAGCTCTTGCTGAATTATTGGACTACCACCTTGCTGTGAGGGATCTTAGGGAGTAATATCAACAACAGCCTTGGCTAGTTCATGCCTTGTGCACACAACCTACCTTTCACCCAGGTCAATTGGCTGTAGTTAAGCCTGCTTGTATCACATGTTACTTTTCTTTGTGGAGAGCTCGTTCTTACTGGGCTGCTGTGGACAGACTCCCACTGCTCTCTCTGCTGGAAAGTGCTTGACTGCTACCCCACACTGCTTGGCTTGGCACTGGCATTTGCACTTGGGTGTTTGTCTTTGCCCCAGGTTACTCTGGCAGGATTTCTCCTCCCCATATAAATTCTTGTGGGCAAGGAGAACTTCACCATGTTGAGATCAGCTAGCACTGAGGTCGTGTAAGCTTTCCAGCTGCCCCCTCCCTCTGTGCTTGCATGTGCATCCCTTCAGAGCACTGCTTTTTTTTCCCCTGCTTCTTATCTGTAGAAAGATATTTGAAAAGCTTCTTAATATCCCAAAACAAACCTTAGAGTATGAGGAAAAGATGGGAACAGGATTCACAAGCTGAAGAAATACAATCTCTCCATCATACTTGGCCTTAAGATTAGACTTGGAAACAGAAGCAGTTGTGCACTGACTCTCTCCAGCACCTTCCACAGCTTGGCTGACACAGACAGGAGAGCCATCACCTGCAAAGACCCTGACACTGGGAGGACAGGAGATGAGAAAACCACAGCCATTCCAAGAAATGGTTTTCAGGACTGGATTTCCTGAAGCTTGTTCAGGGAATCAAAATGTAATCTTGCAAATGTACCATTAAGACACACAAAAAAAGTTACAGAGAAGTCTTTGATAAGATCAAGAGTTTTAGTCAAGATAGTTTGATCATGGCTTCAATTATATGATTAAACCATGCGTCTACAATGGCTGTGTTCCACAGGGAGATCCACAAAAACCTTATTTATATGCTTTTTAAACATTTTTGCCTAGATTCAGTGCATTTTTATCAACTCTAATATATGAATTTTATGCAACTCATATGGAAAAAATATCATCAAAGTGCTGTCTAAGACTTCTAAAACTTGACATCCTCCCAGAGTATTCAGAAATACAAATACTTTCTTTTCCCCATCACATTTCAAAGGAGAGGCACCATGCACTCCTGACCTTCCTGTCATCATGTGGAGCATTTTTTTCACCTGTCCACAATATGTCTGCTCCAAGTCATACTCCAGAATCTCATTTGGTACTACACAGTCTTCTCTGTTAAGCTGTTATCTAAAAAGGAACAGTCACTATTAGCACAAGACACTGCATCTTATCTCTCTGTCTTCCAGAAATACATCAGGACAGCATCCTCCTCTCAACTTTGTGTCAGGATACATAGAAAACAATGAAAACCTGATCCTCCTCCAGAATGCCTAGAAAATCACAACTCTGTCCATGCCCATGACCTGAGCACAGCCATTCCCCTGGTTTTTTGTACAGAAGGTGCTTGAACTGCAACCATGGCCCTTTTCAGACTGTTAACACATCAATATTGAGTCATCTTGTATCATGGGATACATTGTTCCTGCAGAGGTGGCCATTGCCCAGGCTGTGGGGCATTCCTATGCAATACTTCTTCTAGCTTCTCTGAGAAATTCCACTTGGAGAAATTGCCAATAAATCCATGTGCTGTTGAGCTTTAAGGTCTTGGCACAGCCACAGCCCACACCATGACTTCCTCACGCAACCCAGGAATAATTGGGTTTGCAGTTTGATAAGTAGGCAAGCTGTGGGATGAAACTGAGGGGCAAACGTTATCCTCAAAAAGATGCCAAGCAGCTCTGCATGCTCCTGACCTGTAAGAGAGCTCAAATCTGGCCAACACCTCCATGGTTTCCAAAATCTGTACTACATCTCCCATGCTTCACCATGGTCTCATCTCCGGGGTTGGAAGTATGAAAATAGTCTGAGTGGTTTCCTGACCTCCCCTTTTGCAGGGACAAAGCCATCACTGTGCTGATTGCAGCCCATCCCCGTGAGTCATGGTCAGAGCAGCCAGAAACAGCCCTTTGCCACAAAAAACAGTGCCTGATAAATCATCCGGAAAAAATAATGGCCTCATTTGTTTCTCCCCAGGCTGCTCCTCCTTTAGCCACTGTGCAGAGCCACAGCAGAACAAGCTGTAGGAAATATCAGACCTTAACCCCTCCACCAGAGCAGCAGGCAGGGGTGGGGTGTCACTGTGTTCCTAAAACAGGTTGTTGTGATCCCACTGCTCTGCAAGATTCCCAGTGGCACTATCTGAACTCATAAATGTCATCAAGGAATATCAACAAGTGCTTGTTTATCTTCTCTTAGTCTTTATATGTTTTAGGAGACATGGAAGCAGCTGTTACAAATACCATCACAGTGCACAGAGGTGTGGGCTGGGATTTTGAGCCATATGCTGCTTGCTCAGAGCTGTGCCCTTAATGCGCAGCCTGATCCGTGTATGCACAATGTTATGGTTTAGCCAGGTGGGCCTAAATTTAGGCTTTAAAGATCATATTAGGCCTAGAATTTTCAGCTGACTTGAGCGGGGCTGGGCTAGCTAACAGCTGATTTCTTCTAGCCAATAATATTGTATTCTGTACTATCTTACATCATCTCAAAAGGGGTAAAATCCAGTGTGTGGGAGTGGCTTAGTCAGTTCTGCCATGGCCGAGGTGTGAGCCGAACGTGGTGCAGCTGCTGCCTTGTTGGAGTGGGCCTCGCTCTTGCTGTTGCCACTGCTTGCATTTTGTTTGAGTTTAGGGAAGTAGAAATATTTTGTTATTACTCTTTCTGTTTCTTGCTAAGTGTCTTTTAAAGTACTTATAGATCTAGAGTAATATACTTTGTATTAATTAGAGAGTAGAAAGTTATTTCTTGTTATATCTTTAAAACTTGTGTAAGAGTGTGTTATGTTGTAGTTTTCTTTTAATTTTCTCTTTTCTATATAAATACATGTAGTTAGTTTCGGCATAAACTAGTTTAGAAGTTTTTTTTCCCTCTCCCTTCTTCCCCTTTCACTCTGTCTCGGACAGTTGCCGTTTTGCCAGCTCAACCCAAGACACACCCTGAGGAACACGATCCTAAGACAGGTGAATTCCCCATCATTTTGAATCTTTGCCTGAAGTCAGGACATGCTAATGGACAGAAACACTGAAATTGATACAGGCATCACCTGTGCTGGGGAGAGGTCAGAGCAGTTGGATATCAGATTCTGGTCTGGCCTAGAAAATCTGATACCTGCACTTCATTTCAGCCTAGCAACTGCACCGCTAGGAGCATCCCAGCCAGTGAGCACTTGGGACCCAGGAGCACCTCCTGAGCTGCTGACACTTGCAATCCTAAGCAAAACCAGCACGAAAATCCTTCTATAAATCAACCACACTCCAACTTCTACTGACACCTGTTTTCTTCCCTCCTGATTAAGAGGGAAATTATTACCTCAACTGCTCACAACCTTCCCAATTTCTAACCTAGATTTATTCACAGCCACTTCGTGCCCATTTGTTCTTGTGCCAACATTGTCCTTAGGCTGAAATAACTCTTTTCTGTCCCTAATATATTTATAGACAGTCGTCACATCCTCCCTTGAGCTTTTGTTTTTCTAAACTAAACAAGCCAAATCCAGACATCCCATCCCATGTGACAGCTTCTCCATAGTCCTGTTTGTTTTGTCCAGCCTCAGGTCACATTCCCCATTCCAGGAGCTCTGACCTGACCCAAATGTCCCCATCTACATGTCCAGATCATTCCAGGTCCTACACACAGTGCCTGGGTGAGGGAGAGACAGAAAAAAAGATGCAGCAGCAGGATTTTGACTCCGATACATGTGCTAGTAGTTCCCAAGTGCTACCACCACACAACTCATGCAACACGGGTGATGGGGCAGAGCCATCATGCTGTGTGGGTAGCACTGCCCAGAGCCAACATGTGAAGAATAAGCCCAAGGGATGATGCCCAGTGAGTACCAGCTGAGCACTTCATACTGCAGCGATTTCTTCACCAGTTAGGGGGATTTCTTCATGCATGTCCTGAGGTTTGTTACTGTCATGAGTCCATCCCATAAACAGATTTTGTACAACGACTAAAGCAAAATACAGAACAGCAGCACAGTGGCTTGTGTTAAATAAGGGGCAGCTCACAAAGGAAGAAATAGTTTGTGGATATTTAGGAAAGCCAGACACATCTGGACACAACCAGTGACAGGGTGGAGAACTGGGAAGGCACTGGAACAGAAGCAGTAATGCCATTCTGTGATCTGAGTACAGACTGCCCCATGGCAGTAAGTCCTTTGAAATTCCCCCGGGCACACCCCCTTTCTGCACAGAAGCATTCAAGTTGCATAGGGAGCTTTAATAAATTACAACTCCTAATTAAGCTCCAGGTGATTAAGCACCTAATCTGAGTGCTTGCTTTTAGAACTTTTTTTTTCTTTGGAAATGCACTTTTCCCTGTGCTCGGTCATTTTAAATATTATATTTCCAGTAAGCCTAGTCTTGATTGTTCTTTGAGCAGCACTGCACTGCTGAGATGGACATCACTGACCACAGGCTGCCCAGACACAGGAAGGTTGTTATAATAATCTGTCACCACAAAGAATCAGTCTTTTTGTCAGCTCCAAGAAGCAAGGGACAGAAGGATGATGCTGAGCTTTCCTGCTTCTGTGAATTTATTTTGATTTTGCTGATGGATGGGTGTTTGGGCCACTGATCCACCTAGGCTGGGATTTTCCTATTCATCCTGCCTAGGGAAGGTTATAACAACTTCTCAGAGTACTTAGGACTAGTAACTCAAATAAGGCCATGGAAAATTACTCTGAAGTGACCTGATGTCCCAAGATATTGTGTTTCATTGTTTATTTATTTATTTACTGGGAGGAAAACCTAGCCATTTCTGCTATGCAAATTGCTAAATGTTTTAAAAATTCTTGGCCTGTGCAGGACTTTTCCTACTCATTGCTGACCAGTGGTGACCTAATTCAGATTTGACTGGACTAAGTTGCAGGTCTCCAATGTACTAGAAATGTCCCAGAAATTCGGCCACACACACTGCATGGCAGAGAAAATAAAAATCATGAATTTTAAGAAGACTACACACAGCTAGGAAGTGCCATCTTTTGAATCAAGTTACCTGAGGGAAGAATGCTGCTCTCAACACCTCTTAATGATGTTATAATATGTCCAGTGGTGGTCTGAAAGTGAAGAGCTCTTGGCCACCAGAGAATTGCCATCACCACAATCCACCACCTGCCTGTCACCAGTTCCAGACACACCACTGTGAGAGCAAGAGGAGTGGAGAAGACAGTAAGAAAGGATGAGCTTTTGAGGTTCCAGCACTTTCAGTAAACTGTTTTCCACACTTCTACTTTTTCTGCCTAAATTGTCCTCTGATCACATTTAGCTTTAGGATGTCAGTGCACCCCAGCTGCACTCATAAAACTGCCATGGGAGAAGGTCAGATAGAAAAGTCCTCCAGGTCCAACATTCCAAACAAAATCAGCAAAGGCACTCGGTAAGACACATCCTGTGTTTAGAAGTTCACAGATTTTGAGCTGCCATTGAAAACTCAATAAATGAATGTTCTGAGCTACCTGTCATATAGTGTTCCATTAATGTCTGAATTATGATATCTCTTCTAGGAGAAAGAGCACAGAAAGTGAAACTTAACATGAGAACTGAAATATAAGGACATGGAAATGTTGTGGTTCAGACAAGGGATATTTTAGCTATTTAATCAGATTTTTTTAAGATGCATTTGAATGACAGTGGTAAAAATCCAGACTAACCATTTACAATTGGCCACATTCTTAGATTCCCTGTTAACACTTACAAAAGAGTTGACTACACTTTCAACACAATTTATAACTCAGCTCCAGTCCAGCACTGAAACTGTCTTGTCCCAGCCATTCCATTTGGTAGTTCAAGTATTCTATTGTTTGGTTAGTTCAGTATTTTATTAATAATAGGCTTAGCTTCAGTGATGTTTTCTTGAGTTCTGGTTAGTTTATTTAACAGCACTAATAAAATACATAAAAATGAAATTGATACAGGACCCATCTCTCTGGAGCAGCACTGCTCCAAAACCTTGGAGAGCCTAGAGTGGATGCCAGCAGGTCAGTTTAAAGGCAATTTCCCCACAATAAATCTGTGCTGTTGCACTGGGAAGCTGTGGGAGTGGGGAATTCTGCTCCAGCAGGGTCTGGCAGCAGAGGACCACACAAGGTGCAAGACAGAGTTGAACTGGTTCATAAATTTCTCTTCATTGTGTTACTATTAAATAGCCTCATGGATGGAGGTTGTCACTCTTCCACCATGTATTTTGCCATCTTCCACATCTGGTTCATCCCTTCTCTGCCCCAGCCCTTCCCAGCCTGCCTGATGGACAGATACTCCACACCTGAACATCACCATCCTCTCCATGGGGTCTCCACTTCTCATAACTGGCACATCCTATGGATGGGAACAATATAAAGTGAGAATTCTGTGCTTTTTAGGCATGTCTTTAGCGTGGACCTTCACTGCACAGCAGGCACAGAGATTCAGGTGCAGTATAGAGGGCGCTGGGAGGAGCGTTTTGGAGCAGTCTGTCCTGATGTTGATGTTCAAAGAGATCATGTGAAATAGTAAATAGAATTTGGTCCTTGGCCATCCAAAATTTGAGTGAAGCATTGCTAAGATCCACCAGGGTATTTATCACCAACTTACAACTTCTGAGGATCTCATGGACTCAGGAGCATGGCCCTTCCCCACACAGTCAGACTCATGGCCACATTGCTCTATTTGTATGTTTTGCTTGTTTTGCTTCTACTGCAGGAAAAATAGAAGAAGAAAGGCAAATATGGTGCCGAAATACTTTTCATTTGTCCTAATTTTCCAAAATTCTTTGGCCTAAACACTTTCAGAAAAGAGAAAATATGAAGCTTACTTAAAAGCAATACTTACATCTTGCTTGGTCCTCAAATATGGCAATGTGTCAGAAAGCAGAGACTGGAGGCAAGGGGCACAGAAGGGAGCCTGGATTTCTGAGTCCCCTGGAGAATGGAGAGTGGGTAACACTGTAGTCTGCGAACTGCGGCCCTATTAGCCTGTACACATATTTCAGCTAACACATCCTGCAATGAAGATCCACATTCCAGTGTTCCTGAAGATGCTACAACCATTTAGCCTCTATTTTGGATTAATCTTTTTATTGCCCAATCTGTGTTCACATGTAACATACTCCCCTTTCACAGATAGTTACAGGACTATAAATTTTATAAGCTAATCAGTTAAAACCACTCAGGTCTTCCACCTGTGGCAAATCATTTAAAACAAGGATGCTTACACATCACATTGGCAGCTCATAGATGGGTTCGCCATGAAGGCAAAGTGAAATTACACCTCTCCCAAAAAGCTCAAGTCCTTCCTTCTAAGGATTCTCTCTGCTAACAGCAAGAAGACCAAATGAACACTTAGCAATCAATACTAAAGGCCTTAACAGTTTGTGGTAGGATGAGAGAGGACTTCCACTGGCTTCTCTCCTGTGCAACTGCACTGTGTGATATCCACGTGCTGGAGACCTCTGTGACCTCTTCCTTCCTGGAAGGCACCTGCACACCTTTTCACCAACTCTGAGGACTTTGTATTGATAACTGGGGCAGAAGTTATTTCTACCATCCTCCAAGAAGGCCAAAAAGAATTATCAAGCAACAGACACTCAGAAATGGTAAAAATGGAAGAGAACAGTGTCCACCATTTTATTAAAACTCACCTATAATAAGCAAAGAGACCAACTGCAAGATGTGGATCTTCATCTGACCAGAAGTTCACTCTGCTCTTGCAACATGACAGGAAGCCAGCAGAGAGCGCAGGATGAATTGCCCCTACTCCCCAGAGGAGAGCTGATATTTATGGCAGTTCTAAAAATTATGGCACAAGGAAATCAACAAGCTGAAAAATCATGCTGGCTGTGGCTCTGTAGGAAATCAGTGGAGCAGAAAAGCAAAGTTTGCCAAATGGAAGAGGGAAAATCTGGTAGGGATTCTTTTTTTTTATTACTTTATTAAAAAAAATCAAGTTTCTTACGATCTCTTAAAAGCAATGAAGCACATAAGAACACAGTGCATGGCTGTGGAAGGCAGATGCAGTTCAAGTGAAGCTGAAATTAATGAATGATGGGCACTATCTTCAGATTATTTTTCTACCATATCTTGCCCAGCCTATGTCCAGAGCAGCATAAATGTCAGTGTTTTCATTCTGTTTACCTGGCCAAACTTTCAACCTGACCTTTCTCATTGCAATAAATGTAACAGGAGCATTAAGATCACATTTCTCTCTGTATGTTCCAAACCGGTTTTTGCTTTTCTTCTCTCCACCCCAGGAGCAACAAAACACCTCTGCACCTGCTTAACTTTAGGCTGTGTGTTTGGATCCTCCTTGCTTTACATGAATTCAAATACATCCTCATTGCTGGGCTGGATCCAACACCATCTCTGACAGTGTTACGTGGCCTCAACCTTCAGGGCACCAAATACCCAGACCTAGGCTCAGTTGTGAAGACTTTTGGCTTGCACTCCTCTTCTGCTTTGATCAAGGCAGGGTGGGGCTTTGAGAATCCTGCTCTAGTGGAAGGTTGAAACCAGGTGATATTTAGGGTCCTTTCCAACACAAACCATTCTGTGATTCTATGAAGAATGTGTCATTTAAAGAAAAAACACAAGTGATTTGTCCCCAAAAATTATTGCATGACCACAGAGCTCACATATAACTTCCATGATATTTCTAAACCTTGGCTTATCCCCTGTGAAACATCAGTATCTGTGCATCCTCATTTTGTTTGTCATGGCAGATTCATTTAAGATTGGGAAGTGTCTGAATACCTTTGAAACAGGAATGACACATATGCGGAAGGCGTCAAGGCTTAGAAATGTTTCCAGGCATGTTTCATTTCCCAGAACTCATACAGCTAGAGAGACCACCACAGCTCTGTATATATTTCCAGTTAAATAAAGAAGTACACAAATAATTTCCAAAGAAAAAATAATAAATTAATTAAAAGATTTTTTTAAATTTACTTTGAAAAAGTATGGTCACTTTTGACTGGTTTTACTAAATGTGCTGAGAATTTTTTAATATCCTTCACAGAGGAACTCATCCCATGAATAGAAGAGTTCTGTTTCCTTCTCCTTTGATGTACAGGTCTAGCTGCTGCTACAATGAAATCTGAATTGAGTTTTGGATTTAGTGATCTGACAGAGATCAGTAGGGGAGGGCCTCTCTCACTTCTTATAAAAAGCAATAATTAAATAGGATTAAATAATTAAATAGGATTCAAATTGGGGGACATTTTGTTAAAAGTTTCCATAAACAGGGTTACAAATCACTGTAAATACAGGTCTTTGTAGAATTTTTAATAATAAGAGACTTCAAACATGAAGTTAATTTTTAAAAAAGCACTTTTGCTTTAGAAGATTCAATGATTTTTTTATATTAGACATTTTAAAATTTTTATGAAAAAATATTAGAAGGGACACCCAGTTGTGAAATTCTAACCTAAATTTGAAACCAAACTTAGATAGAACTATGGATGCTCAAACCCAGGACTTTCAAGTTACCTTTTATGAATAGGGACTAGAAGTACCAGTTTATGAGCAGTATTATCTGACTCAGAGCTTGGGGTCAGAGGACCTGCTGGGTCACTTTTGAAGCCGTTCCTGAGAATCTCAATTGACTCTATATCCCAACATCCATTGAAAACCTCACTTTGGCTAGAGGATCCCCCATTCGGAGCAAACATCACATGCTTATATGGCATCTTCCACCCTAAGAAATCCTGAAATTACAGCACCTGAGGCTCTTCATCCCTCAGTGCAATTCCTTTCCCTTTGGGGGAGTGCCGTTGGTTTAACACCCTCCAACATAACGAGAACATTTAGAAGAGGAATTTCAGAAGGCAGAGTCCAACTGAAACCTCACAGAAATGCCCACTTTGCTTTGCAAATACAGACTGGAGGCAAAATTTTAGGGTATTAGTTTGGTTTCCTGCTCCAGGGAAGGCTGTTATATAGAGAAAACCCATCCCTGTTCATAACCCTGTATAACCCAGCTAAAATCAAATGTCAAATCCCCATAAGCATCTGTCCTGCAGCCAGAGGTTGTTTTTCTTCACGGATGAATCAAACATGCTGAGTAAATCACATGAATCACCAACGGAAACATCATCCTCACAGCTTCATCTCACACTTATGAATAAGGAGCTTGTTTTGCAGGTCCCTAGAGAAGAAATAAAGCATTTGGAGATCAGGGAGGGGCCTAGGACTTTCACAAGTGTTTTGTTCTAATAGATCACAAACAATAAGATGTCTCCCTCCTCCCATCAAAAAAGTTATAGGCAATTGCTTTACAAACCATCTCTCAATTTAGCAGTACTTTCATTAATAAGAAAATGCTTGCACTGATGACATAGTTCAATAACCCAGTTATAAATGCCATAAATCTGTTGCAACGGTTACAAATGAGCAATGTAATTTATGAGCAGGGCCACTGACTTCTACACCTGACATAAAACTTTGTAGGCAATCAGCCACATGTTTCATTTTAGTTTTATATTTGACATATAAATCAGGCAGTGAAAGGGACTCTCTCTCCACCCCCACTCCTCCTCTTTAAACAGGCAGAGCAAATATTTTACAAGCAACATGTAAGTCACTGTAGCAAGGACACAATATGAGGTATGGAAAATATTATGCTGTTATTTCATTAGTTTCATGTGAACCAATTTGAGGTACAGCGACCTGCCCAGCAGAGCAGGCAGGAGAGCAGGCAGTTAAAGGGGGAAAACCCATGCAGGTCACCACAGAAAATCATGTTTTCCTGCATTACATCTCTCATTTATTTCCAGGTCTTGCAAACCTGTGAAGGTTCCTCCTCTTCTCTCCCTGAGCTGAGCAGGGTTGGCCCAGCTTTTGAGGTCAATGTGTCCAACACAACCCCACAAAGGAGAGTGATCATCAACAGAATGGAACAGAAAAGAAAACTCGACAGTCACTAACTGGATTTTTGAGGGTTGCTTTCCATAGGTGTTAATAAAATAACTCTTTGCCCAGCATGTATCACAGGATCCCTTCCCTCTTCAGATACTATAGAAAATGTGCCCAATAGCTCAGAGCTTCAAACTGTCCCCCAACTCAATGTTGTATAACCATCTTTTTAAAAAAATTGCACTGGGAACACATTTCAGTCATTTTAGGGGATTCTCGGATGACTGGCAATTTTCCCCTGAGTTTAAGTGTGAACCAGCTCCAAAGTGTGTCAAAACCAGAAAGACTCCTTCATTCATCTAAATCTCAAGATAAGTTAGATCTTTGTGCAAAGTTTTGTATGAAATTAGTTAGTTAGACATTTGCCTTAGAAACCCAAGGAAATGCTGCTCCAATTGTCTAAATGCAAATTCAAATATCTGACTGTCAGTAAGTGTAAAATCAGACCCACATATATGAGAAATTTGCTAAAGGGAGCATGTACAGAGGTGAGATGAAGTGTGAAATAATACATAACAACCTAAAGAAAAGGTTATTTTAAACCAGTGGTATAAATCTGTACTACTTTCACCCAATTGCACAAGTTAGGTTATCTCAGCTGGATAAAGTCCTGTGGAAGATTTTCATATGATCTCCTCCAGAGATGTGAACTTTTCCATAACAGAGGTGTTGGCCATTTCTGGAAAGCTCTTGCTATGAGTCAGGCGTGTACTACTTTTCCATTTTCTCAGAAGAACTCTTTAAATACTCTTGAGGCAATGGAAAGCCATCTGGAGGCAGAGGTTGAAGGACGGGTTATGACTGACTTGTTCAGTGGTGCAGAGCCCTGAAGATGGGGTGGAAAATGGACTAACCAATGTAACAGCAAGATTTTTGTCAGAATTATTCCACTATTTCTTTACTTTTAGTCTTCAGTAATTTTATATGATGTATTTTACAAATACAGGACTCTTGGAAACTCCAGTTAGGTTCTGATCAGCCATCCAGATTATACCACCACCTAATGTCTAGTGCACATGAGGCATTTGTATAATCTCAGGTGACAGCTACATCTTCAACAACACCAATATCTGCAGTCCCACTCCGGTTGTTAATGTATGCTCCAGCTTAATCAGACACCATCTGATTTCTTTAGTGTGTATTACAAGTAGAAAACAGATGATTTGTTTATAAAGATGAACTTCTTGGACCATAGCTGTGACCTCATTATTTATTTAAAAGCAAGTTGCAAAAATACTGGATAAAGCCAAACTTAAACCAACTGAGAATTCCCTCTGTACATTTTTCAGCTGCTCATGACCTTACATCTTCCTCCTCACTGACAGGTGACAGAGTCGATTTCCCCATCCACAGAAGGAGCACTGGATACTGGAAAGTTTACAGCTCTAAATGTTTTTCTTAATTAATTATGTTGAATGAGTGCTGAAAGAATGATAATTAAGCTGTTCTCTGCATGCAAATCAACATTTAGTTGGGGGTGATGAGACTGAAGCAAACACAGCAACGAAATAAATCAAGGTTGGCATAAGACTGAGCTGCCAGGGCAATGGTTGGGTGTTAGGCTATGTCTGGATCTGACAGCAGCGGAATCCAGTAGCCACCAGTATCTGAAGCCCTTGCCATGACAAGGAATGCATGAGGATAAATGCTGCCATGAGAGTCCCTGGCCCAGGATGAGGGGAGAGCAGTGCATGGTGTTTACCTTGACCAATAAAGCTTTTGTCACTGTCTCCTATAATA
The DNA here is from genome assembly GCA_013396695.1 of Sakesphorus luctuosus. Classification (NCBI taxonomy): domain Eukaryota; kingdom Metazoa; phylum Chordata; class Aves; order Passeriformes; family Thamnophilidae; genus Sakesphorus; species Sakesphorus luctuosus. The sequence goes on along the minus strand of VWZD01002786.1, from coordinate 229,005 downwards.
TCGTTAAAGATAAGATGACAAAATACTCTGTTGGACAAGTGGACAGTAAAATAGATTAAAAACTGCTTGAACCACTAGACCAAGAGTGTTATGACCAGGAACAGAGTCAAGCTGGAGGGAAGTCACTAGGGATGTACTCCAGGGCTCAATCCTGAGGCCAACACTGTCCAACATATTAATTAATGACTTGGATGATGGGACAGAGTGAACCTTCAGCACATTCACAGGTGAAACAAAACTGTGTGAAGCAGCTGGTACACCAGATGGTCATGTTGACATTCAGAGGGACCTCAACAAGCTGAAGATTTGAGCAGAGGAGAATCTGTTGAAGTTTAACAAGGGGCATGGAGACATCCTGCACCTAGAGAGGAATGGCCCCCTGCACCAGCACACTCTGGGAGATGACTGGCTGTAAAACACACCTTGAGGTGGACTACAAGTTGACCATGAGCCAGCAATGTGCTCTGGCAGAAGGAAGGTCAGCAGGGACTGCATTAGGCTAAGCACAGCCCCTCAGGTCAAAAGCAGGTGATGCTTCCTCTCTACTCAGCACTGGGGAGGCCACACTTGGAGCCCTGTGCCCAGTTCTGGGCTGCCCAGTGCAAGAGTGACACAGACCTACTGGAGCAAGTCTAGCACAGGGTCACAAAGATGATTACTGGACTGGAACATCTCTTACATCAGGAGATACTGAGAGAGCTGGGACTGTCCAGCCTGGAGAGCAAAAGGCTCAGGTGGATCTTTCCAATGTCTGTAAAAACCTGATGGAAGAGAATGAAGATGAGGGAGTCAGACTCTTCACTGATAGAACTAACAAACTAAAACACATTGAAATGTTTCTTGTGAGGAAGGTCAAACACTGCACCAGACTGGAGTTATAAACAAGCCTCTCTAAATAACCCTGCTTGGGCAAGGTTGGACTAGATTTCACAAGCTGCCTCCAACCTCAACCCCTCTATGATTCTATGACTTTGTAATAGCACACGGCACCAAAGCAGCATTCATCTTCTTTGAAGGCAAAGAATATCCAAAATACAGCATTGATGATTAGCTTATCAATTGCTCATTAGAATAGTTCTCATTGCCACATTAAAGTATGTATATTTCTAGATTGTGTTTTCAGTTGCCATTTTGACACACTATATAATACAATAATTATAACTGGAAGTGCAGCATTGGGCAGATCCAAGAAACATTGTGGCTGTAAACTCCCAAATTTTCAGGAAGTTCCAGTGCAGATCTGCACCTCACACCTGGTTCCTGTCTGTGTAATGGGCAGAACCAGCATTTCTTATCTGAACAGCCACCTGCTATTTCAAGAAAACCCAAACTCCACAGCTTTGGAGACATTCTTGTTTAGATTCAGACTCAAGGTTTTTTAGCCAAGGTCGAGACTCTTGTTGCAAAATATTCAACCTGCTCTACTCTATCCTGCACCTTTAAATGTATTTTAAAAATGTAGGGTTTAAAAAGTTTTTAAAACATTTTAGTAGAAAAGGGGACATTGAATTAGAGCAGAACATGACAAGAATAAAAATGTTTTTAAACAAATTTGATTTTCATTTTTTGGCAAGTTTTTCAAATAGCTTTTGGTGATGCATATTGCTAAAATGGAGCCAGAAATAAACTGTTTACAAGGATTTTTTTTCCAGTAAGTGAAAATCCAATTATTTTGATTTGAAAGCTTGTTTCTCTTTTATTTAATTAACATTTTTAAATATTTGGGGGATTGTTCTTTAAATGAAATAAGCAATCACAGCCTGAAGAGGACTGCTCTCCCAAAGTGATGGCCCTTTTCCAACCGAAGTACTAGGCTAAAGAAGAGAAATTCTGTCTCTCATATCTTCAGTGAGAATTATTACATTACAGGAAGGTCTAACTTCACAAGTTGAGACTGTATTTGCTTGGCACCTTTTTCAACAAGCGTGAGCTCTATTATAAGTAAATGTGCATTATTACAATAACACAATTGCCCTGATAGAGTGTAAATTCAGACTGTAATTTTTTCTCATTTTGTTTTCCACTGCGATCTTCTGGTGACACTTATTTTTCTGCAGTTGCCTATATTCCCATACCACTGGAGTTCTTTTAAACCACTGCTAATGTCGATCAGTTCTGAATCAGGTCTTTTAAAAAGACAGCCCTAAAAGAGAAATCCTCACTCAAGCAGCATTAGCAGTGGCCATTTTCTGCCTGGACTAGCAGTGGGTATTGTCTGCTTGGACTTCAGTGAGGCATTTGACACTGTCTCACATAAGATCCTCAAAGACATACTGGTGATGTACAGGCTGGATAAGCAGATGGTGAGGTGGGTGGAAAACTGGCTGAGCACCTGGGACCAGAGGCTGGTGATCAGTGACATGAAATCAAGTTGGAGGCCAGTAACTGGTGACTGTTCCTCGGGAGCTGATAGTGAGTCCAGTCCTGTTTAACATCTTCATTAACAATTCAGGTGATGGGCCAGAGCATACCCTTAGCACATCTGCCAGCAACACCAAACTGGAAGGAATGGCTGATGTGCCAGGGGGTAGTGTGTCCATCCAGAGGGACCTCAGTGAGCTGGAGAAATGGGATACCAGGAACTTTATGGAGTTCAGTAAGGAGAACTGCCAAATCCTGCACTCAGGCAGGAACAACCACAGGAACCAGTACCTGCTGGAGAACACCCAGCTGGAAAGCAGCTTGACAGAAAAGGACCCGGGAGTGCTGGTTATCACCAAGTTGAACATGAGCCAGAAACATACTTTTGTGGCCAAGAAGATCAATGTTATCCTGGGCTGCATTAGACCAAGTGTTGCCAGCAGGTCAAGAGAGGTAATGCCATTTATTCAGCACTAGTGAAGCCAGACCTGGAGTCTGGCTGTGTCCTATCCTTAGTGCAGACAGTCAGACCCACTGTGCTATATGGGATGCTGCTGGATCATGTGCTCCTTGTCTCTGACTGCTCCTCATCAGTGCAAACTCACGAATTTTGTCCCATCTAGTTTAAAGATACCTTCCAACCCAAGCCATTCTATGACTCTAGGATTCTATATGCTGAGCCTATTATAATTTCTTCTTCCTGATTTTGTGGATCTAAGCAAATTTTGGTACCTAACTTTAATAAACAGACCCCTGTACTCTTTTCTATGTTTTGCAAAATACTGCTAGCCCGTGTTGGGAGGATTAGAGAGCAGCCTGCATGACCATGCACCTCTTGCTGTCTTTTTTAACCCTTCTCCTTGTGTCAGTTTGGCTCAAGAGGGTCTTACTTCAAGATGGACTTTCAGCAGTGCTGGTGATGGAGATGCCACAGAGAGGTGTAGTGTCCCATCCTCACTTCCATGTCAAATAGTGTGGGCTGTTTTTCCAATCAAGGGCTCCTTGTCCTCCTGCAACCCCTGGCATCAGCACAAATCATGCAGCAGGCTGCTGTATCTGTCATAGAGGTTGGTTTTCTTTAGTGTTGAAAGTTCATGAAGCCTTAATAACTTTCCTTCACAACTTTCCAGCCAAAACTTCACTGTCGTTGACCCTGAAAAAATGAATATATAAACAGAAGACTGAGAAGTGAATGCAGCTGAGCTGAACTAGATTACTGATTAGGGCTATAATGGCTTAATGGGTAAAGCATGTACCCTCTGAGTCTATCGTTTTGGCTTAGTTGTGGTGATGGAGAAGAGATAAACACCAGAGATAGGAAATAGATAAGATCCACCTGTCACTGGCTATTGGTAACTTTTGTTACTGCAAGGACTCTCAGGAAAGTAACCTGACATCTGACAAGATCTGTTATGAGAATCATTATCACCATCTCCTTATTAACAGTTTTACCACATTCAAAAAGAAGGTATTGGGTAAATACTGTACCAAAGAAATGGGATATGTTTGTAACAGTTATCTCCTCCATCAGAGTTTGAAAAGCCCTGAAAACACTAAGATAAGGTACACCATGCAATAGGTAGTCAGGCACAAAACCAAATAGAAAACATCATGAGTTTGGTTCACAGCTCAACAACAGCTCCATACAACCTAATACACCAAACAAATAAAGAAAATACAACATTTAAATAAAATCACAGTGCCATTGTTTTCCTTTCCTGTCACTCAAGACTTGGCTCCAGATTTACTGTGTGTTTCATTGACTACTGAGAATGTCTGACAAACTTGGCTTGAGTTTTGGGCTTTTAACTAAACAGCTGGTATCCTCTATAGAGTTATTTGTCCCCAGTTCCCCAGTTTAGCATCCAGAGTCCGTGCAGCTCTACCGTCAGCTGCTGGAGGTGTTGATGTTTGCTTGTTGCTATTCATTTTTTGTTTCTTTCAACTGTAGTATTCTCTTCTGGGAATTAATCCCACTATCAATGAAAGTAGTCTTGCAAAAATAGGAACTTTTTAAGTTAAGGAGAGACTGCCCAGAGAAGCTGTGGATGCCCCATTTCTGCAAGTGTCCAAGGCCAGGTTGGATGGGGCTTTAAGCCTTGTTCATGGCAGGGCAGTTGAAACTAGATGATCCTTAAAGTCTCTTCTAACCCAAACCATTCCATTATTCTATGATTCTAAGATAGGACATGTTTGGAGAGGGATAAAGATATACAGAAAAAGAGCAGCAATGTGCTGGGGCAGAGGAGAAGACATTTTACATGTTTCAGGGATATTCAGGCTCAGCCCCTGAAGTCTAAATTTATGAATCCATTCTGATTTTCTGAAATGATTGAACACATACTTTAATAATACGGATTCTTGCCTTCAAAGCCCAGCCAGCATAAATCACAAATCTGCACTGTCTGCAGTATATATGCCACACTTTATTACCTTGGTTCACAGCCCATACTTAATTTAATGCTCACCCTTTCATGTAATATATTCCAAGATATGCATCACTTCACGGTTCTGCACCACAGTGCTCAAATTGCTTATGGTATTGATCTCTACAATGTTTAAATCTCAGCATTCTTTAAGAACCTGGGCTTTCAAAGCACTAGATGGTGCTAGAGAATGCCCTTAGCCAGCTCCAAGGCTGCATCCCCATAAATTCCCTCCATGTACAATTTATTTTTGTACAATATAACAGCATAATCTGCATCAAGCATCTATATTCTCATCAGTGTTTCAGATGAGCTGCTGACATTGCCCATCACTCTTCCTCGTCGGGTGATGAGAAGTTGCTTGTTGTTGCCAGCGGCAAGCTGTCAGGCCCATGAGTCAGGCTCCCAGGTCACGAGACTGCCAGCAAAACCAGGGGATATATAAATTTTTTTAAGTGTACTTTTATTTGCACTCTAGTTCCTAAGCTGTGATGATGCTATTTATGTGCTCCCTAGGAAAGCAGGGAAGTGCTGGGCACTAAAAGCATCTGTGATCAGAGCCAGGCATGGGTCTGAGCAACAAGGTTCAAACCACAGTTCAGTCCTGACCTGGGGGTGTTTGGAAGTTTGGTTTTGACCCATCCAAAGTAAAGAAACCACCCTTGGAAACCACCAGACGAAAAAGACAATTAGGAAATGGAGTAGAGAGGGCTGCAGTTTTGTGTCTGCTAACAACTATAGTAATTTTTTGGCTGAAGCACATGCTAGGAGAGGAGGTTTACAGGGAGAGTAGAGCAGCCTGCACCCGGCAAGAGGTTTTCTCATGTCACTGAGGGCAGAGTGCTACATCTTTACCTGGTCCCAGTAGGGTTAGGCCGGATATGTGTCCTGTGATGTCCAGAAAGGGAAAGGAAATGAGCCACACTTAGCCTTGGAGATGACCCTGGCATTAACATCAATGGGTCATTTTGTCGCCAGCAGCTGTCCCACATGAGAACAGGCTCTTGCAGAGGAGCCCAAGTGTTGGTCCCTCTTCTCCTGCCAGGTCCCACAAGGATGGGAGGCGTATCAGAGAGCCACAGCACACAGATACTGGTAGAATAACAGCGATGATACAGGCCATTTTTCCCTCCCTAACAGCTCATCTCATCTGTGAGGGTGCACACTGTAGGCTGTATAAGACTCAGGTGTTTATAGGGCAGCTATAAATATTTTGCAGACAGGTGCCAAATCAACAATGCTTTCATGCCATTGGCCCTGTGAGAGATGCTCCCCAGCTGTGCCTATCCAGGGTGCCGGCACGCCGTGGGACGACACACAGGCGGCCAACAAGACACAGACAGCAACTGCTGCTGACAGCTGGGGCTGCCAGTGGGATACAGGGTGGCCCTGGGGTCAGCCCTGGGGGCACAGCTGGCAGTTAGCACCCCTTCTCTTCCTCCTCCTCCTCGTCTTGCAGGAGAGTAGCTTCCCCAGGCACCAACACCCCATGGGCTTGGTCTAATCTTGCCCACACAGGATGGGCTGGAGCTTCCTCCAGCTGCAGCCTCCCCATCCCACCAGGCTGCAGGCTCTGCCCAGGGACCCACCCAAACCACAATTCCCACGTATGTGGGCAGGTCAGATCAGGATGATGGGGCCAAGCATGTGATGGACACATCTCCTCTGACTCTTCCTAGGCATGGTGTAGCTACCACATGTTCATACAACAGCCAGAAGCACAGATTGACAGGGGTGCAGCCATTGACCATGCCATGCTCCATCCAACCAGGAGGTCCAATGAAGAGCAGTGCATGGCTTGTAAAACATGGAAATCCATATGGGTGTTACGAGCCCTTCACTTATGTGCCTCTGTTATGATGAACTGAAAGCAATCACTTCCTGTGGCTTATTTAACCTTGGTTTTGTTGGTGGTACATGTTCCCATTCTGCCCCTGCTTGATGATGGCACTGAAACCAGATGGAAACACTTCGAAGTATTTAGATGTGACATCATGGAATTTCAACATCATCATTAAAACAACCAATCACATAACAGCTAAAGAATGACATTTGCAGGGAACTGAACTTGTGCTTTCAGCACCATTAAGACATTTAAGGGGCACAGTTAGGTCACATTAGACCTTTAGCCTAAGCCTTTTTGAAACATCAAGGGCAACTTTCTCATAATTTTTCTTCTAGCTGAAATCAAATCAATTGTTGATATGTATTTCAAGGTATCCCTGAAGCATTCACAGATGCTGAAACTGCAAACCAAAGGGGCTGGTTCTCCCAGTTAAGTGATGTGCCTAAGGTCTCTGCACTACCCAAGAAACTCGCCATGGGGCCTCATCCCTGTGTCATGTTGTATCACCCACAGCCTTCTACCATCACACAGGGAGAGAAATTTGCTTTTCATTGATTGTTAACCTTACCAGTGTTCCTGTGTGTGCATTTTATTTACATTAGCAGTCTGAAAGAGCAAAGTATTCCCCTTCACGTTTCACTCTGCTGGAGAAATGGGTTTTCTGTCATCACTCCTCACAAGCACAGCCTGAGACCTGCTTTTCCAAATCTCACCCTTCCACTGTTTGTCTTTACTACCTCATAGCTGTCAGTTGTTCTTCTAGCTGCTACTATGAAATAAGCACAGGGTCGTTTTGGTCAAAAATCACTCAAGAATCAAGAAGTAGGAGGAGGAGATCAATTACTGATCTTTGAAGGGAGAACTTCACTAGGAAAGTATCCTTGATAAAGAGTTGCAATCCTCTGCCCCCAGACTGAAAATAACCATTAATATTACCCAGTAACAAGTTCAAGGGAGTTATAAGAGAATATTTATTCCAGCATCACCAAAGTTCTCCTACTCTCCTGCCACTCAGAAACCTCTTCTGTTCTGAAATTATTTGATATGTGGAGAAGTTCTAAAGTGGCTCTCAGTTCTCTTATTGCAACATCTGCATTAAACAAAGATTGACAGGACTCTACACACCCCTTATCCACCAGAATTTTCCTTTGGCAAGTTATTTCTTCTGTGCTGCCTCAGCTTCCCCAGCTGTAAAATGGACATAGTGGGAGCTGCTGGTTTGATAGTGGAAGATGTGTCCAAGGAGGAACCCAGATTTCTATGAGCTGATTTATTTTTCTTTCCCCAGCTGAATGGGTTCTCAAATACAAGAGAATCAGGCAACAAACATTCCCAAAAACCTGGGAGAAGTAAATAGCCCAAATTACTACAGAGAGAGCCCTTGTTGGACCACCTCATGAAAAACCAGCATGTCATGTTCAGGCTCTTTCTGTTCAAGTGACAGGTACTTTAATAGAAAAGTTGCATCAATACATTTATTTTCCCCAGAGAAAGAAACCTTGTGCAGAAAAGCCCACTGTATTTTAATGTCAGTGAAACTTCCACTTGGGCCAGAAAGTCTAAACATTTCTTTCCAAGACTTTGGCTTCCCAGAAGGTGGTGGAGTTTTTTTCCTAATGGCCAGTGAAAACTCAGACAAATGTGTCAAATATTGCAGGGAATTCAGAATGAACGAAGCAGTCCTCCAAGTCAAGAAAGAGAAGGCATCTTCCTTTACCCTGTTCAAGGTTCTTGGCACCCTGCTGGGTAATTGACACCGATTTAGGGGGTTCAGGAAGAATCCTAGGAAGATTTGAAGATGGAAGGGGGCTGAACTCTCACTTTTGCATGAAGCCCTAGGTAAAAGCAGCCCATCAGATGTGGGGCTGGTTCGCCAACCAGTTAGATACAATCAATAAAACACCCACTCTGTGGTCTAAACAGGAGCCAGTAGGCACTAGTGGTGGTCCAGACTACCACCCTCCTGGGCGACCTGGGTGCTGCTGGGTGCTGTCACCCACCCACCTGCCAGCCGGAGGATGCTAGCAGTGCCGTCTGGAGGCGGCTCTGTGCCCTTTTCGGGGGAGCGCCCCTGCTGCCACACACCATCCCAGCTGGCCAGGCAGCAACCCTAACCTGGGTCTGTACGTCAGGGCGGCCAGTGCGGAGCCAGGCTGTCCCCTCACTCCCCTCCCACCTCCCCCTCGCTGGCCGCGAGGACTTTGTGTCCTAAAAGCTCATTCTTTCCATAGCGTAAAAAATAAACCAGCATGTGCTCCTCTCCAACGCCGCCCGTCTCCACAACGGCCTCGGGTGGGTTGTTGTCGTTCGACTCTGTCTCTCCTTAAATAACAGAATTACAGCGGGTCTAATCCTGCAAAGTGCTGAGTAACAGCTCGTTCCCAATAAATTAAGCAGGCACTCAGCGCCGCAGCCTGATATTTGTATCCATGTCCTCCCGGATTATCAGTCTCTCCTCCTTGCTCTCTCCCCGGCCCCTCGGGGAGCAATTATCTGTGAATGAGAACAGAATAACTCTTTTTGCAGAAGGTTTCCACACTCGCGCACAAGGAGAGCTCGGAATGGATTTATCATGCCTGCTAAAAAGNAAAAGAAAAAAAATAGAAAAAAAATGGATATAGTAAAACTTTTCAAGGGAGGCATGAATCGGTTCTTCAGAAAAACAAGGCAGCGGTGCCAACTGGAAATGTTTGCTTTGGGGGTGAGTTAGATGGCTGGCGTCAGCCAGGGCTAAAGACATGCCAGCGGAATGCAATATTGGGGAAGCAGCAGGTCACTCAATCACTGGCAATTTGCCCAGGAGCAACTGGATGCCTTCAGATTTTTTTTTTCCTTGTGTGTGCATGTTGCGCCTTTTTTTTTTTTCTTTTTCCCTAGGCAAACAGAGCCCCAGCAGTTTTGAGGCTGGGGAGCTGGGGAATGGTATTTCTGAAAGGCATGTTCCTGCAGGAATACCCCCATGGTCTGCTCGGCTGCACAGTGGTGGCATCTGGCAGGAGTTGTTGCATTGGGATGGATGAGGCTGAATCCTGCCTGCTGCTACCTCCACACACAAGGCAGAAGATGCAGCAGAGTGTGCTGGCTCTGCCAGGGCAGTGGGCAGCCCGAAGGAAGGGAGAGGGCAGAAGGACGGGACAGCAGTGACAATGCCTCCAAAAATACCCCCCAGTGAATTAGAATATTTTTTCCTCCAGTAACAAGTATCAAACCCCAGAGAAGAGACTTTTATTTATATTTTGGGGAGGCAATAGGATTTTATTCAAGGTTAATATGCTCACAGGAGTAGAAAAATTAGGCAAAAGACAAAAATTTCCCCCAATAAACAGTATCCATTAACTCCCCACAGCGCAGGAGGAGGCAAAGACCCAACAGGCATTTTTGTCTGCACATTTATAGTTTTTCATTGCTCTATCATTTGTGCAGCGTGTCAGGAAGCACACAGAGCCCAAATAACCCACGGAGGGAGGGTGTCCCAGCAGGAGAGGCTCTAAACAAGCTGGTGGCCCGACTTGCAGCAGCCACGGCATTAGGGATTTGCCCTACTTGCTAACATGGGAAATCAGTGTTCAGCCAACAGCTGAATGCAGCACAGTCACCAGCACATGATGGGCTGCTATTAACTGTGGCAGTTCCCCAGAGGTAAAAAGCAGCAATAAAATTAACCTCCTTATTGCCTGCTCCATCCATTTGGGTAAAACATAATGTTTGAGAGGGAGGGGAGCTCTCATGAAAGCAAACCCAAAGACCAAGCTGTACCCAGGACTCCAAACCCCCAGGGTTCAGGACCGCTCCAAGGCATTTTCACAGTTAAACACCAGCACCAGCACTCACCCATCTTCCACCACAATGTCACCACTCCACAGGACACCCAAGGGGATTGCTGCTGCAGACGGAGGAAAGGTGATCCTCCACAGAGGCAAATCTTATCAATCCATGAAAAAATTGTAGAAAAAGTATAGGTGTTTGGAGGCAAATCACAGCTATGGTCAGCGGGTGGGGATCCCTGAGGGGTCTCCTAAGCAGGATCTGTACATGTGCTCTTCTGATGTCTCCTGACCTGGCAGTTGCCCTTGCATCTACCCTGTCGTGCCATGGTGCTCAGTGGCACAGCCACCAGCCCACCCAAGTCCAAAGACCATCAGGATGTGAACTGCAGCTTCAGCTCAGGACACAATCTCCACTCAAAATGCAGATTTTTTCTGCCTACTTTTGTCTTCCAGAGCCATTGGTCCAGCAAAGATGATTTTAGCTTGATCACTTTTGTCTCTCCATCAACAACTCTCTTTTTACATTTTCATCCTGGTTTTGGATCTTGATCAGCTACTGGGGAGAATAGACCAAAACGTCCTCAGTGTTAAAGGTCTCCATTGCTTTCCTTTTCTGTATCCCTTTTCATCTTATTAAGATTCATACTTGAAACAAGAGCTTGTCATTAGATCAATGGATAAGGGCTTTAGTTAAAATAGACTGCATTCACAGATCAGTTTCTTTTGTGATCTTGAGAATACCCCTGTCCCAGATCCTGCTACTGTAAAATGCGTATTGTAACCTTTTCTTTTCCTTGTTCTTTTTGTAGTCTTAAGAAAGAGACTCTCTCACACACAAAGTGTACACACAGCAAAACAGTGAAAATTATTTGGTTTTATTGTAAAGTATCTTTAACCATTATTTAACAAAATACCCAAGTTCCTGACAACGTCCTGGGGGGAAAAAACAACTTCTTTTCTACATGATTAATCCTTGTAAAATGTATCACACTGAAGTGAAGGGCCCAGCCCATATGGCTGTTCTAGATGCTGTAGTTGTCCTTTTAACCATGACACCTAGTTGCTTGCCTGCAAGTGCCTCCTTCTTCCCAGGAACACCTTCAGTGTGGTCCAAGGGAGCACTGATGGGCAGAGAGGAAAGAAAGTGAGGACACAGTCACCTCAAAGGATAAATGTCACAGTGAGCCCTCCCACCCAACCCAGTTCTCCAGGGCTGCAGATCAAGGCAAGGTGGCCAACAGAGATGGGCAGGACTGTGTCCTTCCCTGCTCGTGCCTCAGTGCTCCTGTGTAACTTGTGGAAATAGTTTTTGTTTCCCATACCTCAGTTTCCCCATCTGGAACATGGAAATAATGATCTTGGGTTCTTTTTAAAGCCCTTTCAGATGAACAGCCCTTTTAAAGAGGTAAGTTGTGTTATAAGCAGCGGACTCTCATGTCTGCCAAGAACCAAAAGTGATATGAGGGTGATGAAATTCAGACCACCTCATCAGCAAAGCATGTTGTCCTGGCCTTCAAGACAAGGTTAGGGCTCTTGGAGAGAGCCCATTCCTTTTTGGGATAGAAAGGAGTGGACACAGACCCAGCACATGCTTTCCTATTATTAGTCATTTGTATCCATGTGTTGCTGCAAGTGTGTACAGCTCTAAACAACCCACCAAAGCAAGGGCATAGTGTAAAGTCATCCAGCCCAGGAGCTCAACCTCTCAATAGGGGCTGAGAAGTTTTCAGGTAATGTCCCTATTATGGCTCGAGCAGGATGGATGCAACCAGTCATCAAAAAGGCTGCAAGCCCCAGCGTCTCCATGAGCCTTTCATTAGCACTGGAGAAGGACAAGAGCAGGCAGAGGGACCTGCCTGAGGACCAAGTGGAGAGCACAGCATCCCTAGAGGACCAGGTGGGTGACTCACATTTGGCTGGGGGAAGGAAGCTGGAAGCAGGCGAGATGCAGGCACAGGCGAGGTTCGTGAGGACCTCACAAACCGGGCTGGAAGCACGATCGAGAGCTGCTTTGCGCGACAGGGCCAAATCCGTCCTTGGCACAGCTCCCCTGCAGCCGCCTCCGTGTGTTTGTGTAAGGATCCAGCTCCGGCCGCGCTGGGAGGCACCGGCTGCGCGGGGCTGTGCCAGCCTGGAGGCCCAGACGCGAGGACAGTGCCAGATGCCGGGCATATTTTTTCAGCTGCGCGGGCTGCGGGTTGTCACACGGGGCTGGCTGTGCACCTGCGCGACCCTGAGCCGCCCGGCTATTAACAGCCGGCGACAGCGCTCTGATGCCGTATCGCTGACCGCTCCGTCCCCCAGCAGAGCGATAAATCAGCCGCCCTGCTGACAGCCCCGAGGCTCTTCTGCAGTCGGGACTGATGCAAATGCTAATGCACCTAATAGTCGCTCCACGGCAGGATTCGATGTGTGCGGCCAGCGCAGCTCCACCGCGTCCTGCCGCCCCGCGTCACTGTTCGTGGGATGCCCAGTGCTCCTGGTGCTCCTGGTCCAGTCCCTTGAGCTGGTGGGGCTCCAGTGGTGTCCTGATGCAGTTGCTGAATGTTTGGGGTCCTCCAAGCAGAGATAAGCCCAGCACAAATTTCTGGGAGAGGAGCTAACAGGAGGAGGACTAACACAAGATGTGAAGTGGCTGGAGTGTGTTTGGGTACATACGAAGCACACAGAGGTGAGAGCTGCAGCAGGCGTCGAGTACTTGGGGGCTAAAACCTTCTCAAACACCAGGGATAGCATCTGAAGGGCTCAGGGAAAGAGGCCCTGGTGGAGAAAGATGCATTTACATATTTCCTCAACTCCTCCACCACAACCTAAGCACCAGCCCTGCGCAATCCTTGCACACCCACAGGAAAAGTCTTGACATGCTCAGCCCTTTTGCAAGAAACATGCAATGGGTGGTGGCCTCCACATTCTCTCTTTTCTTTCACTACTGACCCAAAATAAGTACAATCTGACTAATTAACAGAGCTAGTTAGCATCAGGATGAAATGCCCAAGATGGACCACAGGCTCTTAGGAAATAGATTGTGGTGCCTTGGGACACAGAAAATGATTTCCCAGGCATCATATGCGTAGCACAGCTGGCTCTGTGACTTTCGTCTTTCCTCATCAGTTCTTGGTTCTAGCACAGCGATGATTTTTAATGCCAAAGCATTGTGCTTCTTCCCTCTTTATTCCAGGCCGCAGGCTCACCACATTCTGGACTGGTTGCAACCCATCTGGTTTCACTAATATTTCTAATATAATATTTATAACTAGCTAAGGGCTGATCATATGACCAGCATAATCAATAAGTCATGTGCCAGTTGTGGTTATACTAACACCTCAAGCTGTTTTTCTGTATTTTGGTGTCCACAACCTGCTGGTTATTTGTGTGTTTTATTGCTGTTGTACCTTCCCACCTTTGCAGCCTGGCATTAAAGAAGGCTGTCTCAGTAATTGAGAGAAAAAGAAACATCACTTTGTTTCCACCCAAAAAAAGTAAATGAACTGAGAGAATGAACCAAAGGCCCTGCTTGCCATCATCTTTGTATTTTCTGAAGGAACTTCTGCTTAGAAAAGTTGTTCAATGTAAACAAAATCATCTTCTCAAGAAATTTCTCCTTTCCACTCCCAGAAGGATCATCCGACAGAAACCAAAACAAGGTCTGGCAGTTTTAGCTGACCCGTAGCCAGCTGTGGCAGCCCAAATTCATCTTCAATGGACACAGGACATTTCCTGGCAGACCATTGGGTGCCAGGGAGGAAAGATATTAAGAGGAGAGTTCCTGTTGCAAGCAGATGCTTTTTTCTTGTCCTTTCTTCCCTTCTCACCCTATGTCACTAGGGTGGACCAATGGGAGGAGTCTCTGGATAGATGCTCAGATACATCAAGAGGTGTTCTCAACTCCTCCCAAACAGTATTTCATAAATACCTCAAAGAAATCTTAGGTGAGACCATATTTAAGGAAAAACAAACAAATAAACAAACAAAACCCACTTTTACCTTAGTTTTGAAAAGAGTGAATATCATTAGTGTTAAGCCACTGGCACCAGGCTGCGATTTGGCCCTGTGTGGCTGCACAGAGGCAGACGGAGACTGAATTCTCCCTTTCCTCGGGTGCTTGTAGTTGGCCACAGCCTGTAAAAGCAAATGATTTAATGATTCATTCTGGCAAGCAGGGAAGGATGACTTCAGGTTTGAGCTTCCCGCATCACTTCTAGCAGCTCCCCCTGGAGAGCCAACACATCAGTGGCCAAGAGGATTGCACATTGCAGAGCCAAGTGGTGCTGCCTCTGGAGCAGGAGCATGAAGAAGGGTCCCTCTGTGGCACATGGGAATTCAGCAGCAAAACAGAGACTGTGCATCAACCCCAGGAGGACAAACTAAACCTTTCCTTTTCATGTGGAGCCTTTCAGCAGCAACAGCAGCCACCTTGTGAGTCAGTTTATTCAGACCGGCTCTACACTAATGGGATTAAGAAGCTCTTCACTACTTGGATCACTTTGCAGTGGGAAGATCCAAAATCAACTGATGGAAAACAGGATAATTCCTCCTGCAGAGGGAGTGAGATTGTTTGTGGAACCAAATGATCAAACAATAACTCTGAGTACTTCAAACATGCCATGCCTGGAGACATGTACCCAAACTCTGTGGGCGCTGGTCGGCGTGATGAAGGCACACAGTGTCAGCACAAGGTTGGAACCCCATGCCCTACCCTGGGGTGTTGTGGGACTGTATTTGAAAGTAGGAGAGGTTATGGGGGAAAGGAGCAGGCATTCTCTCCTGCATTTCTCAATTGTAAAACTCAAGGCTGCAGGCTCAGCTGCAGCGGGGAGTGCACAAAACTCATAGGAACTTAAAATCCTGAACTGCCCCTGCACTGCTTCTACTGAGCAGTCACAAATAACACATTCACCATCGTGTATATAAATATCTCAAAGGTGATTGCCGAGAGGATAGTGCCAGACTCTTTCTGGTGGTGCCCAGAAACAAGATGAGAAGCAAAGGCCATAAAAATGGGGAAGAAACAGAAGTTTCACCTCAACATGAGGAAGAACTTCTTTATGTTGAGGGTGACAAAGCACTGGAACAGACTACCCAAGGAGGTCATGGAGTTTCCCACTCTGGAGACATTCCAAAACCCACCTGGTTGCATTCATGTGTCACCAGCTCCAGGTGACACTGCCTTGGTAAGAGGGTTGGACTAGATGAACTCCAGAGGTCCCTTCCAACCCTAACAATTCTGTGATTCTCTGATTATATGAGGATGTGCAAAACACTTCCCTTCTTTGCAGAACCGTGTTTCTCCTTCGTCACAGGACACAGCATGGCCTTGTACCTTGCCAAACCCTTCTGTTTGTCTTAAGACAAACTTAAGCAAAGAGAAGAACTAAGAACAAACATTTTACTTCCCTAAGATAACATGATGGTGAGCCGATGCTGTGGGCTTGGGCCTGTCCATCCCTCCTGGGACAGCACGGTGTCTGCTCTGTACCTTGGCCAAAGTGAAACTGAGCTAAGCCACTCCCACACACTGGATTTTACTCCTATTGAGATGATGTAAGATGGTATGAAATACAACATCATTGGCTAGAAGAAGTCAGCTGCTAGCTAGCCCAGCCCAGCTGAAGGCAGCTGACAATTTCAGGCCCAAATCTGAATTCCCAGGCCCAAACTTAGGCCCATCAGCTAAACCCATGACAAAAGGGTAGTCTCATACTCCTTCAGTATAAATTTGCCAAATCAATATTCTGGTTCATCCAGCTCTCATGGGATTTGACACTGAAGAGGGTGAATTATCCGAGCATCAGCACCAGCAGGCACCTAGAGTTCATGATAGAAGAGCAAGGCAAATTGTGGAGACCCATCAAGTCTCCACCATCAAGAATGGGAGTCGCCCAGCTGGCCCTTTTTCCTGCTCTGGCTGTATCTCAACCATTCACCACACAGCACAAACAAATGTAAGGCCCTGCCTGCCCACAAAATCCTGATGTGTGGTCCATCAATCCTCTCAGCTTGGTACATATGGTCAGAACACAGAACACCAAAATGCTATACTCCAGTGGGAATGAACTAACTTGCCAGCACCAGGCACCAAAACCAGCTGGTTACAAAAAGGGTTGTGTCTGTGACCTGAGGCAACACGGTAGATTCCTTTCCCAGGCATGTAACCTGGCATATGGAGTTCACTTCTTAAGAAAGAGGAACACTCAAAGAGCCTTCATGAGTGCAAATATTTTACACTAAAGGCAGTCATACATTTAACATGTGCACATAATTTCAACCCTGAGAAGTTTTAAGACCTCAGAAATTATTATTAGAAGTTTCATACATGTCCTATTTTCCTTTCCTTTTTTTCCTTTCCTGGCATGGCAGAGAATGAAGCTGTGTGACAGACATGAGTCAAACCTATCTAGCCAGGACCGTACTAAGCATTTCCAATGCTTTCACAGAGCTTGACACCTCAAAATGGCGTCATTCAGGCTCTTCTCCATCTGGAAGAGTGAATGGACTACAGTTGGTCTGAAAATGGAGTTTTATCCTTTCACAAAAATTCTGACATAAAAAAAAATAGAAACAGCTAAAAATAAATTTTCTGCTTTTTGATGAAAAACTTCTGTAAACACCTGAAATTCCATGTTGAAAACAGACTCTTTCCAAAAAAAGTTGCTTAACCCATAATGGCATTTTCTGTCAGAAAACATTTTACAGGTAAACATTTTGGAGCAGTCCTGGAAATGCTCTTTTGCCTAGCTCAGTTCAATGCACATTACCTATTTCAAATATCAGGAGGAACTGTTTCATCTGAATCTTTAAACAGAAAAATCATTTTTACCTTCCTTTACAGGTAAGCTCAGCAATAGATCCTCTATTGCTTTCCTCCCATCCCGTTTCCACCTTGATTGTGACCAGGTTTAGTAGTTACCAGGATATGTACCTGCAGATTAGAAAGCAAATGAGTTTCTCAGGAATTTATATGGGGCTTTGAATGTCATTAGGAGCAATCAGCAGCAGTGAAATGGCTGTCAGTTAGGGTGAATATGAAAATTAAAGACCCTCGATGTCTTGCTTGACTGTCCATCATGTTTGGCTCTGCTCAAAGGTGGGTGGAAAGCACAAGTGCAAAAATGTCCACATGAAAACTGGAGTCAAGTCCACAGCACATATTTCAAAAGGCTCCTGTTTCAGGGGAGCTAAGGTTAGCGTTCTGATCAACTCAGCCCAGTATCACAAAGAGAAACATTATCAGATCTTTCTTCTGTGCTAATATCCAATTTATTTTTCAGCAGTGCAATTTCCTGCCTGCTCTTTGAACAGCTATCAAAGGACAAGACACCAGATCATGGCAGACATTCTTTTAGAGCTGACATCTGCTAAACTAGTCAGTCTGCTCACATACAGCCCACTCAATGCATCCTAAAATATTTTATAAGCCACCAGTGGAACAGAGAATGCTAATGTGGGTCCCTGACCTTTATTTGAGCCAC
Source organism: Sakesphorus luctuosus (assembly GCA_013396695.1). Classification (NCBI taxonomy): domain Eukaryota; kingdom Metazoa; phylum Chordata; class Aves; order Passeriformes; family Thamnophilidae; genus Sakesphorus; species Sakesphorus luctuosus. The sequence goes on along the minus strand of VWZD01002786.1, from coordinate 211,136 downwards.
CTTGATGTTCAGTACAGATGGGGAATCACACTTCAGCAGCCAGAATTTCTGGGTCCACTCAGCTTAGGGTTTCTGTGTTACCTCCAAACCCAATAAAAATCACTTAGTGCCATCTGGCACTTAATATCCTTCACTGTTTTTCATCTGAGAGCACTGGCAAATCTGCATATGAGGCTTAATCCAAAAGCCGCTGAAAACCAATGGAAAGATGGTTTTGGATCACACCTAAAAGTGCAAGACTTTATATAGAAAACTGCTTTCTACAGCTTTGCTGGAAGGTGTTCCTCCTTTGAACAAGCACTTAAACAGCAGTGAACATATTCCAACAAAACATCTGGACACCTAGGAAAAGGGTGATCTAATTACACTCAGGGAAGTGAAGAAATATCACTAATAAGATACCACCCAAACTCTTCTGTGTTAGCTCTGTTGCTATTTTTGCTTTGGGTGATGTCAATGACACCATGAATATCAATGTGTTTCACAAACGTAGTCAAGTACTGCGAGGGACTACTCATAGCCCATTCTCAGAGTTATTCATGGGACCTGCAGTCTCTATGTCATTGTCTCCCATGTGCTCTCTGGCTATATCCCAAAATGTTTTCCATACCAGTGCTGACTTCGGCCTTAGTTTTGAGTACTGCAGCCAGGGGAAAAGAAAAAAAAAGTGGAAGGGGAAAAAAGTGCCCAAGCACCTGTGAGTTTTCTTGGAGGTCTGATTGCAGGTTTGCCTCAACCAGTCACTCTTCAAGGAGTCCTTCTCAGTGCTTTCTGCTCCTCACCATCCTTCTGGTTGTGGTTGTATCTCCTGAGCATGATCTCTCCTATGCTTCAGACCTGATCCCTGATCCACAATCTGCCTGACCTCATTCCCATTCCATCAGTCCTTGTCCTGGATCCTGTCCTGTGTCATTATTCTTCCTAATCTTCAACTTAACCCCAGGTTAAAGTTTTATATTCTTCTTGAAAGAGTTCCTAGACATATTTTGGGCAAATTTCTGACCTCTCATCTCACTTGTCCTGACCACTGTATTCTTCAAATTCATATCCATTGACTCCATTTGCCCTCATTCACTTCTTTCGAGCCCTGTCTGACCTTGGCCACCTTGATGAGATCCCTTAAAAATGAGGGACTCAGTTAAAGGATGTGTCTGACTAGCAATGTATTGACATTGTGTGCAGTTACTGTGCAGTAACCAGCATGTTTGGTCATCTTTTCTCCCATATAGGGATCGAGCTGAGAATCTATGAGTCTGATTGTACAGGAGGCTAGAGGAAGGAAGGAGACTTGCTCAAACTTATAGCCAAGACCACTGAAGAACAGCAGGAAAGACTCCAGCTGCATGCATAATGACAAGTGAAAAAGATTTTTTTTGAAAAAGGATATTTTCTAGCCATGAGGTCAATCATCATAGCATAATGTGGGTCCAGATGGCTAAATGCTCCTCACCCCCACCCAAGGGAAAACAAAAAGCAAAGAAAGGAAAAACACCATGCAAGTTGCCCCATGGGAATCATCCCTATCCCTGGCTACACCCCAAGTGTGTCTGGGCTTTGAGAAAACTCCCTTGGCCAAAGCCAAACCCATCCAATGGAGTGGAGTGCACTTGCTATTTAGCAGTATAGACACCAGCTCTGATGTGGTGTGCACCTCTGGGTGCAGACTGGAGGATGGCTCTGGTGTAGCAGTCCCTCTGCCCTCCTGAGGAAAGCTTCCATGGTGGGCAAGAGAGGCCTGGATGGCTGACACAGTCCTGATAAAGTGTCTTCACCAGGCTGGTGGGACTGGAACAAAATCAACAATAACAACAAGCCAATATGGATTCAGCCAGCTGAGAGACCATCACTCCTGTGACTTGTCAAGGGAGGAAGTGCCAAGCCACAGACATGGCAACTGAGAATCGACCTTCCCCATTGCCTCCATGTCACCCAGGTGGGTGGATGTGCCCAATTCTCAGCATTGAATGATTCACATCCAAGACAGCAAGATACCAAAATATAACCCTGAAGCCAAACTCACAATCTAAAGCTGCTTCGTACTGACAATGGATCAACAAATTTTGGGCACTCTTTCGTTCCCTAGCTGCATCAACACCCTGGGCTTCATAGAGATAGTTTGTGTATCACAAGTTGACGGCTCTACTTCAGCCCAAGTTGACACACAAGTTGACTGCTCTACTTCAGCCCATCCCTAATTTATCTTTCCCTGTTTCTTTTTGGTACACTGTTCACCAGGACCCTGATCAGTGTAGAAGTGAGAAGTTCACCGACCAAACTGTCAGAAAGTTGATAATGTCCACAGAGTATTCATTTATGTGCTGCGAAACATGTTAGGAGGCCAAGGTGGAGAAACCATATTGCAGAACTGGCTTGGAGTTTGGCAGGGGTCATATTTTGTATCATATTAAACCTAGGAAGACATTTACTGACTAGTACTAAACCAAGTCCTGCATTAAACTGATATACTGGCTACCAGTTATATCTTTCATATGTTAAGTAACTGAGCTTTTTCTCTATTTTGAGGATGCTGACAGGCAGTAACACACTGAAGAGTTGTACTGAAAGGAAGTTGAAAGGGAAAGTTAGGAGTCAAATGGTTTCAGGGCTCACAGAGTTCATTTAAATAGTACCTAAATATTAATAGAATGAACAACAGAATAAAACCTAATAGAAGCAAAGTATGGGAATGAAGTTCAAAAAGGGAATATGGAAGACACATGAATGTGGGTAAGCTGATGTTAAAAATCAATATAAAACTATTAAAAAACATTCTGAAAAGTAATTTCCTAAAGCTCTGGAAGGCAATAATAAAAGCTGCCTCAAACACTTCAAAGCAAGAAGTTTGCTAGACAGCTGTTCAGACTGATTGATGATCAATAAGCAATAGATGAGCACTCAAGACACATTATCTCACCATAGCAAAGTCAAATAAATATTGAGCATGCACCCCACACTACAGCCTTTCCTTACAAGGAACACATCTGAAGGGATACCTCAAATTGAAGCGTGAGCAGAAAAGATTTTCAAACAAACTGATAAAGTGAAAAAGACCAATCTGCAAGACCAGAGAGTATTCACTCGAGAGCTCTATGGAAATCCAAGGAGGAAATTGCTGAACAGTTATCTGCAGTGCAGAGCCAGCCAACCTGCTGTTTAAATCAGCCTTTGTCAAAAGAAGAGGAGCAGTAAATGTGATGCAAAATGAAAAAGCAGTTTCCAGAGATGGCTCGTAGAAGAAATTAATATAGACAAGTGTGGTTTGTGCAAGGTAAACTGATAAATGTTCTAGAAAAGAACATTAGACACATTAGGGAGCAAGGTGTAATGGAGAAGAGGCAAGTATTGCATCTATAGGTGGAAGTCATGCCTCACAAATCAAGTTCTTTGAGGGTATCACTGAGTTTTGGGGGATAATGATCTGACTAATATCATTCACTTGGCATTCCAAATGTGGGAACGTATGAAAAAATTAAATTGTTCTTGAACAAAGGAGAAGGTCCTCTTGTGGCTCAACAACTGGTTAAGGAGACCAAACAAGGAGAAAATGACCAGGTTTCATAAAAAAGGGAGCCAACCTGCAGAACTGGATGAGGCTCTATGCTGTTAGAACCTCTGGTGCTCAACACATACATTTTTTCTAGAAAAAGCATGAGAAGTGAAAAGCAGGGTGATGACTTTTTCTGATGATACCAAACCACCTAAAACATTGTGAACTAAAGCTGTGAGCAAAGAATTCAGAAGGCACTACAAAGCTAAGTGACTGCACAATAAAATGAAAGACAATATTCAGAGTAATGTAAGTAATAAGAAGAGAGCAATCCTGATACGTTCACTATAATAAGCACTGATTTAGCTACTATTGTTGGGGATAAGATCCTGGAGCCATCATGAATGGTTTTCCAAAAATTAGAACTTAGTGCTCTGTGGGAATTTAAAAAGCAAAGAAAAAATTAAAAACTAGTAGGAAAAGACTTTGGAGCAATGTAACAAATTTTTTCACACAGCTCCAATGCACCAGTCTCGTACAGGATAGAGCAGAACTGCAAAGGGCAAGAAAGGGCAACAAGACACCAGAGATAGGGACCAGTTTTCAGACAAGAAGAGCCAAAATAGGCTAAAACCCTTCATCGCAGTATAGCAAAACAAAACAAAACCAAACAAACAAAAACCACAAAACAAAACAAAACAAAAACCAACAAAAACCAACAAAAAACAACAAAGGGGATCTGAGGGAGGTCTATCAAGTCATGAGCTGCATGGAGAAGATGAATGAAAAATAATTGTGCACTATTTCTCACAACTTCAAGGGCCAGACACTAACTAATGAAATTAAGAGAGAGCAAGTTAAGAACAGAAACAAAGGACATTTCTCTCACAAATGAGTTATGGGACTGTCATGGACACTAAAAATTACAAATTAGTACAAATGGGCTTGAAATAATAATGGTGGCTAGCTCCAGCAGGACTGTTAAACACCAGAATCCAAACTCAACTTTTAGTTCAGGAAATCCCTTAGCTGCTGAATGCCAGAAGCTGGGATGATGTACCACAGGTAGGAACACTCTGCACTCAACATACTTCCTACTTTTTTTTCAGTTCCTTCCAAACTTTCTTTTTTATAACTCCAAGACAGCATGACCCTGGATTCCCACGACCTTATTCATTAACATGCCTCTAAAGTCATGTATCCCAGTGTGAAGTTCAGCCTTAACCAGAAACAAACTGCTGCATGACACTTCATAGCCACAGCAAAGAGAGTGCAATTAGAGGCACATTATTGTAAAGTCTCCAGTCAGATGTTCCAGGTGTAAAACAGCTTTTAATAGTGAGAAGGGAAGAGTACTACCACTGAGAGCTTCATTTACATGAGCTAATGTACCCACATCTCCAGTGGGCTGCCACCATGATGGTGGAGAAATCGAGGTTTTGAGAAGGTGGAGGGTTGCAAAGAGGCTTATCTTCATGAAGGAGATCTTATCACTTGCTAAAGTTTATTATTTTCTTCTTTTAATCATTCATCAGAAGGGCTGAATTTATGGTTAGAGTATATCAATAGTAAGAATGTGTTATTTTTCCACAAAACATCATGCAGCAGTTGGGACCTCACAGACCACAGTCAACAGCCACCATTAAAAATCTGACAAGTTCTTGCATTGCCCTCACCCACAAAAGTAAACTTTCACCCCAAATCTATAGGTTTTAACTAAAAGAGAGACTGTCCTGTACCTGCATTCTATTTAAAGTCCACTGTTCTTTTTCTAAAACAAAAGAATAAGTGAAAGACTGTCATATTCTCACACTTTGTCTTTCCCCTCTCCCCCCCCACCCAGGAGACCTGAAATCCAAAAAGAGAATCAGCAAAGCCCAAAGGATGCTCAGTGCACATGGGGAAACTAATTTTCAGCTAATGTTTATCCTGGGCATCTTGTTGGTGCTGTAGGGCACAGGGACCACAGTGAGGAGGTGGGCTGGGCAAGGAAGGACACAGTTCAGCTGCTTGCCAGGATCCACAGGAGACCAGGAGCACTACCGGGAAAAGCCCACTAGAGGAGTTTTGGCAGAGCTGGGACTGCACCTCACATCCATCTCCACACACAACCCTTCTCCTGACCACAGGAACAACCTCCCAGCCTCAGACAGGTCCTAAACAAACAAATGGGAGGATTTTTACTGGTTTTAGTGATGAGTGAGGTCAGATCAAGCTGAAGCCAGACCAGCTGCCAGTGCAACTGTGCATAAATCAGTGGATTGGCTCACAGATGGAGAAAGAGCTGAGGTTTTTGCAGGTCCTTACCCAGCTATTCAGCCTCCCATATGTCTCACATCCAAGCAATTTTGAACCCAGTATCTGCTCTTGCTGAAGTCAATGGATGAGTTGTCCTTGGCCCTGATGGCCCCAGGGTCACTGTCTGAGCTGCTTTACTGTGGCTAAGCCTCCTGACAGGTTGGTGGAGGCACATCTTTCACCTTGCCTCAGCAGGAGGGATGCACTGAGGCTTTGGTCTGGGTAATGCAGTACTTCCACTAGGGCTAGGCTGAGAACTTCAGGCTTTTAAAATTTTAAATAACATCGGGTTTTTTTATAAAATTGAGCCTCTCAACCGGTAGCAGAGTGCATCCAAACTGACTTGGAACACTGCCAAGGACCCAGTGTCTCCCAACAAGAAGTAGGGTGATGTGTCAGAAAGTCAGACACCTGTTGGGGATTCAGTGATATCAGGGCCAGAGGGATCTTGTAGGATTATTTAGTCCAGCTTTCCACATAAAATAAAATCATACAATTACTCCTGCATCAAGTCCCCATCTTAAACTGTAGAATATATTTTTAAAAGGTGTCCAGCTTTTATTTATGCAGTTAAAGCAGTGTAGACTCCACTATTCCTTTATGTAATATATTGCAAAAATTGTTACGTTCGGCCTAACTTCCTGCCTCTTGTCACAAGCCTTATTTGTTCTGTCTCTGGACATCACTGTGCTTCTTTCTGATAGACAGGAAAGCCGCTGGACAGCAGCAATATCCTTCGCATGGAGATGTGAATGGGTGATGAGCATCTCACACTGACAAAATGTATTTTTCAGACATTGGGTCACTGTTGCAGCCCCTCTGCTGCAAGGAGAGGAGAGCGGAGGGGGGAACAGGAGGGGACAGGAGGGGACAGGAGGGGAGGAGAATGAAGTTTCATCATTCAGGACAAGAGAATAAAATTAAGCCTCAGATTGTCATAAGCACTTTTCCTTCTAAGTGCATATTGATTTTGTGAAGTAAAAAATAAGCATTTAAAAAGAAATACAATTCTAAGTCAATGACAGATATTACTTCAATTTACATTGTGTGTGAATAATTCTCATTTCCTACCTCATTTCACTATCCTTCCTTGGTTTCATATTATCCAAGAGGACTATCCCATAATCCTGCCCATGCACATTTGCCAAGTCTCCAAATAGCTTTAAAAAACCCCACTGATGAGAGACCACCAACTTTATGGGTTCTTACAACTCCCACTGTACATTTTATGGGTATTTAGCAATGCTACAGGGTTTTCCTAATGCTGGAGAAATTTCAATTCTCTTCATTAATAATAGACATGTGTTTCAGCAGCTTTTTCTCACTTTTCCTCTCCTTGCCTCCCTATATTCTCAAATTGCTGCTTTTTAAGATGTATTTTTCATAGAACTATAAAAGCAGAGCCATTTTTTTCAATTTTTTTCCTTTTTTTCCCCCTCAGATTAAAGACAGGACAAAACTTTCAGCCTGCCAAGCCTTTTCTTTATTTCTTTTTTTTTGGTTGTTGTTTAAATACTTCACAATACAAGAATGTGCTCCCAATGGAATTTGTACTGCAAAAAGAAAATTTTTCCCTTTCTCCTTTCTTATATCTTGCACACTTTGAAACACATACTGGAATTCTGAAACCTCCTGAGGAAGACTGCTGCTCACATATTGTCAGACTATTAATGATAATGTCAGAGTACATGACACACATTTAAACATTAAAAGAAGAAGGATTAGGGCTGCATCTCAGTCTCACTTTGATGATTCAACTTTATGTTGATATCCTCAGCATGCCACTTGCTATCAGACTTCTGGTTTTGCTCTTCAACAGCATTTTAAAATAATTCCTCTTGCCTAAGGAGGATGTTGGAAAATGTACATGAGAGTAAATGTTCCTTTTTAACAAGTGCAGAGCTCTGGTTTTTCACAGGGTTTGAAGTATGTTCTGGTTTTCTGAAGTACAGAGCTGTCACCAGCTGAATCAGCTTTCAGAAATGGTCAGGATGCTTTCTTAGGGAAGCTATCCTGTCCTTCAGGCTGTGCTTTGGAGACATCTGCCCCGCACCCACCTGCACTCACCTTTTCTTTCCTCCATCACTGACCCTAGGCACTGAAGACAAGCTTTTTAAACACCCCAACTGCACCTACAACTAATTCTTGCCATTTAGTATATTCTTTCAAATTCCTTTTCCTTTCTGCTTATTTACCTTTTTAAAAATTTATTGTCTGAAGACACATTCTGGTGTTTCATAGTAATTTCTTTGAACTGCATCAGTTTTTATCAGGGCAGAGAGCCATGCAAAAAGGTGTTTCATTGACTGGCAGAAGGCAGAGACTGATTTAGGGCCATGGTGCTGTAGTGTCAGGGAGAGCTCGACCCATAATAATGGACAAAGTTAATCCATGACTTTGAGTAGCACAGTGGCAGAGGACACTGGGATGAGAGGTTAACTCTTCTCCAGGTCCTTCACAGGGGACTGGCAAAGGGTTTGTTTCCTTATTTACAGAGNGAAGGGAAGGGGGGGTTTGGGGGGATGAACAAAGGAGATTGGCAGCACAGCTGTTTTGGGAAGAAAAAAAAAAGGCCAGCCTTCCTGTTTCTTTAAAGCCGCTCATCTGCGCGGCGGCGGCTGCTGNGTTAACTCTTCTCCAGGTCCTTCACAGGGGACTGGCAAAGGGTTTGTTTCCTTATTTACAGAGTTGTAGAATTGTTTAGGTTGGAAAAGACCTTTGCGATCATCAAGTCCAACAATTAACTCAGCACTGCCAAGGCCACCACTAAACCATGTCCCCAAGCGCCACATCTACACATCTTTTAAATCCCTCCAGGGATGGTGACTCTACCACTTCCCTGGGCAGCCTGTTCCAGGGCTTGACAACCCTTTTGGACATGAAATTTTTCTTAATATTCCACATAAACCACCCCTGGTGTAACCTGAAGCCATTTCCTCTTGTCCTTTATTTACCCTTGAAGGCAGAGGTATCAGAGTTGCATGACAAGCTTCTTGGCTGGTGCTTATACTGAAGCTATTTTCTTGATGGGTGTCAAAGCAGAGAAGTGACGCCTTTCCCACCTCCCCACTGTGCAGCCATGGCCACACTACCACATCACAAAATGCCAGGCATATTAAACAGGACTGGTCTGGAATAGCTTTGCTCAGCCTCAGCACAGAAAACCCCAGAGCTGGCAAAGGGAGGGAATGGAAGTACAGCAAGAAGGAGGCAGGGCAATGGGATAGGACAGTGACACCATCAGATGGGCTCTGCCATAGACGGAGTGTGTCTGTGTCCTTCAAATACCTGCCTTACCCATATCTGTGAAAAACAGACCCATAGGACACCACAGAACTGCTAAAATGATGCAACTCTGAGTGCAGATAAGGTTGACATAACATGTTCTGCAGAAAGGAAAGATCAGAATCTTTGGTACAACTCCTATCCATGGTCCTGTTACTCTGCATTACTCCCCCACAGCCAGGTCATTCCCTCCATCTGTTTTTCACCTCATGCCATCACTTTGGCATGTAGGCGCCATGCAGCAGACTGAGCTGCTGCATCCACATGGCACAGAGCAGTCAGCACCACCTGGAGATTTTTCTGCATTTGCTCCCGAAAGCCATGTTTCCCTGGTGGCATGGCATGAGGCCACACTACTCCTAGCTCAAATACCAATGCCAGCACGGCCACGCTGCTTTGATTTCCAGAGGCCAGGTGTGAGCTCAGGCACTGCTTCCCATCTCCACTGCATGTGAAAAGCATGCCAGCAGTTCTGGGGCTATCACGGCATGCATTGAAGAGCCAGGTTTGCTCTTCAGGAAACATCATCCTAGCTTAATTGAAAGAGTAACTCTCATCTAAGTAACTTAAGCTGGTAGAACAGGTTGCGTGGACTCTTTCACTGCAGTTTAAATCTCTCTCCCTTCAGTCTAGTTTTAGTTTCAATCACTGTTAAGGAAAACAGGAGCAACCCAATCAGATGGTAACAAGAGAGTCCACATGCAGGCTTAAACTATGGAAGCAAAAGCAGGTAAACGGAGTTGATGCAGGTTTGTAGGTGCACGGTGCCTGAGCTCCTCAGCTGGCAGCTGTCACTGCTGTACCCTCTACGAAGGGGGCACAGACAGGGACGGGCTGCGTGCACCACACAGTGCGTCATCCTGAGGGACAAGGACCATCGTGACTCAGCCCTGACTCGGGCCTCCCCAGCCATCCTGTGATACCCATAACCACAGGGATACTAAAAGGAGAGAAGGGGAAAGTCTGACAGGAGGTTATGTGACTAGGGACACTCAGGTTTAGGTTTCTTCTTGGAAGCACTCTGTAATGCAGTGGCCGCCAAGGGAGCAGCTACATAACCAGCGCATAGAAGATACACGTGCCTTAACGGTAAAATGAGAGAAAAAATTGTGTAAATGGCTGCAAACGCCTTTGGTTTTAGTGGGCTTCATCTGTTTACCACTCAAATGGATTTGGTCCATGGAGTTAAGCTGGAAGAGCAAGGGGATTTTAGGAAGGCAGAATTTAATGGCTGAGACTGTAATTTTGTCCAGGATACTGGGTTTGAGCCTCCTTTTGTGAGAAGAGCCACAAAATGTTTAGCATAGGCTTCCACTGAAGGATAGACCCTGATGGAGGGGCTGGTGCTACTGCCGCTCACAGGGACATTTGGGAGAAACCCAGTCAACTGAAAATCCCTTTGCTGGCTCTCAGCTTTGAGAGTTAGAGGAACTCAGATGAAAGATGGAGAAAATAGTCATTAAGGCATGCCCCAGCATTAGCAGCAATAATTCACAGGCTCTAGCTGAGGATATCAGGGCAGTTTGCCAGCACCACCACAAGGCAGGGGGGTGCTGCTACCCACAGTGGGTAGTCGGGCACTTTTGAGTTCAACTGCCTCACCTTAAGCCCTTCTGCAAAAGAAAATCAAACTGCAGTGGAATCTCACACACACGATGTAATAGAGGAGGCAGCACGGCTGTTATAGATGTGCTGAACCAGGGCTCAGCATATCTTCTCCAGTGCTGTCTCCAGCACCTCTGCTTTCACCACTTGAGCAACTTGCTATGTCTGCTCTGGCCACAGTAGTACTGAGCAGAGGACATCAGTCAACAGGCAAGAGCTCATCTTGTATCATGGACCTCAACTAGGTCAAGAAAAGCTTCCTCTGCTCACCCCATGTGGTGCTGATGGCTGCTAGGCTAACATGCCCTGGGAGAAGGAGGATTAAGAACCAACACCCCCTTTCTCTGCTGTGGATCCAAGCACCTCACAGCTTACATCCCATTGATTCTCAGTATGACTTAACGTCTAAGGGGTTTAGATAACTTGAAAACAGAACCAGGCACCTGAATAACATACTTTTAAACATGACAGAGGATCTCCTGAGGTCCCTTCTGAATTTTCCTACGATCCCGAGAAATGCACTTTATTCCCAGCTGTGCCATAGCTTTGACTGTGACCTGCACCTCTCCATCCCTCCCTTGCACGCTGCCTGCCCGCTCTGCAGAGACCCCTGGCCCTGCTCTCCGCGGCATGGTCGTGGTAAGAGGTGTTAAGGGGTTTTGGGGTGCCGGCAGAAGGCAGCCCACGGCTGGTAGCAATTACCCACGCGTGCGGGCTCCCTTGTTTTTCCCGTGAAAAAAAAGGCAGCCCGTTGCTGCGGAATAATTCTTTCAAGAGGATCCGAGTCGGTAGCGGAGGAGCAACCGAAGGTTTCCGGGAGCGACGGGAGGGATGTCTGCGAGGAGCTGGAGTTCCCCCAGTTCCCTATCCAGCCAGGGTGCCCGCCGTGCTCCCGGACACATTTAGGAAGGCAACGTGAAGTCAGGCACCCTCCTCTACGCGCCTCGCAGATGAGGGACTTCATGCGGTAAAGCAGTGATAGGAGAGGAGAAACGGGATGAAGTGGCTTGGAAACCAAAGCAAATCACAGATTTCCCCGGGGAAGCAACGCGGAGGGTTGGGGGGAAGCGCGCACGGTGGGTCGCAGCGAGTCTCCGGGAGGCAGGATTTCTCTTCCATCGCATGGAAGAGCGAGATTAAAGAAGAAAGTGGGAGCGGGGGGGGAGGGGAGGGAAGGGAAGGGGGGGGTTGG
>VWZD01002786.1:135655-198957 GCA_013396695.1 Sakesphorus luctuosus | reverse complement strand
TCTCGCCGGAGATCAAAGCGCTGCAGCAGACGCGGCGGCTGCTGGCCAACGCCCGGGAGAGGACCCGCGTCCACACCATCAGCGCCGCCTTCGAGGCGCTGCGGAAGCAGGTACCTGCCGCCCGCCCGCCTGCGGGGGGCTCCGGGCATCGCTTCGCCAACACACCCCTCCCTCCCTGCATGTCGGGACCCCGCGGGGCGCTGGTGGGTGCGCAGGGCACGGGGAAGTGCCCGCGCTGCCGGGGCCAGGGGAGGTGAAGGGCAGAGCCGAGTGGCCGCCTGACAGGAGGGGAAGTCTGTTCAAAATGCCTGGAAGTACCAACCCTAGAACTGTGCTAACGCTCAAGATAAATAAATAAGGGCTTTTAATTTGCTTGCTTGTTAGAAAGGTTCGGACTTCTTTTTATTTTTTTCCCCGGAGAGGGAATGGTGTGGAGAGGGGAAAAATAAAACACACCCGAGAAATCCCTCCGAGTGAGAACAGTGTGAAGAGAGGCACTTGGCCAAGCTGCGACCTGGGGCGATGCTCCTGTACCAAGAGCACGTGTTCTTTCTAGATGTCCGGCTGCGGTGAGCTACCCCAAAGGGATCACTGGAAATGTGGGCAGGACCAGGCTCCGGTTGACTTTGGTGCAGGATGCCTGATCCCTCAGGGCCCTTGGGGTTCCTGCAGCAGCCTCTGAAACTTGCCGTGTGCCCTATCTGACAGGAATAGCCAAATTGAGTTGTGGTCCTCAGCCAGTTAGTTTCCCATAAGTTTTACTGTAGCATATGTTTGAAGCGTGTACTGTGCTGGGTTTTCTTGGTGAGAGGACTTGAAATCCTCATGATTGTCTGTGAAGGATAATAGACGTGTTCTTACTGTCAGGGAGGAGCTTTTGAAGGGTAAATGATGTTTTGGACTAAATCCTTCCATCACTTCCCCAAGATGAGGAGAGAGCCAGAGAAGCTGCAAGGTTCTTTTCTCTTCTGCACAAGGATAAATCAGTACCGCAGCCCCTATACTCATTTCTCTCTGTGTGCAGGGACTGTGTAACAGCTCACTGATAGACGAAGATGTGCTGTCACACTGTGCAAGCCCAGCTGTTCCAGCTTTTCTGCCTTTCTGGTAAAGGCTGATGGAACTATTCCAGGTGTGTGGGAAGGAGGAGATGCACAGGGCTTTGAGGGCTGTGAGCCGCACATGAGTCTGACCGTGAGAGATGCTGAGCATCGCCTCTTGCAGGATGGTCCCTCCAGCCCAGTGGGAGCACCGTGCTCTGCTTGCAGGGGCGCTCATACACCCAGGCTTTTCACTACCATCTTTCAAATGTTGCTAATAAAAGCCATTCCCCAACTGTGCTTGCTTTAGGACTCAATCCTCTTTCCTGCTTAGAGGAGCTCTGCTTGTTCCTAACTCCATTGTGCTGCCTGCAGCCCTTCTCAGTGACTGCTCTGTGCTGAGTAGCTGCACCCCAAGAGTTAATCCTTCCCCATCATCTACTTCTGTGAACAGACTTCCAGCCCTGACCTCAGCAGAAATGCAGGCTGACACTGAGGCTGTATGTCAGGAGAGAATTTCTGATGAGCATCTAAACTAAAACATTTTTGATTACGGCACAGTGGTGGGATCTGACAGCTCCTGTTACAAATCCTGGTAATCCAGTGTGTGCTGGATGCTGTCCCCCAGTGCTGAGAGGCCGCCTCTTGTAGATGCAGACTCCAGACTCAATATATTTTGTTTCTATAAGCTGCTTCCATATTTCAGTTGTTTGGCAACTGTGTGTAACACGCTTGGAAGTGTCAGTCTAATTCTCCATGGACAGACATCTACACCACCAAAACCGCAAGGGGAAGTAGCACTGATTTCCCAAATCACTGGCAATCTTGTTCTAGGCTGAGCCTCAAGCAGAAGTCAGGCAGGCAACAAATTAAAGCTGCACTCTTTTGGGAAATGGGCAACTCTTGAAAAGCCTCAGATTCCTGGCCTTGGCCCTGTCTCCATAAATCATTTCAGCCATGGACTCAGCTGGGAGTCCAAAGAGCCTGGAGAACAAGTTGCTGTCCTCTCTTCCCATGAAAGCAGGTCTCTTGGGTCAGCACAGGAACATACTGGCAGAGCTGTGTTCACTCTGCAGAGAGAAAGAAATCATTCTCCAGGAAATGTTTGCTGCAAGGTTTTCGTAGCAGTTTGCTGAGGGGTGGGCTGGCTGTCCTGACCATCATTGGATGACATTTGTATTCATTTCTTGTTGGGCTGCCAGCGGCGTGCCTGGTGCCGTACGTGACATCAGGTGACAGTCAGCTTCATTGCACATACGTACAGTGCTGGCTTGTCACTCAAGTCATTCACACTGGTGACAGCGGAGAGGTTTTTGAGGAGTAGTTGGAGTCAGAACACAGTGTGTTGCTCTCTGGCATGTCTTGGTCAGTGGGTTGCGAAGCAGGGATAGGGAGATGTGCTGGTAGAGGTACACACTGTAGGGAGGCTTTCTTTTGCCTCAGGTCAGCGCTGTCTTTCCACATCTCTGAAGCAATCCCTGTGTGCTGTCTGCCATGGGCTTCAGTTTGCATCTTGTTCCTTGGTTAGTCCTCCGTCCCCTTCTTGTCATCACATATCAGGCTCTTAAGCAGCTGGGAGGCCTTTCCTGAGGCACTGAAACTGATACCTCCCCACAGACAGGCAGGCGAGGAGCAGGGGAGAGCACAGCGCTTGCACACAGCCAGCCCCAGCCCTGCGCTCCTTTGGGAAGGGTCAGGTGCTGGATGGGGAGCCACTGGAAGCAGGAGCCCTGTTCAGCCATTGGTACTCAACACCCACACAGGTGTCATCCGTTTGCCTGCCATGTCTGGATGTATAGGGCTGGAGATACCCATCCTCACTGGAATGCCTCAGATAAAACCCTATTGCTTGTAGAATCAGACCCACCATGTCCACACTGTAGGGAGTTTGTCCATGCCTGGTGAGGAGGAGGAAGGGGAATTCATGCCTCTGTGCAGGACACTCTCCCTGTCTCAGCCCACCCGAGAGCAGGCAACTGGCATGCAGCATGCTGGGCAGATGGGCTGACAGCGGCGTCCCTGCACTCCACAGCTGTGTACATATGGCACACATGTTTTGGCTTGTGTCGACTAACTCTCCAGATGGCAGGAAGGGGTGTGGGATTTTTTTTGTTTTTTTCTTTCAGTTCTTGGTGGAGAAAGAGCCAAATGCAGTTGTTTCACACAAGCAGAGGCTAATCCAGCCGTGTCCCTGAGCACTTAGCTGTCCCTGGCTCGCCTCCGAGGCCAGGGCACCCTCAGAGGTGGGAGGTGGGCAGGCAGCTGCCAGCTCTGGGAAGCTGCCTGCTGGTGTGAGACGTATCACTGTCATTGTGCTCACCCCTTGGTGTTTCAGCCACCAGGAACAAGGATCTCTCTCCCTTTCTGTTTCAAGCTGCTGCCTTCACCATAGGGCTTTAGCACTGCAGTGGGGCTGAAGGGCAGATGCTCCTGAGATACAGTTCATTCTCTCTGATCTTGGCACTTGTGATCTTCAGCCACTCAGTCTGGAAGAGGTTTTCCCCCCTCAGTCCTCCAAGCATCATTTGTCCAAGTGAAGATCCTTCCACTAACTGGACTCCTGAGGCTCACAGCGTAGCTCCCCTTGGAAAACACTGACTGCTCTGAAACACTGGGAGATGGTGGGGATACTTCGGCTATACGTGGCTGTCCATCTGCTTCTGCCTTTCTGGTGTCCCTCCTGGGTGCTGCTTCTGTCCTAGTCACTGGGAAGCTCCTATCTGGAGCTCTGGTCTGCCCTCAAGTGCCCTGGCAGATGCTGGTCAGTGGCTTCTTACACTGCTGCTGCGGGACCCTCCATAAGTCATATGATGGGTCCTTTTTGTCTCCCTCTCCCTGCCCTTGTGGGTAGTCAATGAACCCAAACATCTCTGAGGCAGAGACACAGCACCGAGTTCACAAGATCTGAGGATGTCTGCTCCTCCATGAGAAGACGCCTACCAGTCCTTGTGCTGGTGGATGTTCCAATTCACAAAGCAGTGCATTTGGAGGAGACAAGATTTGACAACAACATTGCATATCTTCAGAGCAACTGCTCTCCATGCCAGAGAGTGCTGTCTCTTTTTTCTGTCTGTGAATTCCTGTTGGTAGCAAGAATCTCATACTCCAGCAAATCCCAAATGTGAAACTGAACCATCATAATGTTTATTACAGCATGGATTTAGCCCCTAGGTTTGCTTCTGGGGGCTTGGCCAAAAGGAGATCATGCTCTTCACCGTGAGGATGCATGGGCAGCCAAGCAAACTAGCTCCCACCAGTATGTTACACTCACAAGAGTTGGGATCAAGCTCCTCAGCTGTGCTGACAGACCCTAAGGTGGCAGCAAACTCTCCCTCGATGGACAGAGACAACCACAGCAGCCTTCCTGATCTGGAGCCTGCCTGGGCTTGCACATCTGGTTTCTCTCTGGAGCACTGCTGTCCAGCTTCTCCTCAAGAAAGCAACGCATCGAGCCATCAGCAAGCTGGAATCTGCGCTGGGAGCAAATGTGTCCACAGACATTTATTTTCCCTTGAAGTATATTGGCATTTTTCTAAATCTTTTCACCACTGCATTACCAGGACACTCTCTGCCTCACAGCTGACATCCTCGCTCTCCACACTCATGTGGGCTCTGGAGATACTTTAGAGTTTTATAGGGCTTTTTAGCTGCTGGAATGGAGGTTTTTTCCCCACACCAGCATCCTTTCACTTTTTGCTACAGGCCTACATATGGCTGCTGTGGCTTGTTGTTAAATCAGTGCAGAAAAGCCTGTGCTTGCTCCTGTTGAGAGCATGGTGGGACATCAGCAGCCTCAAGGCCACAGGAGCAGGTTACAGCGCTGTGGGGTAGCATGTGGGCAAGCTGTCTGCAGGGGTTTGAAGGACAAGCTAGGCACTAAAGGCAGCAGGATCCACAGCTTGAGCAGTCCTTGGGCCACAAACCAGAGGAGGCTGAGGCTGTTCTGAGGATGCGTCATTATGTGCTTGCGCTCTTTGTGCGTCGTCCCAAAGGCGGCTGTGGTTTGTCACCTCTGCAGGCGGGACACTGCATGTGACCAGTGTCTCTGGTGTGTCCTTTCTGTGTGGTGAGGAGGCCGAGAGCTTTCCTCCATCACCTGCTGACATCTCCCATCCCTATTTCCAGTGATTCATCCCTCTGTGATCGATCCCACAAGCAGGAAACCCTAAGATGCCTTAAAACCCAGATCATGAAGACAAACCACCCATTGAGCATTCTGGGGGTGTCAGCTGGGCAGGAAGGTTTGGCCCTTGAAGAGATGTTGCTGGACTTCAGGAATGCTGGAGCATCTTCCAGACATCATGTGCAGTGCCAGTGCTGTGCGTTGTCATTGAACAGCACAGCGTTAACCAGAGCATCTCTGTGGTTGCAGCCAGTCCCGAATGACGCTGATGGATATTTAGAGCCAAGCTGGGACAGAGTGGGGCGGCACTGTGGTTTAACAGCTAAAGAAGATGACAAAATACTGGCCTGAAGCAACACAAGAGGAGAGAAAATAAGGGAGAAACCAGACAAAAGGACAAAAATCTTGAAAACAATGACTGTGTGTCACCAAGAACAGGGCTTTTCTGCTCCCTTGACTGCTGGCTAGCTGATTTTATCTTTTGCTACAAATCCAGCTGCTGTTGGGAGGTATTTGCTCTGCCTGCTGCAGCCACCCTGAGTTAACCTCTATGTTTTCTTATGGCTCCCGCTGAAATTGGAGGAAAGAGTCTGCTTTTCTCTCTCAAGCTTTGAATCCAGCCTCTGCTGCCTTCCTTAATCCACTCTCAAATTCCTCTCTGGGCTGCGGTGGGGAGGTGGGACACTTTACTGTACTGTGCAACAGAGCTCCCCAGGCTCTTTTTTTCCCAACCTGCATCTCCTCTGGTCCCTTCCACATGCATTCCCAAAGCAATATATCCCATCCTAGTCCTGGTTTGTACTGTCCCATGTGCCATGCAGGGATGCAAGCAGAGTCATGCATGTGCTGTAGCAGGGCTGTGCTCCTTGCAGCTGCCACAGGCTCCTTGCAGCTCCTGGGTCTAAGCAGCAATAGCAAAGGAGTGGAAAACCCCTTGATGTCCAGCAGTGGGTGGACTGAAGAGCCATCAATGCCAAGCTAAGGCTGGGGTAATGCCACTATCTCTGGTAGAGCTTGCACTCCTATTCGCCAGGGGAGCTGGATCCATTGGACCTCAGAGATGGAGATGGCCATTGAAAAACTGTCACCCAAAAAAGCATTTCTCCACAACAGTGCTTGAGGGTAGCCCCTTTTCTGAGGAGATTTTCTGTGCCTTATAGCCCTGGGGTTTCTCCTGTGATACCCAGTAGTCCTCTGCATAGTTACTGTTTTGGGAAGTAGTTCAAAGAGCCTTCAATAAGGTAAGAGCTTTGCTGCAACACAGCATTTTGATATTTTTCATGCACAACACTGAGAGTGTGTTGTATGCCCTGATGACATGCACAAGGCTTTGGGGGTGCAAAATGTCTGAGGATAATGCAGAAGGACTGTCCAAAACTAGACGGAACCAGGCCTGGGGCAGTATTAACCAGACTGCCATTTGGAATTGATTCCCAGGGTGAACTCACCCAGCACCACACCTAGGTTTTGTTTGGAGGAAGCCAATTCATTCGCTCCAAGGAGTGAACTCATGTTTTTGCAATGTGAGCGATGGGAGAGCCAGGAGCTGGGAGGGAACCGGGAGCTGGGTTATTTGGCAGCATGGACCCACCCAAGATGCAAAGGCACCTCGTTCAGCACTAGTGCTCCTGCCTGAGTGATGCTGCTTTTGTCCTCGTTGGCATTTTTCAGCTAGGTTTGGGCCCTGGCTGGCCACTTTGTGGTGAGGCAGGGATGAGGCTTTCTTTCAAACTGCTGTTCGCTAGCACGGGGCTGCCCTTCCCCACTGCTGCAGTCTGGTGGCAGAGAAACAAAAGCCTCGCACACCCATGGTATGGAATAGCTGCCTATCACTGGCTGGAATAGAGCTCTGTGGAGCATCTGACACTGTGACACCCACAGATGGTCAAGGGAGGTGATTCTTCCCCTCTACTCTACCCTGGTGACACTCCACCTGCAGAGCTGCGTCCAGCTCTGGGCTCCTCAGCAGAGGAAAGAGAAAGACCACTTGGAGCAAGTCCAGAGGAGGCCACAAAAATGATCAGAGGGATGACTCAGAAAGTTGGGATTGTTCAGCTTGGAGAAGAAAAGGTTCCAGGAGACTTTTTCAGGCAGCTGCCCCTTCTCCCTAAAGAAGGACTTTAAGAAAGATAGGGACAAACAAACTTTTGCAGATCCTGTTGCCCACAGGACAAGGGGTCATGATTTTAAACTAAAAGAGAGCAGATTTTAACTAGATATAAGGAAGAAAGTTTTTACAATGAGGCTGATGAAACACTTGCACAGGTTGCCCAGAGAGGTGGTAGATACCCCATCCCTGGAAACATTCAAGATCGGGCTAGACAGGACTCTGAGCAACCTGAGCTTGTTGTAGACGGCCCAGCACATTGCAGGAGGTTTGTACTAGATGATCTTTAAAGGTCCTTTCCAGCCCAAACTATTTTATTACTCTGTGGAGTGCTTCTCCAGAAGTACTCCCCTGAGAACCATGCCATAAATCCACAAAGAGTATCTGTCCTTCAAACCCACAAAGGTCCAGTTCAGTGTAGTGAGCACCAGTGGCATGGAGGAGCCATTGGTGGAAGCTGATTACTGCTGTGCTCTTGGCAGGAGGAGGGGGAGTATTTGGGAACCAGGTCTGAAGGGGTCTGACAGGACTGTGAAAGGACATCCTGGATCTACTTGCAGACTTTTCCATCATACAGCTGTATATTAAATTATCATTGACACACCTGGGATGTGGTAAGGACTCAGGGCCTGTAGCTGTTGAGAGCATGGTAGGGAAGCCAAGTTCCTTGCTGGTGAATCTGAATACCTCTGTCATCAAACAGCGAGTCCTGTGAGAAACAGGAGGACCTACATGTGTTCACTTTATCCTGACAACTGGGTGGAAAGAAAATGAGTGGCTCCAAACTCTTTGCAAACACACTCCATAGTGTAACACATCTTGAAAACAGGCAATGATCTTTTGGGCAAGGCCTTCAGCTTGTTAAGGCTCTTACTCATAGAATTACAGAATGGTTTAGGTTGGAAGGAACCTAAAGATCATTGAGTTCCAACCCCCTGCCACAGATAGGGATGCCTTCCATGAGACCAGGTTGCTCAAACTCCCATCCAACCTGGCCTTAGACACCTGCAGGGATGAGATATCGACACATCCACAGTAGCTCTGCAGACACCAGCCCTGGAGATATTTTGGGATCATGAAAGTGAGGCTTCTCTCGTGCTCAGGACCAGCAAACAAGGAACACTGGCAATCCTGCTGCCCCAACCTGTCACAGTTCCCCCAAGGTGTCTTAACCCCAGGAAACATCTGACTCACCCCAGGGTGGAAAGAGGGATATACAAAAGCCAGAACCATTAAGTACTGAACATTTATATGAACCTTCTGGAAATATTTTTGGCAGGAGGTGCAGCACAAACAATGAGACAGCGCCACTGGACTGCGTGTTCGGATGCAGGGAAGAGGCAGCCAAATGCTCTCCTGGGGGAGGGGAGGGAGGGGAGGCCTGATGTGTTTTAACTCCCAGCATAAAAATAAACTAGATGAATTAGCAGACAGGTAGATTTCAGCAGCTTATTATGGCATGTTGAGGAACTAGCTGTCAGGGCAGCTTAGCCATTGCAAACGTGGGTGTTTCTCTGCTTTGGAGCCACCCTGTCTTCCCTGCTGTGCCCAGGGGGCCCAATTCTGCCCTGCATGACCTTCATGTGGTGGGGATCTGTACATGTCTGTGCTACTAAGTCATGTTTCAAGCATAATAACAAAGAGATCTGGACCTCCAGCTTTTGACACTCTTCTTTACTCCAGTGTTTTTATGCAGTGTAAAAGCAGACTTGGTTTTACAGATGTTATCTGTACAGGTCCAGAGGGTGTTTACAGAAATCATATCTTACTGGTAAGGACAGAGCTGCCCAGCCAAAGACTTAATAATGTGAACTTGCTTAATGTGCCTATAGTCCATGGGATGCTCCTGGTTGTTCCCATCATGGTGAACATACCCTTCACCCTCATATGACAGGGGTACCTTCTCACCCATCTATTTCTCCAGTTGTTCCCTCACCTCATCCCACACTCTCCTCTCCTGTGCCCTGGGTCAGAATCAGCTCCCAGCCTGTGTGTTTGGTGGATGACAGTGTCCCTTTGGGGAGCTGCAGCACATCCGTGTCTCCCTTGAGAGGGCTGGCAGCAGGCCGAGCACTGCTCCTGTCAAGTGCATGGCAGAATTCCCACGGACTTCAAAGGGAGCATCTTTGGTTTTCCAAGGGCGCTGCCTCTGAATCTCAGACGTCAAGGATAGAAAAGACCTGTTAGGTCATATCCCGTTCTATCTTCCTGCCAAAGAAAGGCTCTTCTGCACAGGAATATGTCTCAGGAGTGTTCATCTTGCCTTGCTTCAACTCCTGCCAGCCTGGGAATCACTGATAAGACCCATGATACTCTGCAGAGCCCTTTGCAGACACAACTAAACCCTCTGACTGAAGCTCTGGTTCCTGCTGGTCCCAGCCCACTCCTTGCTGATCTCCCAAAGCCAAGGATGGTGCCAGTATCCTTGCCTTTCTAGGAGACAGCTGCATTCCTTTGAATTGGTGTGAAATTTCAGTTGCAGTTCCTTCCTAATTCCTTTTAATCATTGCAAATATTGCAAGCAAGATGGTGAGCTGTGCTGCTGGGGAGCGATCAGTGAGGTTAAATAAGGGAAATATTTTTATTAACTGCACAGGAACTTGAGCTCTCCCCTGGTTCCCCCAGCTCTGAACGGACCTACTCAGCTCCCGTGTTCGCAGCTGTCCCACCAAAGCACCGAAGTCTGTTCGATTCAGGCATGAGGAGCAAGAAGAGTGACAGAAGGATAGGGCTTGGTTCTTGCCAGGAGCATGACAGATACCTGCTTGTGTTACTGCCCACCAAAGATCTGTGTAGTGGAGACTCCATGGGAGCTAGGAGGGTTACATCTGCAGGGCCACACCAGCTTCAGGCATTTTTCCCATTTCTAAAACACTCTCTCTGTTTTAAGTTGGTTTTTGAAGATCTCTTGGCATCCAGGTGTGTCCTTGACACCATTCACTTCCATTTCTGCAAATCTGTCCCCTCCTTCCTGCTGACTTTATGTTTAAGAAGAGAGAATGCCAAAGTTACATACACACACTTGGGGAAGCTTTGACTCTGGATCTGAACTAAGTGGCTCATTCCTCTCTTAATTTCCCATGTTTAATTCAAAAGGAAACATTAAAATGGCAGGAGCTGAGCCAAGACAGGGAGGGTTCCTATGAAATAGTTTTTCTAACACTGTTACCATGGCAAAGAACTTCTTATCTTTTAATGTTGGTGCCCCGCACCCATCACAGCAGTATCTGAGCTGCTCAAGGTGAACCTCTTCCCATGGACATACGGGGCAGCTCCAGTTCGGACTCTGCTACAGTGCTGTGGGAAAAATGTTGTGTAATCCCAGTTGAGGGTTTTGCCAGCTGTGTTAGCACTGAGATCTTCCTTGCCATTTGTACCAAATATGTCCTACAAAACAGTTTGGGTTTCATTTTGTTTCTTTAAAAAAAAAAAACAACACAACAAACAAACACAAAAGAAAGAGCAAAACAGATGAGGAAAAAGGACATTAGCCTGCCTTTTTGTGTTGTAACTGGACAACGTCTGTGCATCAGCCTCAAGGATTTCGTGGTGTATTTTCCTTCCACTCAATTTAACTTCCTTCTTGCTCTAATTCTGAAATTACTCCCACATTGCACCGAATCCTTCCATTTTAGTTTCCATCTTGCTTTGTTCTTTCCTGATGCTGTTTGATCTGGGATCTCTGCTGTTCTTGTTACACTGGCGTCGAAAGACTTGGGTGTTTCTGCTGCTCAAAGCATTGCTTTCAAAATAACTGTCTGTTGCATCTGGGGACCAGGTACTGTGGTCTGAGAGCAAGCCACCAGTGTTGGCAATGAAGTGAGGGCAGAGATTTAGAGAGGTTTTGTCAGACATGGAGTTGCTGGAGTGTGTCCAGAGAAGGGCAGTGGAGCTGGGGAAGGGTCTGGAGCACAAGTCTGATGAGGAGCAGCTGAGGGAGCTGCGGGTGTTTAGCCTGAGAAAAGGAGGCTCAAGGGGGACCTTCTCTCTACAACTATCTGAAAGGTGCTTGTAGCCAGGTGGAGGGCATTCTCTTCTTCCCAGTAACAAGTGGTAGGACAAGAGAAAATTGCCTCAAATTGTGCCAGGGGAGGTTTAGATTGCATATTAGAAAAGGGTGGTCAAGCATTGGAACATGCTGTCAAGGCAAATGGTAGAGTCACCAAGTCACCATCCCTGAAAGTGCTCAGAAAACATGGAGGTATGCTTAGGGACATGGTTTATTGGTGGGCTTGGCAGTGTTGGGTTAATGGTTGGACTTGATGTTCTTAGAGGTCTTTTCCAACCTAAATGATTCTATGTATCATACAAGACAAATTGCCCATAGAGACAACGGCACCAAAATCCACATGCCCGTGAATAAGGGTGATCCAGCCAGTTGGTTTGGATTTCCATAAGTATTGTGGCAGAGGTCTTCACTAGAAACATTTGAAGAAACTGAGCATCTTGGACAGGAGTGTGGATTAGTGACCAGTGTACAGGCAGGGAATGGTGGGTAGGGAAAAAGGGCCAATTCCTACAGGGAGCGCTGTCACAAGTGGGCAAACCAGGGTCTGACTCTGAGCTTCACTCTGCTTTGAACAGGGAGTTGGATTGAAGACCTCAAAGGTCCTACCACTTGAAATTGTGACTGTGCAAGCTGTGCTGAACGTTATGACTCTGAGTGATTGCGTAATAATATGACAGATGAGATAAATACAATGCAGATAAAGTGAAGTGATGCATATGGGAAAAACCATATCAGAGTCCACGTGTGAAATTATAGACCCTGAGCTGGCCATTATCTCAGAGAAGAAAGATGTCAGGGTTTCTGTAGATGGTTCAATGAAAGTCTCAGATCAGTGTCTGGTAGTGCTCACAAATCAAGTCAGGAGTAAGGGAAAAAGGAATATTTAACAGAACAGAGCATCTGTTAGATAGATGCACCCACAACATGAATACTGTGTATTGTTCTCATCCTGTCAGCTCCAAAGGGACTAGGAAAGGTTCAGGAAAGAGCAGCAAGGGTCATCAAAGGTATGGGATGGCTTCCATACAACTGTTTGCTAAGGAGGATTGATCTTTTCCTTCTGGAAAAGAGTATGAAGAGATGATGGAGAACCAAAAACACATGTCGCAGAGGAGGTGAATAAAAATCTGTTGTCCTCTCTTCTAACACATGAACTGAGGAACCTCAAGGGAAGACAATAGGAGCCAAAGTTCAAACCACGCAAAAGGAGGAAAACTTATGTAGATGGGGGAGAAAACTTTGTGAAAGGATGTTGTGGGTACTCAAATTTGAGAGAGGTTCAGCTTACCAGACCAAATTAGTGGACAGAAAAGAACTATCATAGGCTGCTAAATACAGGGATGGCACATCTGGCTGAGGTCATGGAGGTGACAGCAGTTGGAGCCTGGCAGAATACTTGGGGAAATCCCTATGCCTGAGCTGTTTTTCTCCTCCCTCTGCATCTGCATATGGCTGCTGTGGGGTTTATGGAAGGGGTGAGCCCATCTTACTGTACATAAGGTCATGGACATCACTCCAGGGATGATCCTGTCTTTGTGTCCCTGTGGAGAAAAGAGAAGCTGAGACATGAGCATCCAAGAAACATTAAAAAATCTCCAACCCTAAGTTGCGTGTGATACTCTAAGAGGGATGAGGAGGATGGAGACTGATATGGAGGCAGGTGGCTGGGGGACATTGAGGCATTCCCATGATTGATATAGTATGAAAACTTAGACTGATGGATAGTCAGGCAACCTGAGGGGCCAGGATGGGTTTCAGATAAATGCCCGGCTCCAGTTTCCCATAGGCAATAGACTCTTGTGCATTAAAAACTGAATGACCATCAGCAATTTTGCAAGAAAATGGGGTCTAAGCCTGTCACACTCAGAAGATCTCTCTTTGAGCTGGACATGTGGATGCTGTGTGCCTAAAACTGAGTGTGGATGTACTGTTTTGCTGGATCATGATTGAAAAGCAATCCGCCCTTCTGCAGCAGGAACCACGTACTGTTGAGTTGTTTAGACACATACTGTTTAGTTTGAATTGTTTGAATTTTTCACATTGCACTAGAAATCTTTAAGAGTGAAGAAATAAATTGTGTAAGATATATTCAGGGCTCTGAACCAGGCTCTGGTTTGGTCTCTTTTGAGGGGGAGAGGTACCGTGATGGGGTGTTTAAGCAGGGACGAATTCTGCCTCCAGGTCTTGCTCCTCAACACCATCATGTTTTGCATGGGCTGGAAGTCACAATCAATGCTATTGGAGCACAAAACCCCACAAGGTTGTGATATACTTGCTCATACCTCCTTACTGCCTTATTCTGCAAGACCTTTGATGACATGGGAGCTGCTTCTGGGGAGCGAGTTACTCAAGATGAGTTACTGGGTGGCATGAGGGCTGCAGGTTTCTGGGAGAGAAACAGGGCCTCTGAGAAGCGAACTGAACAGCAGGCAGACATCCCAGGCTGTATCCTGCCATCACATTTTAAGCAGAGCTGCCCTGCTGAAATCAAGAGGCTTCGTGCTGCTTTCATCCCCATGGAGATCAGTGGGGGAGTTCTTCTTTCAAACCTGTTGGGACCATATGGCATTTTATCACTAGAGTTTCTATTTATGTTAAAAACTGCTAAGAAAATAACTTACAGTTGTTTTGTCATGCTTCAAGAAAGATAGTTTGTTTATATGGCCTAATTTTTAATTATTTCTTTTTCCCTGTTACCCTTTCTAGGTTCCCTGCTATTCTTATGGTCAAAAGTTGTCCAAACTGGCCATCTTGAGAATAGCCTGTAATTATATCCTTTCCCTGGCCAGACTAGCAGACCTGGATTACAGCGCTGACCACAGTAACATGAGCTTCTCTGAATGCGTGGAGCAGTGCACTAGGACCTTACAAGCAGAAGGAAGATCTAAAAAAAGGAAGGTATGTTACAACCTCCCCCCTTTACCCCGTAAATAACAGTAAAAGTTACAAAGGAGGGGAAAAAAAGCAAAAAAAAAAAAATTCCAAAGTGATTTCCTTCCTTTCCCAACCTCATGAAATTTTCCTTATTTTTTTTATCCCTTTCCTTTCTCTCTTGCTTTTTCTCCTCCATCTGTCTGATCTTGTAATAACCACATTCCTCCCTAATCAAAAGCTTTTCTCTCCTCCCCGTCCTCCGCGCTGGGCTCTTCCCCTCGTTAGTCGCCCATCGTGTGTTTCAACACAAGCGTGATCCTATTAAGAGTCATCTTGGGACTGTTTCTTGTTAAACCAAACCAACCTTGAGTCGCCTTTTGGAGCCCATAAAACACGGTCGCCCGCCTGTGTTTTCTGTTTTGTTTAATGTAACACTTATCTCTGAGAAAAATCACCCGACAACAAAAAAAAGGTAGCTAATGGAGACATTGTATGTATAAACACATTAGTAAGATGTATGACCTGAAGGACATGTGGGTATCTTGAGGAAACAACGCTAAATCTAATTACGCCTTGCATTCCTTTAGGTTACTTAACACTGAACCAATTAGGTGAAATCATCGTCAAGCGGCTGGAGGAGGAAGCAGAGCATTCTGCCAGTTTTCCTCTCAGAGAGTGACATGGGTGAATTAAAGGAGTGATTGATGTCTTTGTTCAGGCTTTTATGACAAAAGGAGTTTTGTAAACTTGAATTGAACTTCCCCCTGCTTTCTGGGCTTGCTTGTCAGGCGGGATAATAAATCAGCAGGATTTTAATGGATGAATGGGCAGCTAAGCCGGGGAGCAGGCTCCTTCCCCGGTGTTGTTAAGATCTGCTTCTGATTCGGGCAGGTTTCCTCACTTTTCCTCCTCTTTAGCCCAACAAATCATCCTGCAGCAATTCAGTTTATAAATAAACACAATAGCACACTCCCTGTCGCTTCCTCTCCCTGTCAGGGGCTGTATTTATGCCCCTGGAGCAGCCGTGCCAGGCGGAGATGCGGCACCGCTCGCCCACAGCCAACAGCACCACCTGGAACTGGGAGGTGTGGGGGGAGCTCCTGGGCACAGACCTAAATTTGGGTTTCATTGTGGAGTCTGTAGTGCTGCAGGCAGTGGTGTCCCAGGAACACTGATGTGATGCCACCAGCCCCAGGGCAAAGTGAGAGTTGGGGCTTGGGTCTCCTACCCAAGTTGAGATGGGGAAGAGGAAAAGCATCATCTTTGAGGCTTGGGCAGATTGCTGGTTGGGGCTTGGATCCCTTCTTCAAGTCAATATAGGGGAGAGGAAGGGGATGAACATCCTTTTTGAGGCTTTAGCAAATTGCTAGTTAGGTTTGGGGTCTTCTAAAGTGAAAATTGGTGGAAAGAGGAGGATGAGCATCCTTCATGGGGCTTCAGCACATTTCTGGGCTGATATTCAGGCTTTGGGTGCCCAGTGGGCTGAGGCACGTTGTCTTGGCTTATGTCAACCAGTGCGAGCTGAAAGACAGAAAACAGAGCCAGATTTTAAACAGCTCCAAATCCCAGGGTGTTCACATCTGAGGGTTAGGGCTGGGCCCATCCTTAATTAAAAAAATAAATTAAGAATTAAAAGCCTTCTATTTATGGAGTTTGTTCTCTCAAGTTCTCTCCAGAGCGGATGCATGGAGAGGAGCCCTGAGCCCATCGAGAGCGTGTGAACAATGAAACTCTCACGCGGCATCAGCCCATCCCACCTCCCAACAGGCCACTGCCAACCCACAGAAACGGCGTCACCAGGAGAAAATCTGCCTTTTCTCCACATTCTTGAAGAACACACACCCTAACCTTTCTCCATCTCTGAAAACAAAGCCAGGCTTTGTACCTGAGGCTGGATCTTAATCCCAGCTCTGCCTTACTTTTGCTGGAAATTCTCACAAAATCATTTCTGCAGTTTCAGAAAGTCCAAGTTTAGGGCAGTCCCAGAGCATGTCGATTCCCTTGGGGATGATAAGTATAATTTTATTTCCAGCATTATTTGCTCAGGTGATGGCAAGAGCACATTCGGGTGATGATGAAGCAAAAACCAGCAGGTACCACTAAGTAATTCTGATAATTCCCAGTAGACAGGAGTGGTAATGTAAAGCTTTAGGTTCAGAGGACTAATCTTGCCATCTCCCTTTCTCCTTGAGCCAAGCAAATCAATAGCATCATGAGCACAAGGGAGGAAAGGACTGTTGTCAGAGGGAAATTACAGATCTGGGATGGCTGTGCAGAGACGATCCAAGCTCTGGTTGTCAGGTGGTGTGAAGGGATGTCTCTCCTGGGGGGTCTCACGCAGGCGGCTGGATGGGGATACAATGGCTTGGCCCAAAAACACTACGCCCTCATTAATGTTGAAATCGGCACGTTTTTGTAAGCTCTGCGTGTTTTTAATCAGGTTTCTGAAAGCACTGCTCACTGAGCAGTTCCTCTAAATTAGTGACTTTGGGGTGGTTGTTATTTTGTTGTTGTTGGGTTTTCTTAGTTTCCTTTTATATTCTCTCTTTAAAAAAATCGTGGCAAGCCTGAGCAGAGACCTCTGCTCCTTGGGCTCCACCACGGGGTCCCCAACACCCTTATCTCCTGTCATCTCCATTTTACTGTGTCTCTGCCTCCCTCATTCACTCACTCTCTCAGCTCTCTGTTTGTGATGTGCTGTGGCACCGTGAGTTTTTCGCACAAAAAAGTAGCTGTTTGGGGTTTGTTTTGGCAGGCAGGGACTCCAGATGTTGCATTTTCGGGATCGTGCTTTTTTGCCTTTTGCTTTGTTTTTGAGGGCGAATTATCCAGTGTCCCTAATGTTAGGTTGTTGTTCAAACTTTGCTGTTGCAATAGGAAATTTACTGAGTAATTTCCCCACACACACGCCATTTTGTTAATTAGAAAGGTTGGCTTTAGTCTTTCAAACTTCACTAGAAAAAAAAATCCCCTTTTCAGTCCTAACTACAATTACAAGGTGATTTTAGTTGTTGCAATTGAGACTTGACTGAGGGTGTTTGGTGATGCGAGATCTCATTTATAAGCAACAAAAGAAGCTTCAAATACCTTTTTCTCTTTTTTTTTTTTTTAAAAAAAGCTGCCTGTTGGAGTGGGGGGTTGAATTCTGATGATAGTTTTCATTTTTTAAAGCTGCCTCTTGTTTGGTTGTACAAGTAATCTGGACTAAGCCTTGCCCTTCACCATGCGCTGAAGTGACACCACATCGGAGATTTGGGTTGCGACACCCAGAGGAGAGCCCCAAGTCCTGCTGGGGCTACACTGATGTCCTGGGGAAAGAGGGGGGAACTGCCTTCAGCTCCATTCAGGAGCATCCCCACAGCGCTGTGGATGCAACAGCAAAAGGAGTTGATCAGAAAAGGGAGTCCAGGTTTCCTTATCCCTGATTACATGGTTTCTGCACAGGACATAGATACAGAGTGGCTAGAGGTTGTCTGAAAACCTTGCATGGGTTCTGCAGTGTTTGGGGTCCAGCTTGCTGGTCGTACAGTCTCTTCCCTCGTGCAGGAGGGCAGTGTGACTGCTCAGGGTTGGGTTAGGGCTGTAGGGTGCATAGCCAGGGGCTCTCCCTGGAGACTGGGGTTTGTGGGGGTGCAGACCTGTGCATTGCAGCCCCATAGGATCCAGTCCCAAGGCTATGGGGCAGACCTTACTTCCCCAGCAGGCAGCACAGACACAGCCCTTCAGTCTACCCAGGGCAGGATCCAACCGCTAATAAATACCCCGAACAGCACTGAAAACCCCAAACGCCCATCACAAGCTTCATTTTCTTTCCCTTCCCCTCCCCTCCTTGCTCTTGATTAGCCCCCGTGCTAGGCAGCAACATCGCCGCGGCCATGGGAGCTCAGCCGGAGCAGGGAGGCATGGGTGAGGGATTTTTTTTTTCTGCTTCATCCTCCCCCCGTCCCGGCTCTTCTGGCAGTCGCAGACTCCAGATGTTCGGAGCGCGAGCTGGGAAGTCCTGCTGGCGCCACTTGGGGCAGAGGGCAGGGGAAAGGCACGCGAGCTGGAACCCGGAGTACTCAGTCACTGCAGGACTTGGCGCATTCCCCAGCTCGCTGCTGGCACATTCCCCAGCTCTCTCCTGGCCATCTGTTCCAAAAAAACACTTTCAGAACCTCATCATCACTCAGGATACAACACTGCGAGCAGCTGTTAGCGAGGCAGAAGGGGAAAAAAAAAAAGAAACACACACACATTAAAAAAAACCCAAAACCATGCGAAAGGTCTCTTTGTGAGAGAGGAAACTGGGTTATGAATAACAGGCGAGCAGTTGGAGCTCAATAAAAGTTTTCGGCTGGAATTCAGTTTCTTGTTTGTGTGCCTGTGTGTGTGGATGAGCACAGACGCAAGGAATTAAAAATTAAAAATACGCTTCATAGATATATATATATAGATAGATACATATATTTTCCCAGATAATTAAATGATTTAGAAGCATATATAGAACGAAAGCCTATCTCTTTGTTGCAGTCTGCTGCACTAAAAGGGCTGACATTATGTATATAATTATTGCATTATATAAAATATTTTTTGTGGTGTTGTGCCACGCCTTGATGCTGCCTCACTGTTACTTTCCTAAAAGCAGAGCTCCCGCTGTAGGTTAACACTTATTCGCACTGAAAAAATTGACAGGAGGGTGTTCTGCAGGCATATTTACTTGCAGGAGTGAACAAGCTAAGGGTTTATATTATAAAAGAGAAACGGTAGTGGCAGCCTTGATTTGTATAGCACTGAAACCATTTGCTTGGAGCATATTTTTTTGATAACACTGTATCATGACTCATGATTTATTTAGACAGAGCCCTGAGATAAAGCCACAGCTCCCACCCCCTGGTTTGCACAGATGATCCTGGCTGCCGGGGCTTGCTGTTATTGATCATCTGATATTGATTATGAGGACCACTCAGAGCCAGCACAGTAAAACCTTGATGATCTGTATGGCATTTCTTCCTTGCGGCTCCCCGTCCTGTGTGTGGAGGGGGGTCTCATAATGAGGTTCGACCTCCCTTTCCCTGCAGTTTGACTTAGCAGAGGTTCCTCTTTAAAAATAGCTTCATTTCCCTGCTAGGACTTGCTGGCGGGAGCGGGCAGCCAGCCAGTCTGCTTCCCCACGTCTGACAGCTCCGCAGGCTCCGGGGAGGAGCTGGACCACAGGAGAGCACCGGCCCACTCCGAGCTGTCTGTCCATCTGCCACGGGACAGCGGGATGGCAGCATCTCTGGGGGGACAGGGAGGTCCTGGATCTGCCTGGCCAGGAGTTATCCCTGCCCCATGCTGGCTGGAGATTGACACACCCAGAGACCTGCTTAAGAACAAGGCAGTGAGAGGGTAATGAGCTTCATTTGCTTGTTGCTTGCATTTTATATATCCCTGCAACCCCAAACAGCAATTGCAGGTGGGGCACGGGTGCTAAGGCTTGTGGTGAGTTCACCCAACGCTGGACAGGGAGGCAGCAGTAGCTGTGTGCATCCCCAAGGGCATGGCACACCCTGCATTGAGCCATGGAGGGGTTGAGCATCAGTACCCCAGAGAGCAGGGCTGAAAGCTTTTCCTTGCAAAAGGATGTGATGTGGGACTCCCTTGTTGCATGACAGCACCCAAAAGCCCCTTTTCTTTAAGGGATATTGGAGCAGCCACATCACAGCACACAAAGACTGGGGCCAGAGATTTGCTCCCATGGTGGGAGCAGGGTCCCAGCATAGGGTCTTTTCCCTTTATGGCACGGGTGTTACCAAGAATAGGTTAAGATTCACCCCACAGATATTGGGTAGCTTCAGCAAAAGGAAAATGTGAGTAGAGGAGACAGGAGAAACCATGGAACAAGGGTTGACTCAGTTCCAGGAGTGCTTTGATTTATAGAGGTTGAAATGCTCTGGGATGCTGCAAACTCACCAAGGTCATTGGGCCAGTTGTCAAATTCAAGAGCCATGGGAGTTCTGATATTACTAGTTTAAAGCAGACCCAGGCTAATAAATCTGTCTTCAGAGCTCCTGGCTGGAGTGGAAAAGGGTGGAGGGAGAAAGAAAGGAGCCTTTTCCCACTAAGCATAACGCATGGCCAGTGTTGGGCAGTGCCTGGGGACCAATCAAGTGAGGTGTGCTGAGCATTTCCATCGCGCTGCAGAGGGATCTCTCTATTCCCCTTCCCATTTCCTTCACCTGGAAGGAACAACACGACTGCCCTTACCTGCCCTTGACTGGTTTGTACATATTCCCTCTTGCCCCCCATGGCTGATCTTCCCCAGTTGCAGAGACTTCAGAGAGGAGACTTGCCACTGAGACTCCTCTTCCTAAAATCATCCTGCTTCCCAAACCGCACCAATGCTTCTGAGCAGCACTGAGCACCCTGAGCTGAAGGGTAGGGTCTCTCCAAACAAATGGAGAAGGTTTTGACGGCAATCCCGGGTCCTGTTTGTCCAGCACTTTAAAGGGCACCAGAAGCCTGTGACTCTGGTGGCTTTGGCTTAGGACAAGAGGCTGCTACTGCTGGGTAGTTCATTCCTGCAGTGAGAAAAGTTTTGCTCGCTGAGACTGCTGTTCCAGATGAGAACAGTGCGGATTTGTCTCTCTGCTGTCTTTTAATATTAATGAGAGTGGTTATTGCTTCCCTTCTTTTTCTTCTTTTACATTTTCTTTCCATGTGGGATAAATTACACAACTGACTTTTCTATTGCAGGTTATTAATATATATTATTTATTGTTGGAAAATAGGAGGTTCCCAAAAGAAACATTCGCAATACACATTCTCCCACCTAAACCTCATTTATTCAAAATCCCAAATCCCAATTAAGGCCTTGAATTAGGGCAATAGGTTCTTCATCTTCTGCACTGAGCAGCACTAGGTAGGGTCATACAGTCTACAGAGACACCTCATTGTTGATCATAATTGCAATAACAAGCTCTGTGTTCAGATTTGGCTCATGCCAGATGTGAAGAGCTCATTATTGCTTACATAGGAGAGCAACTGATACAGGCTGGGACCAATGGATTGATTTTATCCAAGGACTTTGTAATTGCTGGGATGTGCTGGGTTGCAGCTCCATCCTGTCCTCCAGCAGAGCCTCTTCCACTGTATCCAGGTGTGCTGACCCCAACTCCAGGAGTCCAGGGTCTAGCAGACCACCAGCATTTACTGCATGGAGGATGCCCTAAATATTTTCAGTGAAATACTCTTATCAAGGGAAACCCTGATGGTCCTGGGGCGGTCCTGTGCTTCCCAGGGTCTGCACTTGGCAGGAGGGAGTGGAAAGGTGGATTTTGGGTTCCCCCGGCACCTTAACCTGATGTGGATGCTCAGCTGTGATGGTTGATCTCACAGCTGCTGCCCTAATGATAGTCATAAAATAAATAAAAACAAATAAAAACCCAGTATGTTACTAATATCTTGTACCTTAATGTTACGATATCTAGTGATGGAGAGACCGTACGGAAACAAAACAGATGGAGTTAAAAAGTGGTTTTCAGGCCAAGCTTTAAGGAGTTTGACCTTTTAAGGCTGTCAGAAAGATTGCTGAACTGTCCAGCAAATGGGTGACCATGTCCGAAGGACCTTCAGAAGCCATAGTGCACACTGAAGGGCTCTTAAATGCACTGGCAAAAAGCAAGAAACAGTGGTTGCACTTGGTAAACAGGATCTCATTTCCAAGCTTCTAATTCCTAAGTTACTTAAACGAGGATTTAGGAGCCCACATGATGAAGGCAGTTTGGACAACAGAGATGTGATCTTGTGAAATCCTCAGACACTGAGGATTTTCCTCTCTTTTGAATTATGCTAACAATTGTTTGTGGGATATTCATGGGGCTTATTTTGATGTCAAAGGGGGTTTAGATGAGGTTTTCCTTCTCTGAAGCTGCCATGGTTTGGAGTTGAGCATTTTCCAGTGGACCTGACTGCAATATTCTGTAGCCCAGTGCAGTTATCCAAGTTCATCTGCCACAGCTGGGACTCACAGGGGACATGCAGGCTTGTGGGGCAGATTGCAGTCACACAGGCTCAGCAGCCATGCATGCAGAAAAGTAAATACAATAGCTAAAATACACAAATAAAGCCCATTTCCTGCACAAACCCAGTTTGTTGCAAGTCCTTTGCTTTCTGACATCAGATTCTGAAACTGAAAACAGACCAAAAGGCTGCAGGTCTTATCAAAAGCAGGTATTTTCCCCTCACTTTTTTTTTTCTTACAGCAGGAGTTGGAGCCAACACCTAATTACCATGTTGTTTTTCCTCCCTAAACCTTCCTCACCCCCTCTGTCTGCTGGTCCCTCTCCTCTATGTGGTCTCTGGCCACCATTGTGGCACCTACAGATGGTTCCTCTGTGAGCCCAGCTCTTGAAAATCACAGATCCATGGCCAGCAGTCCCTGAGGATGCCCCAGTGTGCATCAGCAACAGTTGTCCATGCAAGGAGCCGACAGGACACCATGTGTTTGCTGTTCTGATGGTGCATCTTTCTCTTTCCAGGAGTAATAACCAGGAAGGGAGGACTGAGAAGAACTTCCAGCCAGAGTTACATCTGGTCTTGGCAGAGGTTGCACGATCCAGATGAAGACTGCAAGCAGCTTTTTTGCAGAGACCCCTTTTGGAGATGATGATTGGCCAAGGAACTTTCTTAATCTCTGGAACAGAAAGGAAAAAAGGAAAACAAAAGGCAAAAGGACAGGGATGCTTCTTATTGTCGTTAAGCCAGCCACCTTTTAGTACGTGCAATTTATTTAGCACTTTTCCCTTTGCTTAACTGGGAAATGTTACCCTCTCAGCTCATGTGTACAGTAATTTTTTGTTGTTGTTGTTGCTGTTGTGCCAAAGATTTGATGGAGCTTCTGCACTGTGTCTGATTTTTGCCTTAATGTTAAATCTTTGAGCCAAAGAAAAGTCAGAGGTGCCATTCAGATCGTGGTGAGCAGGCCAGCCAGCTGTCGGTGACAAAGCCCAAATTCGGAACCCTTCTATGAGTTGCCTCTTATTTCTTCTGCCTGCACTTCCCTGCCTGCAACCCTGGAGCCAGCATTTGGTATGGGCAAGAGCTGGGACAACACCAAACCATGCTTCGGCGTTCAGGTTTGCCTATTCCTTTGAGCTACTCTGTAGTTCTGCCTTTGGGACAATTTCCTGACGTTCCTGCCTGTGCAACACCTCTGCAGGGTAGAAATACTGACACGAAGTGAGAGCTGAAACAGGAGCTATGAATTTATTTTTTTTTAATAAAGGAATAAAATTAAACAAGCAAAAGAAAAGTGCCATGTAAAGCAAAGTAAAAATATCATAAGGAAGTTCAGCTAGGCAGAACAAAATGCAGCAAAACGATTCAGACAGCTTTTCATGTTTGTGAAGTTGTTTTTTCTGTGGGGTTTTTCAAGTGATCGGAAACCCATGTAATGCAAAAGCATTTGAATCCTATACTGTACCTTTCACTTCAAATTGAAGTAAAAAGAAGAAAAGAAAAGATGGAGAAACATTTGCTTGGAGTAAGCAGACTTTATAGGTAATGCAGTTTGTATGCAAGACATCTGCTAATGATGGGGTTACAGAGCTATGTGTTCAAGTGAAAAAAAATATGGGTTTCCAAACCAAGGAGATAAACATGTTTTGTTTCCCACTCAAAGGGAAACATTATTTGTGAGGCCAGATAGACATCCTGGCTACATCAGCATGAATCATGTTCCTGGGTGTCTGACTTACTCCAGTGTGGATCTGGCTGGTCATCGCTAGTCACTGGGGTGGGCGTGGGGCTGGGGTGGGCAAGAATTACTGGGCAAGGGAGGGAATAGCCTTTGTTTTACTGACATGTATATACAAAACTTGAACAACTCCGTGCCTGCCTGTTTGTTTCCCAAGCTGAGCAATTGGTAGGTGAGCATCAAGCTGGGGAGCTGCTATGCAAAACCTGAGCTTGCCGGAGCAGAGTCTGGGTCTGGTGTGCCAGGCTGCTCACTGCCAAGTCCCCTGGCTCCTGATGAGCTCAAGATGTCTTCTACCTGATTCTGGCGCATATGGGACAGCTGTGTCCAGGCCCTCTCCCAGGAGCTCATTATACCACTTACCCCTCCACTCTCACTGCTGGTCATTATTAGCAGCCCAATAAAATACATTTTTTAGATTGTCATTTGTATTTCTTTATTAAAGCACAGTTTTTAACCATGTCTTTCATTATAGACATTAAAGTCAGCTTTTTAGTTTATAATGGGGAGAGGAGCTGAGCTCATGGACTGCAGGAAACGCTCCAGGGCTGTTTGCACCCATGTCAAAGGGTTAGCTTTAATGTGCAATTGTTTTCAAGAACCAGCAAGCAACTGGACCTCGTGTGTGTGGCCCAGCCAGAGAAAACACTGAGAGAAAGAGAATTGGAAGGCAGTAGAAAAGAACCCCAGCCTCCTAAGATGGCCTAAAGGAGGAACTGCACGTTTTGTGGGGGCTATGCTGCAGTTCTCCCATCTGGGTTTTGAGCAAAAGCAATGAGGACAACCCCAAGTTATCCTGGTATGCACAGGCTAAGGAAACCCTGTGGCGATTTCTTTCTTTGAGCAGAGTGAAACATTCACCAAGCATTTTTAATTTAAGAAACACCATCATATTTTAGTTACGAGTTCTGCAGTGGCTCTCAGTTTGAGAGAGTTAATAATTATCAGTAAGGCAAGGTCTGCAGGGAGAGTCAGTGATACAAGATGGGGTTTTTTTCTTCCAATCCCTGTTATAGATAAAGAATTTACTGCAAATAATGTAATCAAAAGCTGGGCAGCATCATCAGGTTGCAATTGGGGCTTTAGGTCATGCAGTATTTTTTGTCCCTCGGATTAGGGAAACATTAACTTTTGGGATCAAGTTGCTCATCTGCAAATTCACAGGTACACTTTCCTTAAAAATTCCCTGCTATTCCCACTCTCCAGTAAATGCTGGCAGAAAGACAATCCTTAAAAAAATAAATTGGCTTACCTGGTTTAAGTGAGCAAGTCTCTGCAAGAGGCTGTGTGGATGCTTTTGTGTGGCAGGGGGAGGTCAGGTGAGGCAAGAGGAGCAGCAATGCCACCCCTACCTGCCCTGTCCATCCAGCCCAGCTCCACCAACCCACTCTGATAACAGCAAGAAGGATAAATGTTTACCAAAGGGTAGCAAACATGAGTTTGAATATCGTCATGGAGGTACACTTTACCTTCCTGGCCAGGCATGGACCAGCGTCAGCCGCACGACAGAGCTGACCTTGCGTCACTCATCCCCAGCAAACACGCTGAGCGATCACTCTCCTCTGCAGATAACAGGGGAACGATGTTTGTTATCCTGTTGGAAAAGCAAAACAGCCCTCGTGCTGTCACCTCCCAGGGTCAGCAGAGCCAAAACCTTTGCTTCTGGTTGGCATCAACCCCTGGCTCCATGTTGTGGATGGCAGGACACGGGAGTCCTGGTAACACAGGCACCACAAAGGATGACCATTCCCCTCAGCTGACCATGACCCACCATGAGACAGAGGGGAGATGATATTCATTTCATAAAGGGGATGCTGAGAGGCCAGTGGGATTTATTTGGGTTTTTCCTAGATGCTGAATGCCATATAAAAACAGAAATAACACACCAAAACAGTAACATTGCCTGGATGTAAAGCACTACCCGGTTGCTCATACGGCATCCATTGCACAGATGCCAGCTGTGAGGGGTGAAGGGCAACAGCATTTCCCCTTACTTCTGATCTAACAATTGCTGAAGGAATTTAGTGGCCAAGGAGATACCAAAGTCAAGGACCAAGGTGAGGATCATATAACTGTGACAACACTGCCAGACTTGTTCGAAGTACGGCACAGGATTTGCAGCAGCAGTCACCACCCACCTGCTTGTTAAATAACTGTCCTCACAGCTGCCAAGTCCTTCTTGCAGAAGTTCTGTCCTGCACAGACACCTCTAAATGCAAACACTTTCAAACCAGGTTTTAGATTACCTCTTATAAAACCCTGTAAGTTGCCAGGGATTGAAATGCTGTCTACGAACTCAAAAATCATGTGTACAATAATCTGCCCCATAGAGACAGGTTTATTTCTTTTGGAGGTTTACTGTTGCTCGTGGGTGATAGGATGAGTGAAAATGCAGGAAAGCAATAATAACTTTCTACCCATTTCAAGCACTGAGCTCAAAGTAACTTTCAGTGTTGAAAGAAGCCATTAGGACCCGAGGCAACAGCATGAAGCTGTGTCAGGGGAGGTTTAGGGTTGGATATCAGGAAAATGTTCTTCACCCAAAGAGTGACTGGGCACTGGCTCCCAAGGGAAGTGGTCATGGCACCAAGGGTGGTCATGGCACTGCCAGAGTTCAAGGAGCGTTTGGACAATGCTGTCAGACACATCGTGTTATTTTTGGGGTTGTCCTGTGCAGGGCCAGGAGTTGGACTTTGATGATTCTTGTGGGTCCCCGTCAATTCAGAATATTGTATAGTTAGATTTGTAGACCTCTGTAGACCAACACAACCACATTTGCACAACAACCCTCGCCAGGCTCAGCTGAGCACCTCCTCCCTCTGCCCTACATCAACAGAAATACTCCCACCCAGGCAGACCCATCAGTATTTGCATAAGTGGGTAAAATCACTTTTGGCAAGCTGGTTTTGGCTCCCGTGGTTCCTGCTCATCATCTCTGCTCTAATTGGGATATTTCCCTATGAAAATAGGATGGCACAGAGTCTTTGGTCCAAACCAAGTTGGCCAAGTGCAAACTAGGTCGTGCTGGTAACGTTATCCCACCCATGTGCCCCTGAGGATATGCCTCAGGACAGACCCCAGCCTACGTGTTTTCTCCTCTCATTGTTACTTTGAGGTGCTCTGGAGGTGTGAACAAAATGAAGGTGGCTGACTCTCATCCTGCTGCTGTGGAAAAATGGGGCTCAACATTGTAAATCCAGGTTAGTGTTGGCAAAAATGCTGGTGGGCTGCTGCAGACAGAGCCCAGAAAACAGGTTAACCTGTCAGCAAAGGAAACAAATTTCAGCCTAAACCGTGCAGCAGATATAAATATGTAGATGTTGAAACAGAAGTCACCACCTTAACTTTTTGATATAGTGGTGTAGGAAAAAGAAATCTCCATTTCTTCTACCCTCCACCTAGCTGCCCTCCATGCCAAGGGCTGAGATGATGCATCTTGCAGAGCCAGGATGGCAGTGCTTAATCAACCCATGAACCAATGTGCATCAACCCAAATCCCTCACAGAGCTGCATGCGAAGGTCAGGAACACTTGAACATTTTCTGTGTCCTTAATCCACACCCAGGGCTATCTGACAGATGACAGCACTTACACTTTCCCCCTACGAGCTACCTGCATTTGGCAGGGATCAGCAGTCACCTTCCAGGGGAGGTTTACAGTGTCTCAAAGCACTTTCAGTACAAATCTTGGGCTGAGCCCAGCTCTTCCAAACTGCACCATGTGCACACCTCACCTGGTGACCTGCTGCCCCAACTCTGCTTGTAGTTGCATTTATAGGATTCCTTCACTCCCTCTGCAGCTCTGGGATCTGGAAAACCATCTCCCCCTCCCAAAACTGACTAGGAGATCCATCATCTAAAACAGACAATGTGGATCTCTCTTCCTGGGTGGTTGCTGTAACAAATACAATTGTCATATATAACCTATACAGAGAGGGTTTTCCACCTTGATTTTTGGGTGTGATATTTCATGAACTCAACTCCCAGTTGAAGTTTCCTTACTCCTGCCCTGCTACGTGTTGTCATGGCACCAGATACACTGCAGCTGTAAGATGTGTATTGTCATAATTAGTAATTGTATTCGTACATAAAAGTATCAGCACAGTAACATGAATGATTCGTGTAATGATATATTTGCTGTTATTAAGTCCTAATATGCCTGTAATTACATACTATGCCCTATATAATAAGCTGGAATTGCTGTGTAAATTCTGGGCAATTACAGAAAACTATGCTACAAACAAGTCCCCCTAGACCAAGTTCAGCATTCACTACCAGGAAATAACTATTATTAAAGGCTCTGCAATGGACAAACCAATAGACTAAAAGCCAGA
Source organism: Sakesphorus luctuosus (assembly GCA_013396695.1). Classification (NCBI taxonomy): domain Eukaryota; kingdom Metazoa; phylum Chordata; class Aves; order Passeriformes; family Thamnophilidae; genus Sakesphorus; species Sakesphorus luctuosus. The sequence continues at coordinate 170,754 of VWZD01002786.1, read as the reverse complement.
AGCCTTCTGAATATGTAGCAGTAATGAAGGAGAACAAATAACCACTTCAGGGAAACAAGAGAAGTACCAGTTCAGGTAGTTTTACCCCTGGGGAATATTTCTTCTAACTCTGATTTCAGGAATACTCCAGGAAATACCCAAGGAACCTCCAGTGGGTGAAATGTAAGCTGCAAGTAGCACAAACTCATTCAGATGCAACTATTTCAAAGGATTTAGAAGGTATGCTCATCATTAAAAAAGGAAAGTTAAAATGCTCTCATCTAGATTAAAAGTTTGCCAGAGGTCATTACATCTCGATGCATAGTCAGGCTTTTCTAAATTGTCTGGAAACATTGACATTGATTAAAAGTTATCCTCTCCTTCCCAGATCTAAGAGCTTTTCCACATTTCAATGCCTTTTTTTTTTGTAAAGTTTATCCTTCCCCTCCTCACTGCAGTATCTGTACATCTTCCATCTAAAATCAATAGCCATAGAAAGGTCCCCTGTGGGCTTCTTGCAGTTGTGAGCATTTCTCCCAAGGATGGGACATGATGGGAAGAAATGAGATCAGCCATTTTTATGGCCAAGAGAACAGTTATGGGCTTTGAAGGCTTTCTCATGGTCATGAACCTCAGAACAACTTCTAATTGTTTTAATTTCACTGCAGCCTCCCAGCTTCGTCATCTATGCTGCCAACTTCTATTAAGGTTCCATTAAAAGGCAATGAAACACAGGGCTTTTTACAATACCCTTGACAGAACAATTTCCCTTTCTGGATGCAGTAAAAATTTTCAGCCAAAAATACAACTTTTTGGTAAAAAAAAAGAAAAAGAAAAACAGGAGAGAGCGAGAAAGAGAGACAATTTCAAGCAGATCAAAAGATTTCATAAAATGTTGTCAGATTATTTGAGCCAGAAGAAACAGTCTTGAAAATGCTAATTTTCAAAGCAAACATGGATTTTTTTCCCCCTCTGCCTATCATAATTACATTTGTTTCCACTTGCTTATGAAAAGCCTTAGATATCAGACAATATTTCATTTTGTGTAGAGCTAAGTGTTTTGTTCAGATCAAAATACTTTCCGCAACACCTCATCATTGATAGCTGTTTGATAATTGAACTTTCCTGTTATTAATTGTAGCTTTTCATTTAAGGATCCTACATTTCTTCACTTTAAGTGTAACTACACTTAGCAACAGAAAGAAGGACAATTGCTGCCCTCAGATATAACTGGGTGAATTCAAGCAAATCCTGACAGAAGCAAAATGTGTTATGAAAGGTAAGGAGTATAAAACTCAACCCCAAGTTTCACATAGAATAAGCCTGCCCAAGACAGTCTTTTAAAAGTTTTAACCCACAGCTCACCAATAATTTATAAACACTGTGTCCTTTCATATCAATATTGAAATGACAAGTGTGATTTGGGGGCATCCATGCATGTGCTTTATCTTCCTGAAGTTTATGGGATTTCTCATGGCATTAAGCACAAGAAACCAGTTTGGTGTCCCAGTGACTCTGTGTCTGGGATGGGGTTTGTGCAATGAGAGGTCATGTAGCTTCACATATTGGTAGATACTCAAATCAAGTTCCTGTCCCCAGGAGCATCGCTGATGTGGCACATTGCAAATCACAGAAAATCATAGAATCATTCAGGTTGGAGAAGACTTGGAAGATCATCAAGTCCAACTTTTGACCTAATACCAACACAAGCCATATCACAAAATGCCATATCCATTAGTTTTTCAAGAACTTCTAGGGATGGTGACTCCATCTCTTTCCTGGGGAGGCTGTTCCAATTCTTAACCACTCTCTCAGTGTAGATTTTTTTCCTAATATACTGGCCCCCATCCCACATATGTAAGAGTGTAAACCACAAGCCTAAGTGTAGGGATCTTTGCAACGAAGCATAAGATCCCACTGCTCTATCCCTTTCATGATACGCATTGTAATAGCACATAACTCGTGAATTACACCATAAATCACTCCTGGGGTTGCTGTATGGAGGAAAGCAAGGGAGTTGTTTTGGAAAAAGCCTGAGAGGGCTGAAAGTGAGACAAGTTGGCAAGACCCATGGACAGCCTTGAGCCAGCAGAAGAGAAAGAGACTGTGGGGTGAGCAGGGCCCTGAGCAGCCAAGGCTGACACGGTGAGAGCTGTGATGATCTGAGATCCCCACCACATCGGCAGCACACTTGTTAGAGCAACCATGGGACTGACACAAAGTACTGAAAGGGTGTTCCTTGAAAAAGCAATGCCTCCTTGGTGAGGAGAACAGAGAGGATCCTGCACAAAAATACAGTTTAATGGTTGTGAGTCCTTCATAAAACAGTTTTCTAAAAGCTAAATGAAGATTGGAGATAAGAATCTTCATTCTGGAATCTTCTAAATTCTCTACAATGGAGTTAATAGCCACAGGGTGCTTTATAGACATATACTACCGCTCCACTTCAACAATGACCTGAGTTTTACAGACTGCACATTTGCAGGTCTACAATTCAAATCTAACTGCTGTGACCCCACATAAAATAATAATAATCAACTATCAATAATATGTTGGGAACTAGGGGGAAAATAAAGGGAAAATGTTCATTCTTAATAAAAACTGGTGCTGACGGTCAGGAAATTGAACCTTCTGCTAGCATTAGTTACAGGAGCCAAAAACATTGCTGCTGCATGTTTCTGGGGAGCATATGCTTTAAATGTTTGAAAGACACTCTTCTATATCAAGTCAGAGACATGGAGAATAAAGGCAGAAATCATAAAGATTTCCTTTTCCTCTGGTAGCTAATCAGTCCAGAGAGCTGTCTTCATCCCAGCCTGTCTCCTCCCTGCATCCCCAGGATGCAATCTGATGTGCAGTTAGCTGGTGTTTCCCTAATGAATCAAACCATTTGCTCCAGAAATACAAGATGCAGGGCCAATATTTTCAAAAGCTGCCTTTAAAACTCTGGCAGCAGTTTAGTGTGGTCATGTTTCTGAGTGTGAAGTTCTTCATGTATGAATGCTTGCACTCAGGATTTATTTGCTTGGACTGCATTCACATCCGTGCGGGCAGTGTGACCATGAACCTAAAGTTTTCCATGTGCTATCTACTAGATGGGGGAAAATGGGTTTAAAGGATTAGAAACCAGGTAAGGACTGGAAATCTGATAAGGACTTGCAGTTCCAGGGTGGTCTTTAGGGCTGTAGGGCAGTCAGTGAGTTAGAGGAAAGGAGAAAAAAGAATTACAAACCCAGCAGTTCTGCTGCATTCACTATTATCTTTCTTTTCTTGTACTTCACTAAGTAGGGGAGAAGGGCCTTTCAGTGCACATCTGGGAGCACAGCAGCACAAAGCACAGTGCAAACATCCCAGAGGTGGCCTCAGACCTGGAAATGGTCTGGCCACATCAGCATCATCCAGAATCAAGACTAATTAGCCCTTGTGGGAGCACATCTGCTCCAGGTATGCAATGGTAACATGACATGAGACTGCAATCAGGACCTGAATGAGGACCTGCCATCTGGGGGTACTAACCCTTGCTGCCTTTGCCTGGGGACCCCTTTACACACCCCTGCCTCACACCTCATCTGTTATCCACTGTGCTTAAAAAGGAATGGCCACAGCTGAAACAGAAAGATGTTTGCAACGTGTATTTTTGAACATTCAGTGATGTGGCTCTCTCAGATGCACAGGGCAGGACCACACCGTACTGTGCAAACCAGGAAGATGCCACTTGCTCCAGCTTACACACAGATCTGCCCCAGTCTACTCTCAAAACTGCCCCAGCTTTGTATTACCCCCATCTTTAGCTTCTCCTAGTTTTAAAGAACAGCTAAATTTAATAGTGAAATAAAACCAGTAAGAGTCCTGCGGCTTTTACGAAGGATAGTGTGCTTGCTCAGGAAGCGTGAAATTAAAAGCTCTCGAGCGTGCATTTGCCCAGCTCCACATCACATGTACCTTGTCAGCTCTGCAACAGGCCAGGAGCTCACTCACTAATTCGCTCCATGGCCTCATCCTGCAAACATGCACCCCTGCAAGCGAGACTTACTCATGGAAACACTATGCCTGCATTCCCAATAGCGAGTGGCTCGGGAGGAACCTGCTCCCTGGGCTGCCCTGGGGACATGGCTCCCACTGTCCAAGCCGTCAGCCTGTCACCATCGGGAGGGCTCCAGCAGCACAGCAAGCCACCAAGCCTGGCTAAGAGATCCCACATGCTCTGAAGGATACCCTCTGGCCATGATAAGGACTCACTTGGATGTTTTCTGACAACACACAACACCAAAATATCTTCTCAAAATAAAGTGCCTTCAAGCAGCTCCCGACAGGCCCCAGAAGACATGCCCAGTGGTTTAACTAAAATCAGCCTGCCTGCCTGTCCATCCCTGTGTTCCTGGAGTTTGTTTTGTGGTGTGCTTTGCTTTTATTAGGAAAATTGGGATGTTGGAACAGCCTCCTTCAACAGCTTTCATATCCTCAGGGCTGGGCATGAGACACACAAAATGGGCTCCTAACAGCTCATTCCCAAATTACTACAGCACCTCAGATGTTTTCAAGGTCGAGTGATGATCAAACTCCTGCTCCTCAACTTCAGGGATCAGACACAGAAGGGTGAGGGAATATCCACTCCACAAAACTTGTTTTCTGAGGCAAGACAGGACCACACCAGGTTTGGAAGCTACATCATGTTTGAGGGTTTCCAGCTCAGACAGTCCCCATGGAGGTTGCAACTATGTGCTTTGATACGTGACTCTGTCACTGCCTGCACACACTCCCATCCCCTGCTGAGAGAATCTATGCATGTGGAAGATAAGAAGGCGGAGGGACCTGCCCTTCTTTGAGAGATGAGGTAGCAAAGCATTGCTTGCTTGCTTTCAAACCTAAGAGAGCTTGAAAGATTTGTGCGTCCTGGGGAGAACTCCCTGGGTTTGAGGTTTGTTCACCCCATGACAGAGGCTGAGGTGCTCCCCAGGACCTCAGACATCCCCTGTGGACCACGGTTGTCTTTGCTGGGTTTCAGGGAGTGCCTGCTGTGACCCCCTCCCGCTCGGTTGGTAATGGTGCACCAACACACACGTAATACATTCCAGACTCCCTTGGTTTGACTGATGCATATTTTGACAGTTCAGAGAAAACATTTTGCAAGATGCACAGTCAAAGGCTTTTTCAAGCCGAGATGTTGTGGAAAGCTGTGTGAGCTCTCCAAGGCACTATCTCTTTCTTTCTGCCAGCTGCTCTAATGAAAGCTCCCAGTGCAGGCCAGAAGATACAGCAGGGAATAATACATTCCTTTAAATAGCATCCTAGCTGGCTTGAGGAGCCCGTGAACATTTTAACTCACTTATAATTTTCCTGTGGTTCAACCCTCTTTCCCGCAGCAGCCTGCTCTGGGCACTGCAGCCAAGCAAAGACAGGGAAAGCCTTGAAAATGGCATTAGCTAACCACCCATGACCGTTCTGGGAGCACTTGTGCTCATGTCCTTTCCCAAGCAATACTCACCCTGTGTGTGCTGCTCAGACCTTCATTACCTGGAGGTAATTGGCATATGAAGACAGCGCTGAGGTCAGCAGAGGAGACCTTGTTCCACCCATGAATGATCTCCAAGAGTTGATCGCTTCAATAACACGAGGCACTGGCCAGAAAATGCTCCCCTAACATCTTCCATGTGACATTTTTCCAGAGGCAAAGCCAGCTAAAGGGGTCCCTGCATGTTTTCCACCCTCAGACCTGTGCAGCCATCTGTAAACAAGGTCAGTGAAAGAAAACTCCTGGCACCAAAGGGGGAGATAAATTAATTGAGATTTAAAATGTGCACAGATCCCATTTACAGCACGACCCACAAGCAATTGTTTTGGCACAGCAGTGGGACAGCAAACTGCCAAACAACAGAAGGAAATGTTTGGGGCTAAGGAGCATTGGGAGTCCCTTAAAGAAGCTTTGCTCAAGGACAGTCTTCAATAGGGAACTGTCTCCTGGATGAGGAGAAGGAGAAACACGAGGGCAACATTGTGAGGTTTAGAATTTCTATACAGAAAGAATTATTTAGAGCAATTCACAGTCTCATGTCCCATAGGAAATTTTGAATAAAATATTGAGATTCAGTGGTAACAACAGCCTAAACAAAAATAAAGAGAGGAAAACTTGTTTTGGGAAAAAAATATCAAAAGGATCATTTTTTTCTGCTGAAAGCTGAAATTCTTCCACAAAAGAGTCATTTTGCCACTCCCAAGAAAACCAGAAAAAAAATACCAGCATTTTTCCATGGGTGATTTTTAATGGTTGCCTCATTGTCTTCAACTTCACTGTTCCTTCTGCAGAGCTTTTCAGCCCTGCCCTGGCTTCCCTGTGTCCATCAGCTGTGTGCAGCCTCTTCAGGGTGGGACAGGTTTCTGTCTCATGCAGCCCACAGCACACCCAGTGTCAGTGTTTTAATCAGATACCCTGATACAGCCAGAGCTTTGCGATGCCAAATGTCTGCGCTACCAGAGCATGTCAACAATGCTGGGCTTTCTCTCTGCCTTAGTTTCTCTGCATCTCTGTGTGCTTCTTGCCTTGCTCTGCCACCGCCTCATAATATGTCTCCTTCTTATCCCAAAGTTTTGATGTTCTGGAAATAACAGGTGGCACTGCAATATTTTTTGACATTGTGAAGGAAATGATGTCAAACAGCCTTAAGACAAGTGTCCCAGGTTTTACAGGGGCATTCTAGGGACTATCCTTAATTTTTATCAGGTGTTTTCCTTTGTTGTGCAGGTCTACAAGGGATATTTCAGATCACCCATCTTGTCATGGGTTTGTCTGCAGACCTAAACAATTTGTTTTGCATAGGTCTACCAGCAACCCCATCAAGTTTATAATGTAAATGTCAGCAGAACCAGATCTACTTTTAGCTGGGAAGATCTGGTTTCTCTATAAGCCTTCACCCTGAGAAAGGAAGTTCTTTATATTTGTTTTACAATGAGAAACTTGGCCTCTTCATTACTTATTTTGTGTTTGGGAACAGATTAATTTGCATTGAACCGAACCGTGGTCAGGGTTCCTCAAACTTGAAACACAGCTCTGTTTGCTACAAATTCATCTCCATGCAGCATTTCCAGCCCATGCAGAGGGCATCAAAACAGCTTTTCATGGGAGCTGAACTGCTTTCACACCTCCAGCTGCAGCTGTGTGAGAAAGAACCATTCTGAAATGTCATGGCTGTTCTAGTGACAATCAGTACAGGTGGCTTTTCCCCACTTCCCAAGCTACAATTGCAGCAGCTGCAGCCTTTCAAGTTGTAAAACAGCCCCTTGGCAAGTTTGTAATGAGGGTGTGCACCATGCACTGTCACCAGCCCAGCACAGTGGGGACCAGGGCATGCTGACATCACGCTGCCACTGGAGGTGTACCTGTATCCTGCCCAAGCTGCAACTAAATCAGTGTCAGCACCAGGCATGGACCTGCTGCGACAGAGCTCACCCTTGGTTGCGAATGTTTGCAATGTGACATGGGAAAATTCACAAAATAACAGATTTGGTGCCTGGTTTGATCTCTCCCAGTACCTGCTTCGAAACCTCAGTGTTCTTAGTATTCAAAAAACAGAGTTACTCTGTACATGGATTTTGGTGCAGCCATGACATAGAATTCTGTCATGGTTAGGGCTGGAAGAGACCTTAAAGACCATCTAGTTCCAACCTCCCCTGCCATGAGCACGGACACCTTTCACTAGATCAGGTTGCACAATTCCTATAAGCAGCCTGTTTCAGGGCCTCGCCAGCCTCACCACCCTCAGTAAAAATTTCTTCCTAGTATCTAGTCTAAACCTGCCCTCTTTCACTTTGAAGCCACTCCCCCTTGTCCTGTCACTACCTGACCTTGTCAAAAGTCCTTCTCCAGCTCTCTTGAGATTTTTTTTAGCCACTGGAAGGTGTTGTAAGGTCTCCCTGGTGCATTCTCTTCTCTCTGCTGAACATCCACAGCTCTCTTAGCCTGTCTCCATCACAGAGGTGCTCCAGCCCTCCCATCACCTTTGTGGCTTCTTCTGGACTTGCTCCAACAGGTCCGCATCCTTCTTATGTTGGGATCCCCAGAGCTGGATTCACTATTCCGGCTGGGGTCTCAAACAGCAGAGTAGAGGAGCAGAATCCTCTCCCATGAGCTGGTCACTCTACTTGTGATGCAACCCAGGACACAGTTGACCTTCTGGGCTGCAAGCGCACATTATTGAGCTTCTTCAATGGCCATGTTGAGCTTCTGACCCACCAACATCCCCACGTCCTCCCCAGGGTGGTTCTTAATCCATTCTCCACCCAGCCTGTATTTGTGCTTTGGATTTCCCCAAGGCTGGGACCTGCAGGAGTTCCAGCCAGGGACCCCACTGGTGTTTTCCAACCCCCCAGCTGGGAAGAAGTAGCCTGCAAGCACATCCGTGGCTCAGCTGTGGGAGCCTGCAGACCAGAGAATTAAGTATTCAGCAACCACTGAACTCAAAAATAGACAGTAGGCGCCAAAATCCTCAGCTGTGGCTCCTTGGACTACACTGGATTTACGCTGATTTAAGCCAGCTGAGGATCCGCGCCACCGGGCCAAGTCCTGCTGCCCTACCTCAAGCTGATGGCGAGCTGACGTGACTGATGACTAAGATTTCCATTTAGCCTAACTCGTAGCATGAGCAGGGCCTGTGTAGTGCTACCATTGTTGACTCCAGCCTTTTGTCTCGGGCTGTAACCGATAGGCCTAATAACCGAAATCATACTGCATGCATTCATTCACCCTCTTCGCAAACAGCATGTTATTGAGCTCAGTGGTGAAAAGGCATGCACAAACACAATGGGACTGGGATTAAGCCCAGCTGCATTACCAAAGTAAATACTTTTGCTGCTGACAGTTGGTCTGTAGGGATTTGGAGAAAAGTTTTGTGCATCTACTTAGGCAACATATGGTTTTATTTTTCCTGTTAACAAAAACAGTAGTGGTCAAAAGTCAACACCCTCTGATGACTGTTCAGTGGCCAATGTGGAATGGGCTTGGTGGTCTAAGTCCAGTCCCTTACATGTCCACATAAAAATCATCCTTTTCCTGCATTCCTCTCTCACTTGGCACTGTGGTTTACAGTCTACACAAGGAAGCTGGAGGGGGGGGATTTGAGGTTAATCTCATCTGTCCTCCTTTCTGATTGAAAGCAATGGGTGACGTGGTTTGGGTTAAGATACTCTGCTAGCTTCTTTCATTCCTCTTGTGATGAAAACCCCTCCGCAATCTGTTTCCTTGAAGCCTGAAAAGAGTCAGAATTAATCCGCATTAGCCAGCGGCCGGGGCATGTCAGCCAGTCAGACTTCTAAAGCAAACACACGGCCGACGAGGACGAGCAGCATGCCAAGAACACAAATGGTCTGAATTTAGCCCTTCATCTCCAAGCTGAACGCACACAGTTCTCCAAAGATCTCTGCAACACTCAGTCAACAGCTGGTCACCTTCACATCTGAAACCAAGAAGAAAATCCACAAGGGCCTGGCTTTATATTTGGCGATGACTTCAGTGGGGTGGTAAAGGGCAGAAAGTTGGCTGAGATTCCACAAGTGCCCATATCACGTAGCCCCAGTGAAGTAACTGGCAGATACTGGCACTCTGCATCATTGGGAATAAAAAAAACCACCACCACCATCAAACCCTCCATAGGGATTCCCCTAAAATATTTTAAAGCTTTCAAGGTGCAAACAGGTCTTGTCTACACTGAGGTAATGAGAATTACAGCAACTAGAGTACAACTGCTAACACTTAGCATCTGCAGGGTCAGAGGCAGCTCGAGAGCTGGAAGGGGTGTTAACTAGATCCACCACATGAAGTAATTGTTTTTAAGGGAGTGTATCCAAGCTGGAACACAGCAATGCAGAACATGCACACTAGGACAGGTGTAGTCCCAGGCACAGTGGGTGGTAGGCAAGGCTGAAAAATCACAATTAAGTAGCCAAGATGTGTTGCCTAATCGAGTCTTCCCCGCCAAAATGAAGGGAGGTTTTTTTTGAGGCCCAGATCCTGCATGATGCCCTGCATAATGTAACGTGTTTTCCATCCTCAGATACTCCTGACACCTCTGGAAGCTGAAGGTCCAAAATATTTTGCAGAGGATGCTCAAACCTGTCCAGGAACAGCCAGCAATGGTCAGGCAGCCAGGGCTGGGGGGGGCTAAGCCAGGCAGAGAAAATGCTGCAGCTCAGGTTGACAGTGAAAAGGAGCTCACAAATGGGCCTTCACAGTCCCATGGTTGGACACACATCCATCCACAGAGGAAAAACGGAAAAGGCAGAAATTGTTTCTGTTCCTATGAAAGACAATAAGTGAAAACAGAAGCTTATCTTAACATTTTTCTGCAGAAGTTCAAGGGTTTTCATTCAAGAAGCAAAAACTGAAAAATGTTTGGTTTCTGGCAATCAAAACCTGGAAACTATTTGGCCAGAAACCAAAACAATTTGGGGTTTCTGGGTTTTGGTTTTGGTTTGGGTTTTTGCCAAACTCCTGAGCTTTCTTTTGCCAAAAAAACTGCACATTTTTCAAGCTTTTCCTCCTCAATGAAAACCTTAAAATTGTTGTTGAAATTGGACATTTCCCACAGTTTTGGGGAGTTTCTTGGAGGGTTTTTTTTAAAGGCATTTTCAGAAAAAAAATTATGTTTTGAATGAACAATTTCATCCATGAGCTCTGTAAGCAGATCCCTTGGAGGGAGTATCACACACTCACTTTTATCTCCTCTCCCCAGCTCATTTTTCCTGCCCATGGGACTCAGGGCTGTGACCATGGTCTGGATTTTAACATCTCATGGCCAAGATTTACAACTGTGGAGCAGCCACCCTGTTTCTCCTAAGGACAAACAGTTCTGAGGTGAGAATTGCTTTGGCTTTCTATATGAGATACCTACTGTCTCTCTGGAAATTAAGAATTGTAGCAAAGGGAAGTAAGTATCTGGAGCCTAGATTCAGCAGTACTTGTACTTGGAACATATTTGAGTGTGTTGTTCTGGGAGATGAAGATTCTGGTGATTGGGGGGACTTATGCTTATTAACTGATAATGTTATTAATCAATATACCTATCATAGAATTTTCTAAGTAGTTATTATAAAATTCACTGTATAACATACAGCAAAACTCACAAGGTACAGACCTGTCCTTGAAGTTGCCATACCAAGAGGCCCCAGAGCCTCTTGGACTAATTAAAACAGCCAGGATACCCAATGAAACAAAGATAAATCAGAAAATATGTCAAAAGAACAAGTAGAGAAATTCGCCAATTAGACCAGTTACAGTTGCCAACGAGTCCAGTTTGAAGCAGTTTTGAGCAAAAGGTAGAAATTTCACAAGAGGAAGACCACTAACTTCATCTCCAAAGACCACCAGAGCCCCCTGCCCAAAATTACCAGGAGGAAAAGCACAGACACAAGAAGGAGTGGCACGGGGCGGAGAAAATTGAAATTGGTTCTTGAAACTCATTATAATAACCCTGCCCTCTCTAAGAAAACAATGTTTATGCATGAAGAAATAATAAATATATATAACTCACTTGCATATAAACCAGTTGTTAACTCGACCAGGTGTGCATGTTTTGGGAGAAACTATCCCCCATGCACCCAGGCCTGGAATAAATCTACCTCTCTATAAACTTACTGGATATAGGGTCTTCTTTCCACAAATCACTGGAACCTGCTCCCCAAAGTGCCCAATTGTCATTTGCCCACAGGTTTATTAGAGCTGCTGGCCCTGAGTCTACCACGAAACCCACAGAGTACATGGCTGATACAATCTGCATTAATATTCAAAGTCTGGCACAGCAAATGTGGACATGAAAGATGGGCAGAAAAAATTAGATATTACAAATTCCTGACGCAAGTATGGTGCTCATGACTGAAAAGAAAGCTAAAACCACTAGTGCTTCTCTGCCCCAAGGACTGAACTTGGAGGTGGAACTGAAGAGTGAACCCAGCTCAAAACTAGGTGTTGTAACCCTGTCTCCAGGGATAACTTTGATCTGAGCCAACAGTGAAACCAGAAACTGCACACAAGTGAGGGAAATTTGGATTGGAGTCTGAGTGCCAGAGTTTAAGGCTGATCTTTTGTGTAGCAGATCCAAACTACAATAAAAAATCTCAGCTCCCTGAAGTTCTGTGAATGGGAATTTGGACTGGGTTTTGAATTTCACTCTTCCAACCAGTCTCCCGTTAAATGGCCATTGAAAGAGCCATTCTTTGCCCAGTTAAAGCAAAGAGAGATGGAGTTTTATACTTAAGTAGGGCCATCTCATGGCTGCTTTCCCCATGGAAATATATTCTTTTTCTTGCTTTCAAGGTCTGTTTGGTTGCATTCTGTGGTTGGGGCCCTGAACTTGTTATATGATGACCCTGTCAGAGCATGGAAGACCTATGAGGAAGACTAACACAGGAAAAGCAACCACACATGTCAGTGGAAAGTGGAAAAGTGTGCCAGAAGGAAGAGGGGAAGTGAAGAGTCTCAAATTTAGGCAAAAATGGGATTGCCACCCAGCAAAAATGCCATGTTGGAGGACTTTGAGCAAAATGTTCGGAGGGATCAGCCAAGACAAGAATTGATGACAGGAAGAGATGGATTTAGGGTGGATTGGAGAAGAATAAGGAAAATGTGGGTGAGGAGGAGACAGGTCAAGAGCTGGTTAGGAGGACAAAGGTACTGTCAGGATTTGGAGATGGATCAGGGATAAGGAGGAAGGTCTTAGAGGCTGGTAGGTTCTCACATGTCAAATGTCAGGAAAGGAGTAATGAAGATTATAAGGGGTCTGGATGGTCAGCAGAGAAGAGAAATGGATGAGGCTTTTCTTTTTTTCTACATTTGGATAATAATGGCCCTCACATTATTTTAACTCTGATTTTCAGCAAAGTTTATTTAAGCTTTGATATAGTGCAACACTGTCAGCTGAGCCATGGTTAACAATGCTGTCCCCAAAGCCCAAGGCAAGCAAGGCAAAGGAAATAAATCAGTTTAAATCTCTGCAAAAGGTTTGCCGGTTGCAACAGGGTGAAAGCACAGGCACAGTAAATTACTGTGATTCAGCTCCCTGTTAATTCAGCATCTGAATCCTGCCAATACAGAAGAGATACTGTCATTAATACAAACCTGGAAACAAGCTCAAATAGCAGCACAGGCTGGTTTCAGAGGCACTCACATGGAGCAGTTAGCCTGGGCAATGAGCTGGGGCTGCTCATGGTAAAAGCCTCACAAATGGAGAGGTGGGTGAAATGCCAGACAACCCCAGAAGAGAAGGGAATATTTATACTGATTTATTCTGACATTTGAACTGTAGTGTCCTTATAATAAACCATGCCCCACGAGTGGGTGTTACTTGGATTGTCCTGACACCAGAGAACAAGAAAGCCAAGAAGGAGAAACTGAGGCAGGGCAAAGATTTGACATCCAGCTGCATAAGCTCCCTTCGTGGTCCTTTATCAGGACTGTTTTCACCCATCATGTACTCACATAGTTAAGAGAATGTAGGAAGCTGCAATTCCTTTGCTTTCCAAAGCCATTACTCAGGAAAAGACTAATTAAGTGGCTGTGTTATTACAGCAGGTCTTGGAGTCTCGGAGCACAACCAGCGGCGATTAGGCAGGCGTCAGCTACTGGGCGGGATTTCCCACTGCCCAGCTGTGTAATTATCACGGCAGCTAAGCCAAAATCCTCTGACAAAGAAAACCAGCTGCAGCCTGCGGGGCCGGGAGATAGCACATGTCCAGCGGAGAGAGAGAAAGAATAACCTCTTCTCTTCTGTATTTTTCCACAATACATATCAATGAAGACAAGCACGCCACAGTCCTGCAGAGGAGCAGATAGGAATATCGATTTCTGGGGAGCACCTGGAATGAGAATCAGGGGTACAGCACAGCTCACTGCAGTTTTCTTGAACTGAATATTCACTGTCTTCCTCTCTTAGGGACATGCAGGTGGCAGGTGAAAGCTGCTGAGGAGGGAGGATGGGTTGCATTGCTTTGAAATATGGACCCCATGTTGCAGCATCATCCCTGAAGAGTAGGGCTGAGGCTGTCTTTAATATCCCCAATAAGGCACTGAAGTGGACCTTGAGCGATGGAGAAGCTTTGGGTTTGTTTCCAGAGAAGATTTCTGTTGTCTGTGACCTTGAGTAACCTCCTGCCTCAGTTTACCTACCTCTAAGGGGATGGTGTCTTCATTAGATACCTCAAAGGCAATCTCAGCCACATCCCAGGATGACTTCAAACAAACTGAGCAGAACCCAGCCCACCAGTCAGGAGCTTTCTTCTATCTGCCAGTGCCACCAAATGCACCTTAAAGAGATGTCTTCCCTGTCTGTGGTCACAAGGCTTTTGTTGGCACGTGAAGTGGCCATTAGCATTTCCAAAGCTGCTCTTTTCTCCCAGAACCGAGCTGCCTGCCGGCAGGGATGGCTGATGCAAAGGAGGGAGCAGAGAGCCAAACACAGGAGAGAAAAAGTGGGCTGCCAGCATGTGTGAGAGGTACTGGAGTTACTTGGAAGAGTGGGTGCAGCTCCTTGCCATGGATCAGCAATGTGTTTAGTGGTGTAGCAGGACAAAAGCAGGTCAGGAGAATGTGGAGAGTTTGCAACTGGGGAATATACCACCACCACCACTACCAGCTCAAGGTCATCCCCTCCCCATAAGCTACCTGCCAGGTCAAACTGACCTGTGTAGAAGGAGAGTCATCCCCTGGTTATTCCTTGTATTGGTGTCCCAGCACATTGTGCGTGGTGTAGACCTGGTTGTGAGGAGTTTGGCATGAGCTGCACATCCAGCATGTGGCAATGGACATGGGACACACCTGGACCTCCTGGCATGAAGGATGGCATGAGAGACAAGAAGGAAAAGAAGGACAAGGGCGAAAGCCAAAATTTTCCAGAATATCAGCACAAAGTTATTTATTTCCATTTATATGTAGTAGTTTCCTACCCAGTTCCAATTTCATATCATCATTGAAAGCCCTTTCTTTGCTCCCATCTGAATTTATTTGGAGTGATCCTCCCCCTTCCTTCAAACAGCCTGATTGGACCTTTTCAGTAGGTCCCTCATGGGCAATATTTGCTTGTTGGAGCCTGCAGGCAGGGACAGATCTCACCTGATCTGCTGCATGAAGAACTCATTCCTTTCTTGAAGGTCCCAGCCTCAGCCTCTAACTACATCCTCAGTGACTCTGCAAATCTGCCAACCATTAGCAAATCCCTTCTCAGAGGACTCTTCAATCCACAAATTCATTTGCACTTAAATTGCATGACACACAGCCTGGATGAGTAACGAAGAGTGTGACCTTCCAGCGATCAAGCATTGCTAATATCTCAACTATTTCAAACGTTTAATAACTGAATTTAATGCAGTGAGAACAACTTGATTGAATGCACAATATCTGTAGCAGCTAATTAACCACAGTAGCCCAGAGAGGTCTTGGACTTCATACAACCTTTCAATATAATTACAAATTTTTAACAGCAAAATGAATTTAAATCCAGCCTGACACAGCAATCCATCTTCATCTCCAGATAAAAGGTAGCCCACATGGTATTAACATTTAAACAAGAGACATGGGCAGTGGAGAGAGACAAGCAGCATTAGCAGATGTGCTGAATTAATTACTAACAGCGCTGTGGGAGGGGTGGATGAGTACATTGCATTGTACAGGTCAGACTTACAACACTGCCACTCATTGTGGTGAGTGTTGTAATCCATGAGTTTAGACTTCATATCAAAGGCAGGACCCTTTGGGTCTAACTGTGTCTCCTCTGGAGGACCAAGTGAGTGGTTCCTGACTCATCCTCCTCCTGTATGTGCAGCAGGGCTCACACCAGCAAGCACTGGTCATCACATCCCTGATTTTATTAGAGCTGTTTCCCAGCAAAGTGGATCTGAATACAACCACCCCTCATGGGAATCCTCTACCCTCCTGTGAGCCATGCCTGGATCTGCTTGCTCCTGGAGATTTCCTCCTATCTTCTCTTCCCAGACAAGGACTATGTGCTGTGACTTGCAAGGTAATGAGGATTTGGATACAGAGCTTGTGGGGTAAAAGTTTGACCACATTTGTTATTGTCATGACGGGGATTAAACTGGACTTAGAGATACTAGGTGGGACTCATGGCCCCCTAAAACAGCATTCCAAGCAGTGCAGGGGAAGTAGGGATGTCTGTTCCTCTCCACTGTCTGTAAAAGGTGTCAGACACAATTCAGGAAAGGAGTAAGCTGGGGTCCATCCCACAAGCAGAACATCTCAGCACACAAAATTCTTGTTGGTGTTAATGGATGAACGTGTGGCAGGAGGTCACTTTCTTGCAAAGCCCTGACATTCAGTAGTATCTGACCTGAAAACTCAACCATAACACACCTTCGCAGTCACCTCCTAGGTAATAATGACAAGAGGGGAAGAACTCATTTGGAGTTTTAGTTTGCTGTCTTGGTTTGACCTTTCTGCATTCAGATAGCCTCTCCTAAAAGTCAGGAAGGCAAGAAGCAGATTTTAATGAAAGGTGAGATTTCTATTTTAACAAGCAATCCCCTACCCTCAGCTTCTTGGATGAGGCATTCTAAGCCCTTCTGGAGCCTGTACTACTGTCAAGCCAGCATAGGTAATTTCTCTGGAAGTGCTCCCCATTTATTATAACAGCAGCACTGACAGTAAAACAGATGAAAACCAGTGTAAGTAAAACACAGACAACCTATAACCATGGTATTGAGCAGCATTAGTTAATATAAAAGGTTCAGAATAAATAGATAGGACATGAAGGAAGTATTTGTTCTTGCTGTTAGGAACCTTTCAGATTCCTACTTAGCTTGTATCTGTGAAAGACATTTTTCTCCCAAGAGCTCATGAAGCGTTACAAATAATCTGTCCCATGGAGAGTTTTAATTGCTGAGTTCAAAACTAGGCTGACTCTGCCAAATGTGATAGCATCAGCTGGTGGCGTCATTTGTCATTGTTACAGGCAAATAAACTGGCGAGTTAATCAAAGGGGATGAAAAATGAGATGGTTTCGCTCTTCGGAGTCCTGAATCCAATTCCTTCTCCTTTCTTCTAGCCAGTCTACACCAAAAGTGCCAAGAACACCAGCTGCCCAAAAGGCACTCATTCAAAAATCCATTGTAGACAACACACAGGCATATTCTCATCGGGTAAAGTCAAGGACAAACAGGAGGAGATATTAGTGAGTAGGAGACAAAGAGAAAAAACCCTCTCTGGAGAGTGCAGCTGGAGGAGATGAGCAGAGAGGCAGCCACTGCTGCTCAGACAGCACCTTGGTCCAAGGCCTGCCATATCAAACAGACACAAGGTCTCTGTGGAAGGACAGAGTGGTGAAACATATTCTTTCAAGGACCCCTTTAACTACGGCATAAACCAAACAGAGATCGAGTCTGAGTGTTTGTGAATCCTGTTTGTCAGCAATATGCTGCCTGGAAGCTCAGATCTGGGCTTTTGCTAATCCTATCTGGATCCCAACCTTCAGATGTTGTTTCACTCCACTATCACTGCCCTTCTCTGGCAGACGGAAAAAGTTGCTTGCAAATCTTTGCCCTTAATATGCCAGTGCTGATCTTCAGCAGACCCAAAGTAGATAAGAAGATAATGTATTTGGTCAAAAGGTGTCCTGCTCATCTCCTTCTTCGATCCCTTTGGTGGAAAGACGGGAATTATTTACCAGATGAAGACCTAGTACCTCAGACTGATAGAGCAGACTCCCTAATGCTCAAGGGATTCAGTCAGAGGGTTCTCTTATCTCATACAGGCTTCCGGATTCCCTGAACAACTGTGAAGAAATTATGCAACCAGCATCTCCAAGTCTGTGGAGGTGTACGGACACTCACAAATGAATCTCCACAGTGATCACAGAACATCCTGAGTTGGAAAGAACCCACAAGGATCATCAAAGTCCAGCTCCTATCCCTGCCCAGGACCAGGAATCCCACCACATGCCTGAGAGTGTTGTCCAAACACCCTTTGAACTCTGTCAGGCTTGGTGCTGTGACCACTTTTGGGGGAGCCTGTTCCAGTGCCCAAACACCCTCTCGGTGAAGAAACTTTTCCTAAGTTGGCAGCTGAGTGTAAGTGCTCCTAGCCTGTGACAACTGCAAAGTGAATGTATAAGCTGAAACCTTTGCATGATGTTTTATGGTTGACCCCAGAACAAACCCAAGCTCTTCGAAGTCCATGGCCAACACCAGCAAGAGCATCTTTCTTAATTCTACATATTCTGAAGGCGTCTTCTTATGCTTTCTTTTCCCCTTTAGCCCACCCTCCACTACCTCTCCTAGCAAACTTTACTATGAATCCAGCCCCAATAGTCCTGAGCTTACATGCCTTTATAGAGAAGTGAGAGACTAAGAGCAAAACAGGCTGTTCTGAACAGCTCTGTCCTCATCCTTCACCCAACTGCCCTTACTTCAGCCACAAAAGCCCAAAATCTTGCACATATAACAGTTCTTATTCCTCCTGCCTTTTTCTTTCTTAATTTTCCTTCTCTTTAACAAGAAAATCACACTTTATTTTCACCATCCCTTGATGTGAAATTTGTTTAGACAGGATCAGAATAAACAAATGTAGAGGACCAGATACTTCTCCACAGCCAGCTAAGACTTCTTTAAACTTCGTATTCTTTGTATCTTCACATCCCGAGATGAGCAGATCTGGCCTTTCCCCGGTGCTGCTCTCCTGACTGGGGGGTCAGGTGGAGCAAGGTGAGCTACTCAGCTTTGCAGTTCAAGATGCTGGAAGAAGAAAGCTCTTCTCTTCCTCAATATATGTGGAATAGCTTCCTCAATAGATGTGGAATGGGTGGAGAGAAAAGTGACATTCTCTTTACTCAGAACTTACAGAGTTTTAGGACTTTCAAGCTTTCCTTAGTAAAGTAAGTGGAATGTTACCCCAGTACCTGGCAGCATCTGTGAAAAAAACAAAATGGTAATTTAAAGAAAAACAAAGTCACCTCTTCCAGGGCTTGATCTTATGTTCTCAGAATTTGACCTCCTGTCCACTAATGTGTATGAAAATACCCTCCACAATGAAACATTTCTTCATAGGCAATTATCTTAATTTTTATTACACAGGAATTCCTTTTCCTGTCAGACGGGTTTGGGTGAGTTGAGCACTGCACATGGCATCTCTAGTTCCTCCCAACAGATATCAGAGTGGATGATCTCACAGAACGTGCATTTCCCCTCCACAAAATTTCAAAATGGGACCACATCCCTACAGATTTCCTACAGCCTGGAATGAGGTTGCACCTTATTTGTCCCTCAATGACAGCAGTGGCTGGACATGCTGTAAGCCTCTAAGAAGCAAAGGCTGAGCCAGAAGAGAGAAATTCCATTGTAATAAACAAGGTTGAAAGCAAATAAATGCTGGAAAGAAGAAATAAACTGCAAGAAAGAAGCAGCATGAAGGAAATTTGGCATCTCAACTGGCACTGTAGCAGGTTTCTGCAGGTAGAAGGCAAGACCAAGATGTTTTCTGTTTGCCTAAAGTGCAGCAATCAGCAGTGGTTAATTAGTGCTTACAATAGCAGTTGACCTCACAGATCAAATCATCCTACAAAGCTCAGGATCATCTCCTTTACCAGAAGTGAGAGATCCTACCACTGAATATCTTGAGCTGGTGTCTACTAAGGATAGTCTTTGTATCCCCATGTCTGGCATCGCAGAGCATTGGTCATGGTCTCAAACCCCAGTGCCATGTGCCAATGGCTCACTACATTGGCATGTTCCCATTCTGAAAGCAGAAACCAAACCAAAAACATGTGTCACCTTGCCAAAACTCACAACTCCACCCCAAATCTCATGACCTTTGGGTTTTCAGATCCTAGCAGCAAGCCTTTTACCTCTACCTGGAAAGAATTTCTTGGTGGGGAGCATCCTGTCCCATACACCCATACAAAAGGAAAAATAGCTCACGCTTTCATACCAGCAAGGTCTCAGCCCCACTGAAGAGAGCCATTGTGGAGTGACTGCATTATAAAAGTTGTTAAGACCTCTTCCAGACCATAAAATATGCAACAAAACAGAGTGCCAAATACCAGTCCTCTCCATGGCCCAAGACAAAGGGCCGCCCTGCAAAGCATTAATCCCTGCAGCTGCCTTGAACTATTCATGTCTCTTGGCCTTATGTAAGGAGCCATTCCATTCTAGCTACCACTGTCCCCAAAACAGAGATTTGCAGAGTCTTTAACACAATTAAAGGTCACTCTGTGAACAGAGAACCCAAAGATCTGAATGGGAGGCTGTGGCTTCACAGAGAAGGCCGGACTGCTTATTTTCAGTGGGGAGTAAGTTTACCCAAAAATGCAATTATGATTGTTTCTCCCTTACACACATCAACACCCCTTTCTTTTATCCAACAGCTTTGTGGTTAGTGCATTCCCTTGGGCTGTGAGTGACCTCTCTTTGATTCCCTTCTCTTCCTGGGGCAATCTGAACATCTCCCATCTCCCTGCCCCAAACCACCAGACCACAGGACAGAGCTACACAATTAAGCCTTACCAAAGCCCCGTGGGTTGTGTTATTGAGGTCAGCTCTGCAGGAGCAGCATGCTGTCCCCTAGGCCAGCTGGGGACCATGCACCACCTCCTGCTGCTGGGGATGACAGGACTCAGCTTCAGCCTCCCCCCAGGAGAAGATGACCTGTAGGAGAGACATAACTGGCTGCAGAAATGTGGGAAGCATCATGGATTGCTGAGCTCTGACTAAAATATACTCCAAGTCTAGGTACAGGCTGCAATGTGCCATCTGAGTCACCCTTTGACTTCTGTGGGATTTTCCATTTTCTCTGACTGACACTGTTAAATGTTTCATAGATCGACATGACTATGCATGGACAGAGTGTCCCTTTCCATGGTGTTCTGTCCATGGCAGGGAATTTGAAACTAGACAATCTTTAAGGTCCTTTCCAACCCAAACCATTCTGTAAATATTGGGAAACCTAATCTACAGGCTGGAGAGAAAGTCATGGGCTCTCTTTCTGTAGCAGAAAGGATTTTTAGTGTTTCATCGTACAAAGCTCTAAGAGGTAGATTTGAAGAACATCCTCTGGTGAATAACATGCAGCTTTGTGGTGCAGCTGTAGAAGGTGGGGTTTGAAGCTGAACCTTCCACCAGTGGGGCAGGAAATTACATCTAAATTTCTTTCACTGTGGGTAAACACCCAAAGAGATGAGCTTTTGGATTATAAGGAGCTGCCACTTCCACATGGCTATTTGATTCCTTGCTTTTTGTACAAAGGCCTGAAAATAAAATGTTTTGCCTTAAACCAAAAGAACATTTTGGCTTGACACAAGAATGTGCTTTAATTTCTTGGGTTATTGAAATAAAGCTACAAATTTTAAGCTGGCTGGAGCAAAACAGATTTTTTACAAATATTGGCTTCTGTAACTAAGGCACACAAACAAACAAACAAAAATCTGTTTCTCACAGCTCAGCTTCTCATCCAAAACCACTAGTTTTCAGTGGGTGTGAGGTGCCACCTTTGGTGGTTTGCTTATTTGGAGGTCAGGAGACCTCTGCTTAAAAGCAATGAGAAGAAATCCCTCCTAGTGACAAGAAGCCCATGTTTCTGGCACAAAAAGCTGGTTTGCACCTTCAGGTGGGAGCTTATGACAAGATTTATAGTACTGAAACTCATTGCACCAGCAGCCAGCCCTTATCTCACTTATTTTAAATCAAAAGAGGGAAAACTGGGAGTCTGTGATGCTGTACTTCATCTGGGGTCGGTAACTGGAAGGGGTCTAATAGGAAAAAGGCTCTCTAGAGGAGAACTCCCCAGCTTCCACCCAGCATGGTCCTTCTAATTTGCCCAAACCACTCTCCAGGATCCTCAGCTCACACCTTTAGATGAGCATTGAAGCCTCCTAGAACAAGAAAAAAACCAAAACCCACTAAGACCTGGCAAGATTAAGCTGATTTGTCCTTCCCTGTGAGTCATCAAAGTATTTTTAAATGAACTTTGAATAACACAGCCCTATTCTTGTTTTGTCTGTGTGGTAGATGAGAGCTTCTGGCCCCAGGCAATGTCTTATGGGCATCATTCTGAACAGGAAGCAAAAATAAAGTTGTTCCATTAGCAAGGGACTTGTTTTCCCCACCACTCTGTCCAGGCTGTCCCAAAGCCCCCAGCAGTTCTGGTGTCCTTGCTTGCAAGTGCTCTGATGAAATGCTACCAAATCCTGGCTCCCAAGCCCATCCCACACCAGTTTTATGTGACAGCAAACCCTCAGTTTAGAGGCTCCCAGAAGTTTAATGTGTGGTGTCTAAAATAACCTGTCTGTTTGGTGACCCAAAATGGCTTGGACAATTACATATCCGTTGGGATTCTCAGAGCTGTGAGGTGCATGGAAACCAGTCTATATGGAGCTATCAGCTATGAAAACATTTTCACTCCTAAGTATGGGAATGAACCAGAAAAAAATCAAAACAGTTCTGATGACTGTTCTTCCAATTATTAAGGCATTTGCAATTAAATTTTTGGGTGTGTTGCTGACAGCAAGATGGACACAACACTAAAAGTTCAGGCATGGGCATGTTGGTGCAGCCTCATCTTTCCTGTGTACCAGCATCAGTGGGGTTAGAGACAATGTAATTTCAAAGACCCAAAATAGGGGTTATTAAATGCAGGCTGCATTTAATGAATTAATTTAATTACTCAGTTAATGTCAGCATACCCAACTGTAGAATTATATTAGGTAACCTGGTCTTAGAGAGGTGCCATATCTAGGGTTATACATCAACTGAGAAAAGCTTGTTCTGGAATCCTTCTCCATCATGGCCAAAGGACTATGGAAAAGAGGATGTAAAAAACCAAAACAACAAAACAACCCCCCAGACCGATACATTTTAAAATGCACTAAAAATGGATTTTGAACTTGTACAGATTAAAAAAATATATTGGTATGGCACACCCAATGAAACCTATTTGCCTGAAGACTTTTTCCCTTTTTTCCCAGGCCAGGAAAGGCATGGTCAGTGGTACAATATGTGCTGCCCAGCAGTGAAGGGGCTGTGGACTCATCCCAGGGGCATAATCCAGGTCCCTCCTCCCCATACCAGTTTGTACAAATCCATTTTAAACCAAACTGTCTATGAGACCACCTTGCCTTTGTCAAATTTGGTTGATCAGTGATTCAGGTGAAGGTAATGACTGGATGCCAGAGAGTTTGGTGAGGAAAGGGAAAGGACCAAAGATAGAACAAAACATACCCAAAATACTTGGAAAGATCCTTGGACTTTGATCTGGCTACCGGTTAAAAACTACAGGCAATGTGACTTTTGCAACAACCTGCTTATGAGAGCACACAGTACTGAAATCCATAGGCAGGGACATATTTCACTAATATTTCACTGGTGTGCACCAACCCTCTAGCCTGTTCTACCCAAGCTTACAGGATTGCAGGACTGAACTGTGCTTGGCTACAAGCCCAAACACAAATTCTGTTAGAAAAGGCGTCAGAAATGAGGACCAGATTTGAAATTCTGGGTAGCACAGACTTCAGTTAGGCAACTTCAAGCAGAGGTGCAAAACATCCCATAGTGAGTGGAAATGCTGCTCCTCTGCTCCCTTCTCCTGTCAAATTCTCTGGATGCTCCAGAAATGCATTAACCAAAGGCATTTTTTTAAGCCTGTGTGGCAGAGGGTGAATCTCCAAGCTCCACAGCCCAGCTCCCCTGACTTTTGGGGTTTGCCATTGTACATCTATAAACAAAACCCCTCTCTGCTACTGTCGGGAAAGCAGTAGCTGAGCTACCCCTTGAAGAGCAAATGCTGATTCTCTCAAGAAGAGAGCAAGGGTGTAATCCCCATGGATTTTCCACCTGGTCCTGAAACCAATTCCAAGGCAAAGTGCAACTACCAAATCTCAAAACAGGAAACATTTCAGGCAGCTGGATCTCTTGGTCTCCTGTGTTTGCCTTTCATTGGCCTCACCTTCTCACTGCCCTCCTTATTCTTGCTACCTCTGCTTGAACTCCCCCTTCTCCAGTCCAGTCTCTTTCCCAACTCTCATGTTTGCATCAAAAAGAAAGACTGAATCAAAGAAAGTGTGACCAGCAGGTCGAGGGAGGTGATTCTGCCCCTCTTCTCTGCTCACCTACAGTGCCGTGTCCAGCACTGAGGCCCTCAAAATAGGAAGGACATGAATCTGTTGGAGCAAGTCCAGAGGAGGCCACAGAGATGCTGAGAGGGCAGGAACACCTCTCCTATAGAGATAGGCTGAAAGTTGGAGTTGTTCAGCCTGGAGAAGCCTCTGGGGAGACTTTCTAGAAGATTCCAGAGCCTAAAGGAGCTACAAGAGAGCTGGAGAGGGACTTTTGACGAGGACAGATCATCACAGGACAAGGAGGAATGGCTTTAAACTGAAAAAGGGAAGGTTTAGAATTGGCTATCAGGAAGAATTCCTTCACTGTGAGGGTGGCGAGGCCCTGGAACAAGTTGCCCAGGGACGTTGTGGATGCCCCATCCCTGGAAGTGTTCAAGACAAGGTTGGATGGGGCTTTGAGTGACCTGGTCTGGTGGGTGGCATCCTTGCTCATGGCAGGGGGCTTGAAACTAGATAACCTTTAAGCCCTTTCCAACCCAAACCATTCTATGATTCTGTGATGTTTATCTCTCAGCTGGGTCCTATCACAGCCTTTCTTGATCTGGAAGAGAAATGGAAGGTTTTACACTCAGTCTCTGGGTTCATTCCTGCATGGCAAACAGCAGCAGTTCCTCTCCAAAATCACAACTCAGCCTTCTTCTCTGAGGGGGACAGACATCCTGGCTCATGGTGTTCAGCTCACTCAGATGCTGCAGAGTTGATGTGAGAATCTCTGGCAAACTCCTGCCCCAGTGTCACTCAGTTATTAAAACGTGCCTCACGCTCAGCCAGCAAGCCCTGGGTGCTGTCGGTGGTGCGACGATCGCAGCTGCTGCTGCTGAGCACTTTGCAAATATGTGATGATACAGGCCCTCTCCGACAGGCACCACGATATAATTAGGCAAAAGCGTGATGGAAAGAAAGATAAAGAGAAAACGTGGGTAGATCTGGCACAGAGCCTGCTGCTTTCTTCCTTTGTTTATAACATGTATGAGGGAGAAAAAGCAGAGGAGAGGAAGGATTTTGTGTATTTGTGGCACACACAGGTCTCTTGTGGCAATTATTAAAGGCTAATGTGATGATCTTCAGTTTTACTTTCTGTTCTTCCCACGACTGGTGAAAAAGTACATGGGACAGGCAAAAAGTGCACTGCAAGGGGACTCTAACTCTGTGTCCAAAGACAATTAACTGTTATGATCATTCACTAATAATGAGCTTGTGTTTGCAAACTGGCCCAACCGCAGGATATGCCGAACACGTTTATCATCAGCTCCGAGCTCCGTGAAACCTGATCGTGCTTCAAAACATGCCGAGTTCCTCGCTGCGAGGAGCGCTGCCTGCTTTTGTATCTCCTGCCTCCAAATTTCAGTATTATTTTAAAACTATAATTGAATTTCAATCCTCTGTATGTGTGTGTGTGTGAAGAAAGGAAACACTTCTCCCAAGATTTACTGCATGTCTGTTACTGTGTGGGCTGTTTTGACTCCACAGCGTAGCACAGACCATGCAAACCACGCACTATTGGAATCAGTTCAAACTTTTACAGTCCTTCAAATTGGGGCTGGAGCCGGAGAGGAAATACTAAAATCCTGTATATACAACTTCTGTCTGTGAGGGGGAGAGAAATTCCATGAAAATTAAGAACTCAATGATGTATAAATTTATATTCTGTTTAAAGGCTGGGTTGGGGTTTTTTTCTTTTTTTCTTTTCTTTTTGGGGTCCTTTTTTTTCCTGTTGAAAAAACAATTGAAGTCTTATATAAGGAAACCCAGGATCTTTAAATAACACTGGGTCCTACAAGCTGGTGGTAGAATAGGGGCTCAATCTTTTTAAGCCAAGCCATCTAATTAGCATGTGAGCCAAGTTTTATGAAGGTGAGTTAGTTCAGATGTGTTGCTCCTGAGAAAGCTGAGCCAATTTCTCTTAATGGCATGTGCTGTGAGTAATTAAACCGGATTCTGCAATCAGTATATTGTCCTTCCTGGCTGCAGACACCCGCCAGCAGGCTACAGTCAACAGGCACATCCACAGCAGCTCCTGCCCAGCAGGGACTGGCAAGCTCCAAGGCCAGGATGGAAGAGGGAGAGGGTTCAGGATGCTTTTAGCACCCTCTGATGGTTGCACAGCCTTGCCCCAAAGAGTACTTCAGTACAAACCCAAAATCAAATATAATAACCTCATCTTGGGGTTTTCTATCCCACCAACATGACACCCAGTGCCTGCTACACAAATGGCTCCATTCCATCAGTATTGTCCTGATGTGGCACTGTTTTTTGAAACATGGACACTGACCCACCTTCAGTACCTTTCCAAAGAGACCTCTCACAGCCTTCCCAGCTACTGCACCCATCTCTCATCCACAAGGAAGCTGCTCTAACCAGGACTACTCCCATATTGTTTGCATTATATTTTTACGACTGTCATGTGGACAGGGGAAAAGGGGAGGCGAGGGGGAGACAAATAAGAGAAAAAGTGGAGCAGGACATCGAGTTCTGCCTTTGAGGAGGGAGCTGACAAAAATGCAATGGTCAACTCCCTTTAGCACATATTTCAGACACTGAAAATCTGAGTGAGCATAGGCAGCCCCACGATGGGAAAGACCCAGCACCTCCCTCAAAAGGCATTTTACAGTCTGCCTTGCAAACAGAAAGGCTGTAACCTCCATTGCCCTTCATTTTTTTGCTATTTTTGTTTTGGCCTGGGCAACTTGCTCTTGATCACACACAGGTAGGGAGAAAGTAAGCACAAGAGCTTGATAAATTGCTTTCTGCCTGGAAACCCTCATATGGCTCCAACAGGACGTGGCTCCCAGCCCTTCCCCAGCAGATGCCACGTGCTTTTGCCCCAGCAGGGACACCACACACCCTGTGGGTCACAGCACTACAACAGGCACATTGCAGCAGTCCCCAGCCCTGTGGATGTTTGCAGCTCACATCTAAGTGGGGACATGAGCTGCAAAAAACCTTGCACATCCCCAGACCTTCACAGGCCAAACCAGCTTTGTCCTCCACCCCTGTGACAAGCATCTGACCCTCCTGAGCCCCACATCTGGAAAATGGGTTCATTTTATTTTGTTCTGAGTCTTTAAAGTGGTTCCCATTGGTGCTAATGGGTTAAAGTGATGCAGCTTGTCCCCACATTGGTGGCAGCATGCTGGAGAAAGAAAGCTCTTCTCCCCTACCCCACAGAGATGTTCTTGTCACCAGGCTTTGTCTCTGCTGCACCAATCTCCAATCCCTGCCCTCCATCCACATGCTAAAATGTTTCCAAAGTCCATCCTTCTGCAAAAGGGGAGAAAAACAGGCATTTCACAGAATTGTCAGCAGGCAAAAGTTTGCTAACCTGGTTGGGGCATGAAAGGCAGAGCTGAAGAGTTCTCATTTAGTTGAAAATTGAGCAGTGATATCAGACTGGCTGTCCAAAGGAAAGACAAGAGAAATACATGAAAAGAGGAAATCATCTTCTCCAAGTACTACTGCTGATAAAAACTCTGCACTGGGTGCAAGTTATTTCTATAGCTGGTCTTTATTGTGATATTTCTTAGAGCTGTTTGTGAGCACCTCACCTTAAGTCTCCAATACCTTGTGAAATAAAGCAAATGCAATTACTAGCTTTGTGTTGGGCTGCAGGCAAAGCTCAAAGCAGCACATCACATGCAAAGTGGTTGTATCCAATACTCCTAGAACATGGCAGCAAACAATGGGTGCACATAACTAGGGTGGATTATCTTGTCCATGTATGGTCGTATTTCCATTGATGTTTCAACCTTCCCTCAAAAGGAGTAATTTTTATAATGGAAATTTTTTTGACCACAGGAAAACCATCAGACCTAAAATGCTTTATGGGGGCTTTAGTTTTCTCCTGGGGTTTCCATTTTCTGCAGAGGCAGGAGGTGCATTCAGACCACACTGAGAGAACAGTTTGCAACCAAAAAGGAGACACCAGGATGGACAACCAGGTGGCTGAAACAAACTGCATCAGGAAGAACAAATTACTGCTGCCACTCTCAGCTGCAGCATATTCAGTTCTGTTTTGACAGAGCTGAGAAGATTTCTGTTTTCATCAAAAGTGTCTGCAAAAGAAAAATCACTTTCAGGCCAGGACTCATTGTTTCCTTCCTTTTTGCTGAGTGATGACAGACCTCACAGAAGCCCTAAGTGTAGGTGAAGTAGGAGAACCACATAAATATAAGCTAAAATGCAGCTTTACTTCCTTCCCATGGAATACCATCAGCCCTTGTAAATTCTGCAATGTGAGCAGCCTGTTCAGAGGCAGAGGGGAACAATAAACAACTCAGGAAGCGATTGCTGGCATCGCTGGAGAAGGTCCTGGAAACCCCAAAAGCAAGGCCCCTGCAGTGCTGTGGGCTGTGTGTTGAGTATATATGGTCCTCAGGGGGGCTGCAGGTCAGAGAGAAGATGAGAAAGCAAAGGGAGGTAGAATTGCAGCCAGGGGGTCACCTAATTCATCCGTGGTAAAGCTGTGCTCTCCATCCCTTCACACTCTTTGTGTAGACACCAGAATAAGTCAAAGACAGGCAGCAACCTCTCACTCCCACAGTTTGTGCCTCTTTTTTCCATCCACATAGTCCACAAAGGTTGGAGGGAGTAGGACAGGCTTTGGTACAGTTTTTTAAAAACGATCCCAATATAGAGAGCGCACCACCTCTCCAGCTGAGCAACGTGATAGAAAGAGCCACCTCTGAGTGGAAAAGTTGTGGTTTAATCTCATGTTTGCACCACTCCTTAGGGAAAAAGTCAAACTGTTGATTTGGGGTCTCTCACCAACAGGTCATGCATGATTCCAGAAGCATCAGCACAGCTTCTTCAAGCTGAGAGGAGACAGGGTTGCTGTCTATAAATACATTGAGGCAAGCATCAGGGAGGCAATTGAGCTGTTGAAGCTAGAAGACAATGTTGGCACGGGAACAAATGGGTATAAAGAGGCCAGGAATAAATTAGGCAAAAAATTAGAGAAAGAAGACAACCCTCTGAGAAGCTCTTGCCTGGAACAGACTTCTAATAAGGACTATATGACACAAAATGGTTTTCAGTCAGATGGATCTGACTAAATTACTGAAGATGTGGGGTGGATGTTGGGGGGCCTTCATATCACTGCTGCCTGAAACACAAAAGGACACAGCATGCATTGAGGTGATCCTTCCTAGTTCCACATCCCACATTCCTGTGAATGTGTAGGTACCACTATGCTGGACACACAGGATAATACAGAGACATAGCTAAAAATGGTAGATTTGAATTAAGCTGCCTCAATGTCATCCTAGAATCACAGAATAGTTTGGAAGGGGGATCTTGAAGATCGTCCAGTTCCTCCCCCCCCCTGCCATGGGCAGGGACACCCTCCACTAGCCCAGGTTGCTCCAAGCCCCTTGGACACCTCCAGGGATGGGGCAGCCACAACTTCCTGGGGCAACCTTTTCCAGCATCTCACCACCCTCACAATATAGAATTTTTCCTCATATCTAATCTAACCTATGCTCTTTCAATTTGAACCCTTTCTCCCTTGTCCTGTAAATATGCCCTTGTAAATAGTCTTGCCACCTCTATCCTGTAAGTTCCCTTCAGGTACTGGAAGGCCACCATTAGGTTACCTCGAAGCTTTATTTTTCCAGGGTGAACAATCCCAATTCTCTCAGGAGAGGTGCTCCATCCCTCTGATCAACTTGGTGGCCTCTCTGGACTCACTCCAACAGGTCTATTTCCTTCCTGCTCTGGGGACCCCAGAGCTGGAGGCAGCTCTGCAGGTGGGCTTTCAGGAAAGCAGAGTAGAGGGGCAGAATCTCCTCCCTGACCTGCTGCCCAGACCGCTTTGGATGCAGCCCAGGACACAGCTGGTTTCTGGGCTGTGAGCACTCACAGTCGGATCACGTCCAGCTTCTCATCCACCAGCACCCCCAGTTCCTTCTCAGCAGGGCTGCTCTTAGTCTGTTCATCCCATAGCCTGGATTGATACTGGGGGTTAAAAAAAACCCAAACATCTAGAAAGCCAATTCAGGGCAGACAGACAGGTGAAAGATCTAATTACTAAACTTACAATTCACATATATCTCTCAATTCCTCCATACATTTACGTTCTATTTTGAGAAAGCTGTTGTCAAACATTACACTCATAACATATATTTTTAAAAAAACAATCAATGGCTGTTCTCACAGGCACAGAATCATTTTACAAAAAAACCCGC
Source organism: Sakesphorus luctuosus (assembly GCA_013396695.1). NCBI lineage: Eukaryota > Metazoa > Chordata > Aves > Passeriformes > Thamnophilidae > Sakesphorus > Sakesphorus luctuosus. The sequence goes on along the minus strand of VWZD01002786.1, from coordinate 140,498 downwards.
AATATCTTCCATGCCATGATCTTCAAGTCTTTTTAGGATCTTTCTGACCATTGGAGACTGAAATGTGAGCAATTATATCAGAGTTAGGAGATGCTGGAGAAGGGACTGGTAGAGAGAAGCTGCTTTGTGTAACTCTCCTGATTCCAAGAGAACCACAGAAGCCTCCTCCACATCTTCAAGTCCATCTAGAGGAAAGCAACTGAATTTTATTCACTTTAACAACAGAGAGAAATGCCCTTTTGCAGCTGTGCAATAATCCACCATGCAGTAGCCCATGTATGACAAGCTTAATATTTATTCCAAAACCACTTTTGCCTCAGATACACTTCAGCAACAAGCTCCCATTCCTCTCAAGGAAGATGAAGGCAGGGAACCTTTGAAAATCCTTTCCATTCTCCATTGCCCAAAGACATTCTCCCCTTTGCTGCATGCCCTGAAGGAGCATATTGTGAGCCCAGGAGCTAACCCCACACTTGTGAATTGAGACCATCTTCCCATTCCAGCACACGGCTCTTGCACATTTTTGTTTCAGAGTGAAATGGTGTTAAGGAGGCCTTTGGGAAATGAAACAAAAATGGTGCTTTATTTTTTTTTTCCCTATCCATCACTGCTTCTCAAGACCTCAAGTCCCAGGACATCCTGCCTGACACAATCCAGAGCTGGCCCCTTAAGGCTCTAAATGAAGTCACAGCTTCAGGGTTTCCAGGCAGAAAGTTCACTGGAAGGGCCATAGGAGGGGTTTTGTCCTTCCTAAGGAGGATAAGAAGTTGCAAGAGAAACCTGGATGCTGATTGCAAAGGTGAGAACTAAACTCTTTGAGGAGCAGGACAAACCTAGGAATAATTTTTCTCTTTGGGCCCATACTGATGGCATTTTAACAAAGTATAATTTAATGGGAGATTGTTCACAGCAGTTCACAATAGTGACAAGAATAAATGAGCCATGACATCTCACTCTAAGAGCACTAGGTGGAGAATTCATAGATGGGATATTGTGAAAACTATCAGTTCCCTACAGCCCTCTCCTCTCTCCATATTCATCTGAACACTCATTTTTAAAATTCCCTGTTCTAACACAGGAATAGCCTCTCCTTACTCACCAGGGAGCCACAAGAACAAGAGATCCTTAAATATCCCTGTATGGGAACATCTTCTGTGTACCCAAAGAACATCCCTTTCTCCATACCCTCCCACAGAGGATAACAAGCCCCAGATCTGCCTGAGTAACTGTGTCAAGAAGGAGGGAAGGAGGTGATCCCTCCATGCTTTTCATACCCTGTAAGTAAAGCAGCGTAGGAGGAGCACACACTGCAGCTAAATGTGCTTCTATTTCTGGAGCTGTTTCTCCTCTTTATGGTCATGTGTCACTTTGCTGTCACTGGGCAGGCACCTCAATAGTTGTATCTGCTGTCTTCAAGCAAAACTCTTTGAAGCCATATGAAGACTCACAAGTCCCTCAATTTCAGCCTCAGTTTCTTTGCTTTGCTTGTCTTTCAGATGCAGTGAGAAAATGGGACCCACCTTGAAACCCAGTGACAGCAAATTGGCCAGTTCAGCCCCACTCCAGTCAGGCTGGAAATGCAACCTGGAAATCACCATCACCTTATAAAAGTGGTCACTTACTTTGAGGACCCAGTAAGTCAAGTTTTCTTCATACATGGAGCCTGGAGCAGCTTTCCTCCCAACTTTCCTATATGAAATTTTAGGCTTAACACCTTTTTTTCTGCATAATTTGCTTTTGAGTGTTGAACTATTTTCCTGCTAAAGTGTGCCTCATGCTGAGATTTGAAAAGCAGAGATTTTTGGCTAAAAATGAATCACTGAGGTCAGAAAGTTTCTACAGACCTCATAAACTCCATAGTCCTAAGTGATTTAAGGCTACAACCTTAGGTTTGCTTTTGGACTGAATCAGGAATCTGGTTGACCACTGTTCAGTTCCCTGTGGAGACTCACTTTCAGAGGTATTTTACAAATTGAGGTGTATTTCAAGATGGTGACTCTGACAGAAGCATCCATTATGTTGCATGGATTGTTGAGACAGAGGTGGCTGCAGCAGCAGAGTGCTGACTGCCATCCACACAATGAAGCAGTGCAAGAAGAGAGGAGGGATTCCTCCCTGGGCCTCTCTCCTCCATCTCTGGTTCTCAGCTTTGTAAGCCAGTGCCTTCCCATGCCAAGCTCTTATTGCTCTATTCCAGAGCACTGCAAGCTCATTTTAACAAATGTTTCACTATTTACCTCTAAATCCCCCTCCTCTGCCAGCTGGAAGGTGAATTCCTTGCCTCCCACATTAGGATGCAGAGGGGCACCCGCCTCAGAGCAGCCACCTGGGAGCCAGGCAGCCACTCAGGATGCCAGGACTGTGGTTTCCAGCGCAACATAAATAACATCAAGGCTATCAACCTATTTCAGGACCGTTCCCTCATGCAGGGCTATCCAGCCAAACTATTCCAGGCTGCTACTGTACTGGCTGGTGGACGCTGTGTGTGCCCAGCATACTGTACATTCCCTTGTAAGGGCTTGCCCCATTCCCTGCTATGCTCTGAGGTGTCATCTGGCCTTTTGCCCCACACCTGCTCACAGAAAGGTCCCCACAACACCCACTCTTGAAAACCCACTCCCAAGGATTTCCTGGGAGCTCCCTGGCAGGATACAATGGCTTTGAACGGAAGGAGGTGCTGCCAGGGCAGAGCTGAGATGCTGTGTTATGTCCCTGTGGTACAGGGATGGAGTTCCCTGGTCATGCAGCATCCCGTGGAGCAGACATGCTGCTCTTTAGAACACTGCTTTAAAACCCACCCTTGTTTACTAGATCCTCTGTAGTAAGCTAGGGCCTGAGACTAGGGTGTGGGAGGAGCGAGGGTCACATGGGAGCTGGGTCCAGCATGGGACCCCCAGATCAGGTTTACATCAGAGATCCTGGGGTTGGAGCTCCACTCAGGGTTTATCATCACTAATCTCAGCAATTCGTACGAGCAAACCAGAATTTCTACAAGGTTGAAGGGGGCACCTTGTGAAATAGGATTCTGGACTGCACCGAGGTCTACAGGGAAGAGCATTATTAATGATGCAGTCTGGGAAGAGAAATAGGTACAAGCTGGTGGATAGCGGGCTTTACAAGAGTCAAAATATTTTGGATCTTAGCCAAGAGTGCAAAGGACTGGGAACTGGATTCATACTATCCCTCTGTAATTTTAGTAAGATATCTTCACAGACTGTGAAGATAATTCAAACCTTAGCTCCAGGGCAACTCATCTCTATTGACTTCAGAGAGCTTGGGCCAGATGCTACTTCAAAGTTTAGGACCTGAGCTAGTGGGTGAACCTAAGCTGAAACCTTCAATTTGTCACCAAAGTGAGTAGAGAGATCAGTGTCTGCCCCTCCCCTTCCCCTCACGAGGAAGTTGTAACTGCAATGAGGTCTCCCCTCAGCCTGCTCTTCTCCAGGCTGAATAGACCAAGAGAATGCAGCTGCTTCCCCTGTAGACCCTTCACTGTCTCTGTGACCCTCTTAGTAGCTTTATATCCTTGGCAAAAAACATACAGAAATGAGCAATTCCCCTATGGAGGTCAGCTTGCAAATCAAGAGAGCCTGCTCGAACTGCCTTTGGGTAACAGAGCAGTCTCCTCTGAAATCACACACTTCACCTTAGTAAAAATCAAGTGGTTTTCTTTTCCCACATACCTCTTGGCCCTACTGAAAACATAGATGACATGGTGCTTAAATAGTATTTAATCTGTCCTTCTCTTCCTCCCCATGCTTCCTTCAAAACCTGCCCTGGATACAAGCTCCTCTCTCCCTCTTGAGCTTTTCAAAGGAACATCTCCCTCAGTCTGCATCCACCAGTTGTAGGGATCATGGCTACCTGCCTACAAGTGGGCACTGCCCTTCTCTGTGGCACTGGTTTTTTACTCCCATTTTAACTGTTTTCCTTACAATAAAATGTTTAAGTATCCAATTTAAAAATTAAAATTATTATTACCATGCAAGGCACATCAAGCTAAAGAGGAGCCTGAGCAGAGAGAGAAGCACTCTAGAAATGTCTAGTTTGCCTGTCCACAGCCACAGTCCTCGCAAAAGACTCAAGACACATTTTGGCCTTGCTCATTTTGTCATTGCTCATTTCTCACGCTTTTCAAAGACAGCCATGGTGCTTGCAAGTGCTTGGGCTTTGCTCTGGAAATGGCACAGCAGCAGTGAGAACTCGAGTCCCAGGAGGTACTAAACACCTGCCAAGAGCCATGGAAGCAGATGGAGCCATGCACAGAGGTGACTTTGCAGCAGGAGATGCTGCCTGCTGCTCCAGCAACCCACAGTCATCTTGCACACATATCTGTGGCACTGACAGTGTGACTAACCAACAAAGAAGTATGAGATTTTGCATCTGAAGAGCACCATTTACTGCAGAACCTCCTTCTCATTTTCCATAGAATCATAGAATGGCTTGAGTTGAGGGACCTTCAAGGTCATCAAGTTCCAACCCTCCTACCAGAGGCAGGGATGCCACCCACTAAACCAGGTTGCTCAAAGTCCTATTCAGCCTGCCCTTGAACATTTCCAGGGATGGGCATCCACAACTTATCTGGGCACAGAGTGGCTGGAGAGCAGCCAGGCAGAAAGGGACCTGGGGGTACTAATTGACAGGAAGCTCAACATGAGCCAACAGTGTGCCCAGGTGGCCAAGAAGGCCAGTGGGATCCTGGCCTGGATCAAAAATAGCGTGGCCAGCAGGACCAGGGAAGTGATCCTTCCCCTGTACTCTGCGTTGGTGAGGCCACACCTTGAGTATTGTGTTCAGTTCTGGGCCTCTCAGTTCAGGAAAGATATTGAGGTGCTGGAGCGGG
>VWZD01002786.1:103223-135524 GCA_013396695.1 Sakesphorus luctuosus | reverse complement strand
TGATTCTAACCTGTCCCAGTACCTCACTACTCCCATCCATGGGTTATAGTTAAGCTTTGAAAACCAGCAGAAACTCTACAGCTTTTAAGCAGTGATGTGTCTCTTCTGTCTCTGCAGTGTTGCTTCCTGATATGCACAATCTTTAGTCAAAAGCACTGCTTGACACTGAGCACCTTCAAAAGCTCACACAGCAATCCTGAGCCACCTCCCTGCCCCACTGCCTCACACTGAGAGGAACCACTTCACAAAATCTGGAAGCCATTGCCTTGACCCATCAGATAAGGCTGCTGCAGGATCCAATTTCCCAGCAATGCTCCTGGCCAGCAGCTGAAGCAATTTCTGCAGTAGCCCAGTCTGATAAAACTGCTGCTAGATTCCTCCCTTTTTGGCTGAAGATTTAATTTGAGATCTAGTATCCCACTGTGCACTCCCCCAGACTTCCAAAATGTTCTTCTCTAAACAGCCTTCCTGTCTCGCGCTGCCAGGCTTTGCACATCTGGAGTCCAGACCTCATTGTCACTGACCCAGGACTCACCATAGTTCTCCTCCTCCAGCTCAAAATTAAACACATACAGTCGTCCTGATCTGAGCACAACCCTTCTGCCAGGTGGTGTCAGCATCCCACAGCTCCAGATCCAATGGCTCACGTTCGCTTTTAAAACAAAGCAGCCCCAGCTCAAGGCGCCCACACCGAATTTCTAGGAACCCCGCAAACATCAGCTGTGTCCTTAGTAATCAATACAGGCTCTCCACCCACATCAGTCTGAGGATGAAATCAGGGAAAATCTGTTATTTGGCTTCTTATTGCTTCTAGAGATGGAAAACTCAGAAGGTATCCTGTGGAAATGGTCTGTAATGGTACCCTACAGAAGCACTGGCAGTCATTGGTTAAGTCCTCAGTGGTGGGAAGCCTCTGCAGGCAAACATGAGTGTAATTTCTGTCAATGCACCACTTTGGAGTCACAGGGCAGTTGGGATCAGCCCATGGAGGCCAGGCTGTCCCCAGCCCTGTAGGAAGTGCAAGAATCACTCTCCCCTCTCCTCTGCTTTATGTGTTTCAAAGAAAGGTTCCCAGCTTCATACCTGCCTTGTGTGGGGTGTATTCTGCCTGTATCTCACCCTGCCCAGAGCCATCACACAGCCTTCTTGGAGCTGTAATCCACTACAATGGCACAAGACCACAGAAAGACAAAAAAAAGAGATCTGTATTATGTAACTGGTTTGCTCTAACATAAAAACCTTCCCCTGCTCCATATTCTACTTTGCAATCAGTTTTGAATTTTTCTGCAGCCTCTGGTGACCTTCAGGGCAGTAAACTTTTGCTTCACCAAGATGAAACCCTTTACTTGTGGAGCTTGGCCCCCTCCAGACATACAGCTTATTCCAGCAAATAAACTCACCAGGTGCAGTCTGTCCTGCTCTTGTTTGAGAAGAACACCCTCATCTTCTCCATCTTCTGCTCTGAATCACCAGGTGTAAGTCAGCAGTAATGTTTTCCACCAGAAGGAGACTGGAGGAAACACAGACTGGACAGATGTTCTCCTTTCACAAGACAACAAATGATACATATGCAAGTGCAATGGATGCTGTGAGAGGAGTGAGACTGCTATTAGCAAAGGAGGAAAGGGTCAGGAACAGCCACTGTCAGCTTGATGCTATCAAGGAAAACAGAGAAACACAGAGAGATCTGAATCACTCCTTCAAAAACTCCTTCATCCAGTATCACCTAACCTGACCTTTGCTGTATTAAAAATATTATCATTTTTGCTCAGTACTTGAATTCCAAAGTCTCATCCACTGCTGAGCACTGTGATGGGTGCCAGGACCATGTCCTGCACATGTGTCTCTCCTCTTTAACAAACACCCAGAGTATCTCAGTGCATCTGGTGTTGACAAGACGGGCTTTAACTTTGGAGAGCTCTTGGGTGCCAGAATGACAGCGCTGAAGAATGAGATCTTCTGCTGCTGGAACGGGCGTGTGTTCAACACTGACTCAGGACAGGAAAATGCCACTTACTAAACCTCCAATACTTGTTTCTCAACCAGCCAAAGTTCTTGGAGGTCTCTCATCTAAATGCTAACCAGGCCTGGAGCTGCATGTCTTTTGAGACCTCACAAGAGCAGGCACAGTATAAGGAGGACTCTGTACTATTTGGGGCAAATTGGGAGACAATCAATTTGTAGAAAGACCCTCCTGGATTTTAAATAGGCTAATATTGAAATCTTTATTTTAGCTCTCTGACTTCAAATGTCATTGATCAGTGGGTTGATGCATAAAACACACAGGTTTTATTTGTGTGCATTGGTGTCATGAGTGCAACACTTGGAGCCACAGAGTTTGTGACCACAAAATCAAAAGGAAGGAGGAGGTGACTAGTCAAAGAAGAAAAGATATTATTACATTTAAGCTTATTTTAGGGTGACAGTTTTCTCATGGCATCACCTCCCAAGGTCTCAGCCTGCTATCTGCTCTCAGTGTACTTGCTCAGGCAAAAGTCTATGGTCAGAATTTGGAATTCCAGCTGTGTTCTCCCCCCCAACCCAGGCTGAAACCGTGCCAAAATAAACTATGCCAAAAAGAGAAAGGATTAGTATCATGCAGGGACCTTTTCAACATGCCCGCTATCCTACCAAAGACTCTCACCTAGCTCGGGGTTTATGGACTGGAGTCGCAGGCACTGTCGCCAGCTGGGAAAACGGGAGATGGAGCGCTGCTCCTGCCGGTTCCTGCGCAGCCTGGCCTCCTCCCGCTAAGCAGTTTAATAGGGGGCTTAAGCTGCAGCTTGACAGCCCCGGGATCACAACTAAAGGGTCCTGGAGAAGAGCAGAGCAGCGCTTGGCGTAGGCTGTGCATCCATTCATTCATCCACCCGTCCGTCCGTCCGTCTGTCCGCCACTGCCCTCTGCCGGGGAGCGCGGCAGCCCCAGGATCCGGTGTGTCCGGCCTGGTTACACAGACCGGCTGCGATGCTGAGGATGCAGAGAGGAGCTTCCAGCTGGAAAGTCCCAGCTTTCAGGCAGGCTTTGGCTCCCGCCTGCACCACGCTGAGATGATGAAACCCGAACTGGAGCAGCGAGAGATGCTGCGATACCGATGCACCCACATACGAGAGCCCACTCAGATAATGCAGGCACCTATGGCGCCAATAAAACACAAACACACTCACCAGTCTAAAATTAATAATAACTTCCCTTGAATCACAGCATAAACTTACTTAAACAGCATAACAAGCAAGAGCATGCAAGTGCTTTCTAGCACTGACAGCACAGCCAGACACAGTTTCACATATATGTGTCAGTGCTGTGATCACCAAAAGGGCACACAGAGACGGTGTGGGTGCACTTAGAAGGCATCCCAGTAACAGAAGTTGCCAGAGGGAGGCCAAGATAAACACAAGGGACTGCAAAAAGGCAGATCATCCCCCCAGTGCACAAGGAGGGTGGCTGGTAAGACAATGAAAATTATGTAAGGGGTATCAGAAGCAGAGGAACACATCACCATCATCACCTTTCCCCTTTTGAAGACTGGGAATTAGCAAAAAAAATCATGAATAAATGAGGGGAAATGGAGGAGAAAAGAAAACAAGCAGATTGGTTCTGATTTGTTCTCTCAAGCCTGGTCACCTTGACCTGGGTAAGTGGGAGCCACCAAGCCTGCAACCACCAGCACTCACTTGCTGGCTGTGTGTTTTTACAGCTAATATATATGGAATCGCTGCACTGACCCTGTGGAAGAACTGACCATCAGCAAGAAGTGTGTGGTGAATGCAGCAAAGTTTAGTTCTGCAGTTCAAAACTGGCCTGATATGCCTGTCTTTTAAATACTTCCTTTGCAGCTATTCTTAATTCTGCCATGGATGGATGGATGGACAGACTGATTTATATGCAACACAGGGCTCTGCTGGAGAAGGACTACAGGCTCAGCAGTGTTTCAGTTGCATGTCAACTTGTTTAGGTACCAAACAATACCTCTTCTCTCCCCAAGGCAAAGCAACCACCTCAGGACCCAGGGAGAGGATGGCAGCTGGGAGATGTACCCTCATCCACTGCCTGTGTTGTCTGCAGACCCCTCCTGTCCCCTTCGGTGGCTTTATTTGTACCAGACACTGTGAGGACCACAGTTAATGACAGAGGCCCAAAATTACATGGTGGTCATCAAAGGCAGTTGTCACTCAAGTGCCCTATGGGTCAAGGAACCTCAACCCCTGTGCAGGTACCTTATTCTGCTCCTTGTTCATGACGGGTTTGGACCCTCACACTTCCCCTTTCTTAGCCCTGTAACACAAGTTTGGGAGAAGAGAATGAAAATTGCCTCCCAAATGAAATTTAAAAACACCCCATGTAATCCCAGCATCCATCCTGTGCTGGCTTCTCCTTCAGTCTGAATGCTGGGACAAGCGCAACATTTTCCAGGAGCATCTTGCTTGGGATCTTGCTTCAGTTAGTCTGTACACACTGCAAGTGGGACAGCCACAGCAAAGGAAATGTGGATCAGAGCCATGCTTTCTCCAGCACACAGCAACAGGAAGGTACAAGAGGACATCAAGGAGGCAGATGTTTGGGAATCTCTCAAACATGAGGGTCTCCTCCTAAGCTCTAAGCGCAAGAGAACAGCTAAGGCCTGAAAGCACTATTCAGATCTGTTCCAAAACTTGTTAGCAGAGTCCCTTATGGGTCCAGACTGGTGTTGTGATCCATACAAATATCTGACCTCCCTCTGAATTTTGCTAAGTGCCTGGATTCAGCAATACTCCACAGCAACACGTGCCAGAAAATGATTGCACTTTCCATGAGAAAACTGTGTGCAGATGCCCCTTGAATGAGGTGTGTGACATAAAAAATCCCCAATATAATCACATAAAACAGTGGGAGATCCTTACTTTGGAGAGCACAGCAATAGTTAGCTTATCTCAGAAAGGAAAACCTGGATGCTGAGGCCAGGTCCTCAGCCTGGATTTTTCCTAAGCTCTGCACTTCTCTAACCACATAGCCCAAGAAGCACTGTGATTGATAAAGAAGTGAAACCCTCTGCTTTTTAGCTCTTCATCCCTCCTTTTCATCTGGAAGGAGGATATTTCAGCGCTGAGCTCTGGGATCCAAAGGCCACAGAGTTGGGCAGCGATCAATGGAAAGTCTGTCTGAGGGTGTGAAGGAAAAGAAAGGCATTCACACAGGGAATTCTGGCATCAGTAGAAGCAGCAAATGAGACAGAGAAAAAGGTTTCCTCCCTCTTGGGGAGGAAAGCACAAGAACTATCCCAGCAACTTTTATGTACTACAGTCTTGTAGCCAAACCTGGAATTTTCTGGCTGCTTTGAAGGACTTTATGAGATTCCCCCAGTACATGCACTGAAATAGCCCATTTCCTACACTACACTTTCCCTTTTGATTTATGTCCATCAAGCTTTGTCTGCTGGGACAAAGTACTCCAAGGAGTGTGTGACTGTCCACAGGACTGCCTTTTTGGAAGGACTTTGGAGGAGCAGCAGCACAAGTTGGATAATCACAGCAGTGAGAGTATTAGACAGCCATTCCCTTCTGCTTGTCCTTCCATTCCCTTACGGCTCAACCTAGTGATGAAGCTACATTGTCTTGACCCTAACCCTATTCCCTGCTCCTTGTTACCAAGGAAGCCATCAGATCCACGGTTCCATCCAGTGAGGACGAAACTCCTGCCTGCAAAGGCTCCTTGTTGAAATGTCAAGCATCATCTTTTCTAGCAAAATGAAAAACCCCATGGTTGTGCTTCTGCAACCCTAAACTCACTCCTAAAATTGCACCTGCAAAAGCAAGAGTCAGAAGGTCTGTGAGCAGCAGGATTAAGCCTGGATTTCCACCAGGTATTGCAGCCAGAGCTGGCTGGCTGAAAGAGGGTGGGAAATTACTTACCTTTTTACTCCCTTACCCAGGCACAGATTTTTAGATTATTTATGAACTTGTAATACCTTTAACAACTCTCCCCATATGTAAAGTTTATATAAAATAGGCCATGAGCTACTTGGGGGATCAGCAGGCAGAGGTGACACTGTGTAACTTTTATTTCTTAAGTAACTATAATGAAAAAAAATAAAGAAATACTTGCCATTCAGCATATGAACAATGACTTGTTCAAGACCAAAGTGAAAGCTAGATGTAGGCTGCAGCAAAGGCAATGTGCTGAGTGGCAGCTGCATTCCCTCTAACCTGCCCTGCCTGCTCTGGGCATCTCTGCCTGCAGGCACAACAGCAAACTGCTCTCATATTGGAATTGGGACCCAACCCAAGGGTCTCAACTCAACTCAGGCTCACAGAGATCACACAAAACAAAAATTTCACCTGGTAAAAGAGCCACCAGTTTAAAACTTCCCTGAGGGCTCCCCAAAGGTAGGTGGAGGTATTCTGTGATTCTCCTATGGGAACCCACTGCTGGCACTGCAGACCCTTCTGGAGAGAAGTCTGTATGCGTAAGCTGGATGAGGGGCCTCAACACTCAGTTACCTACTTGTTTCTGTATAAGAACTCATTTGCAAGTCCTCCCTCTTCCCAAGTCGCTGGTAACACAAGAGGGGACTGCAGGCTTGGTGTTTCAGCTGCTGGGGTAACCATGTGCCATGGACAGCATGTTATGCCTCCCTGTGATGTTCCTATTCCTTTCTTCCACACTGCCCTTTTAAGAGATGATGAATTGAGCATCATTCAGATCTTGCCTAACAGCTAGTGCAGATGGGAAGAAAAGTCAGAGCCAGAATCAAACTTCTCCAGGTGCATTTGCTTCATTCCTGCATTTTGCAGCAGTGTTCCTAGCACCACTGGTTGAGAAATTATATGTTTTTGGCTTACACTTTTCATGGCAGCTTTACACTGGAAAACTTCTCTGTGAAAGGACTGAAAGCTGCACATGAATGTATTTCATTTGGAGCTCTGCTCCAAATCACGTTGGTGATTGCCAGTTGCTGGATCAAACATCAGGATCTCTTCACAGATACATCAGGAAGTTGTTGTACTACCAGGTGTGATCATTTTATGGCAACTCTGTCTTTTGTGAACTGCAGAGAGAAATGACAGCAAAGTTCTGATCTGGGAAGCGCTGTTTGGAAGGAGAGCAGTGATGTTCTCCCTGTCTGCCCCACATATGCTCAGGATTTACCTTAGGGTTAAAAGGGATGAGACCTCCAAGCAATGTCAGCTGGAGCAAGGGCCGAAAAGACGTCATTGCATTGCCATAATCCACTGCAACCATCACCAGCAGCCAGCAAACCAGTCCAGAATGGGGGAGGAGACTTTAGTGTCACATGTGCTGGATCAGGGACAGGATACATCCCCTAATAAGAGTCAGAACAGGCTCATGAGACCAGCTAAGGGCAAGCACAGATGCCAAGACCAAGTAATAAAGGCTCACACTTGCAAGTGTATCCCAAAACAAGAATAGGAGTGGTATGCATGCAATCCCTTTATAGTTAAGAATTGGGCTGAGGGTCAGAGATAAACAGAGCTTGGGAAAAATGCTTCAGTTTTCCAGGCCAGTGATTTAACCAGTTACGTTTTAGTTCTATTTATCTCTTCATTGATACAGTGATCAGAAAACTTCAGAGTAGAGACAAAGCAGAAGCCTTTCAAACACAAGGAAGAGTTTCTCCAGGGCCATCAGACATGGCAGAAGCAACTGGAGAGGATATTGACGGGTGAGCTCATACCCTGATGGGGCATCAGTCAGTGCAGCTCCCAGCTGTGCAGTTTCGTGCCTGCAAAAAACCCACTCCTCACCTCACTTTGATGGCTTCCTGTACAATGAGGGGTATGTTGTACACAGACTGACACACATCTCCCCGGTGTCTCCCCACCTCACCTGCACTGCAGGTTTCACAGGGTGGTTCCTCCCATTGCCAGAGCACTGCAGGTGTGAGGAGCAGCTGAAGCAAAATGCCAGCTGAAAGGGCAACGAGCCATGGAGCAAATCCTCCCTGGACAGGCTGCAGGCAGGATTTCACAGGGAAGTGTTTTACAGTGTCAGGGTCCATTACATCCTTTGGCTCCAGGAGGCTTCTCCAGGTTTCACACATTATTTTCACAGGAAGAGAGAAAAACTAAATGGAAGTGCAGACAGCAGGCTTCCTGTAATTTTTGAGCCTTCCCTTCATTTCTGCACAATGAGGAACCTCTTTTGTTCCCAGATCTCCTCTCCTAAGATGACATTCCCAATCACTACTCAATAAGTGAGATAAGTTCCAGCCAGTGTCCAAACATGCAACCTCTGCAAGCTGATAAGGTGCTGTTTCTATTATTGTATGTTTTAAATCAGTCTAGGGGACATTCTAATTGTAGCCATGGTGGGGTCCAACTCGCAGCTCCTCCTGAAGCATGGACTTGCAATTCCCTCCCCTCTGCCTTCAGCATCAGCTTTAGCTACAGAGAAGAATCTATGCCAAGTTTTATGACTTTTTCACCGCATGTCCTATAAAGAGAACTAAAAATGCTTCAGGAGCAAGGGCAAGTGACCACAACCCCAGCATTAGTGTCTAATATCATGCATCAAGTCAAAAGGGCAAAAAGAGAGAGGCTGGAAAGAACACTCCCTTCCTCCCTCTGGGGCAACTAAATCCATCCCCTCTTCACGGTGGGATGAGCTGCAGCTGAAACAGTCCTGGCTGGAGCTTATCCAATACAGTCTTCAAACTTTCCAGTGCTGGAAGACCTCCCAGCACAATTACGCCAATGCTTCTCTAATCTCATGTTAGAAAAATCTCCTTACTGAACCTAAACCTCCCAGGATGTTATTTGTGTCCATTACATTTAGTCCTTTCCCCAGGATGATGCAGAGGAAAGAAGGGAATTACTCTGTTATTGATTCTCTGCATCATCTTCTCTGGACTGGATGGTCTCTGTTTGCTCAAGAATCCTTGACAGCCACGTTTTCAGAGCTCTCAGGATTTTTGTTGCAATCCAAGTCTCTCTGGTGCCATAGAGGATTAAATCAGGCTGGATAGACCTCCATACATTAGTCCAGCTCCCTTGGAAATGGAGCAACCAACAACATATGTCACAACTCTCCCTCTGGAGCTGGAGACTGCTCCCCTCCACAAACCTGTACAAGTGGTGGGATGAGAGTCCTCATCTTGAGCTCTGCTTTTGTGTTGACCAAGGAAAGCGGCTCATTCCCACGTCGTTCACTTCAGGCTCACATTCTAGCACCCAGTCTACACGTGTCGCGTTTGTGGTTAAGGATTTTCCTTGTTTTGATCCTTCGAATGGGTGCACTGCAGCTGGAGAACCTCGGGCGCAGCCTGTGCACATCCCGGCTCGGCAGCGCGACTCACGCACAGCACTAGATGGGGCTGCGCGCCCGCTCCTCATTCCCAGTCTCCCTGCAGATGGGAAATGCCTCCCAGAGCTTCAGCTGGAAGCAGAGCCCAAGCTGCATTTACTAAAAGCTGGGAGCCCTCCTTGGCGCTACTTTCATGGACATTTCACCGAATTTGTTTTTATATTTCAGCACCTTTTATCTTTGGGCCTCCAGGTCGGCTGCCAGGCTCGGGGACAGCTCTTTTGGTACTCAGGTATTTAAAATCATTGACATTTCTAAGGCAGCTTGAGCTGTTTTAAGCAATGGCTGGTGGTGTCCCTTTGCAGCAGGAGGCTCCACCCCAAGCCACCCCCAAGTGTCTCCCCAGGCTGCAGAGCTACAAACTCACACTCAGTTTCTTTCATCTGAGTAGGCATGGACATAGAAAACCCTGTATGTAATAATATTTCTGAATTTTCCTTCCTCTGAGAGAAAGTCTCCGTCGATGCTCTCAGAGCTTGACCAAAGTGTGGGTACCTGAGAGCTGCTAAGGGACATGAGTGTCTGACTCCACACCTGTGACCCTTGCCTACCACAAATCAGCCTAAATGAGGCTTTCAAGGAAGAGCCAGGAGCACAGGGTAGGTGCTAGATGGATCATAGAGTAGACTTAGAAACAAGCCTGATAAAACCAGACTGCAGAAGCAATTACAGGCTTCAGACTCTCATGACCATTCAGAGGAAAACCCCTTTTGTTTTTGAGCAAAGCCATGATCTGACCCAATTACCTGCCTCTATAAATAGGAAAGGACTCACTTAAAAATAACCCCAGACCTCTGCTCCAGCCATAAAACTGAAAATGCTCATGGTGATCTTGATACTCAACTGCTAGAACAAAACAACCCTTCTTTCTTTTTAAATACTTTGCATTTTAAAAGGATATTATATGAACAACTATGGTAATCTGTACACTTCTTTCTTGGACAGAGTAGGACATAGGGGTCATAAACCTGCTCAGAACCCACATCCTGATCTTTCCCTGTATGCACAGCAACACCAAGCCCTGAAAAACCACACCAGATGCTTTCCATGACCATCTGCTCTCCTCAGCAGAAAGAAGTTGGCCAAAAATTTTTGTTATTTTGTGGTCTTTTTATTACAGCAGCATGAAAATCCCAGGCACACAGTGACACAGAGGTTTGATCCTGGCAGCTGTGGTCCTGCTGCAGGCACTCCTAAGGCTGCACTCACATGTTCAAATGAAATATGTAAATTTTTGCCTTTTCCAGCCCACCACCAAGGTTCTGATTTCCATGCCTCTCCAGATCTGCTTATCCCAAACCTCCTCCCCACCATATCTCTTGTTTCCCCAAGTCCTTTTCTTGTGTTTCTCTGCTGCAGGCACTTAATTCTGCAATCAATACCTTCACACCACTTGGGCAAAAGCCATTTCCACCTGAAATTCTCCAGCTGGTCAGCTTTCAGAAGAGGCCAGAGAGACACCACAGCCCTGTGTGGCATACAGGAGGACACGAAGTGGCAAATAAAAGAGTAAAACAGCATTAAAAATGCCAAACATATGGACAGTCAAAAATGAAAGAAGCAGAACTGAAAGGAATGCAAAGGACAAAAGACTAACAATCCAGCTCTTACAGAGTTCTTTGCAGCTTCTCTATCAGCTCCACCAGGTCCTCACATCTCCTCATCCTTAACTCTCTCTGAGGTGATGGGGAAGTAACTCCAGCTTGTGCACAATGTTTGTTGGTGTTTTGGGGGTTTTTTTAAGCTGAGATCAAGTAGAAAAAGGTTGGAGAAAATGAGAAATTTGCAAGTAACCTTGTTTCTGCTTCCCTCTGGACTGGCTTACATGCTTAAGACTCAAGCTGGGGCTCAAGACTTCTTTCGGCTACAGAATGATTATTTTATCTACACAGCAGGAAAGCAAAGATCACTGAGAAAGAAGCATGCAATGCTCAGCACTGCAGCAGCTGACTGGGTTTCTAATTTTCCTTTGTCAGAGAGATGGGGAGGGGGAGGATGGAAAGGTTATTTTTCTGCAATTTGCCCACCATATCCCAGCTGAGCCTTGGCAGCCCCTTCCAAGGAGCAGCTCCAGTGCCTGACCACTGCCCAAGTCATGCCATGCAACTGGAAACACCTCCTTCCAAAGATCAGGGCTCCTCACTGCCCACGAGGGGGGAGCAGGAGTGGCTGCCCTGAACAAGAAGGCTTTGTCTTCCTCTTTGGCATATGTAGGAGCTTGGGAAGAAGTTGCTTTTGGCCCAGGCACGGGAGAGGGAGGCTGTGAAAACAAATGACCAGGCAGATGACTCCAAAGGGAGGTAAACTACCTACATTCAGCCCTGCTCAACCCTCCAAGCATGAGCAGCTCTAATTCCAGCTCACAGGCTGGAAAATCCAAGTGTTAACAGGCATCAGAATTTCAATCAACATTCAGTCACAGGTGTGCTTTTTTGTTAAACCACAAAGAGGTGATGCACAAGTGGCTGAACAAGAAGAAAAGGGTAAATCAGCTGCAACAAGCAGGCAGCTGAAGAGAATAACAAAATTTATGGGCCCAGCTTCTCCACTTTGTCACCTGCAAACTCAGTCCTGTCAATTCCTGGCTTGGCACATCTATATAAACCATAGGAGCAGTCACAGGACAGTTGATTTACCCTCCTTTGACCACCAGAGCAGCCAGTGATGCTGTCACGTCCTTGAGAGAGTCAGTCACATGTGACAGTGTGAACTCCTGCTTGTGAGGAACACGTACCAGGTCCCCACCAACAGATCCCTTGATAACCTTCAAGGAGGGAATTTTATTGTATTCTTTCTAATAGAGTCTTGTTGCTTTTAGCACACAGGTGTATATGAGAGGAGCAAGGAATATAGGCAGAGCTTGAGAAGATTCCTTCACGGCAATGTACAGATCCATCACCAGCACAGAGCTATGAGCCACTGCAGCTCCTTCCCAGAGAAGGGTGGGGAGGATTATGTATGTAAAAATGCAGGAAGATTTGTGGCTTAGATTTCAGCTGGGGACTGTGCTGAAATCCAACACTCGATCCGCGTTTGTAATTCACACCACCACATGGGTGGGTGCTTCAGGGTTTGTTTCAGGGAAGATAAAATGGCCAAAGAAGCAGAAAATGCTGGAGATGGCTTGAGGCAAGAAAAGCACTGTTTGTGTGCCTTGGAAACACACAAAAGGCTTTAGGCCCTTCAGGGACTCAATAAGTGGGTGACTTATCTTACAGCACCTGAGGAGACCTGCAACAAGGGTGATGCCAAATGGCTCAAAACTGTTTATTTGTCTACAAACATAACCCGAAGAACTTCAGGAACTTTCAGGTCAGGACCTGTGCTACTGCAAGTAAGTAAACACTTTCACAGTCAGGTGGCTGCAGAACCAAAGGGGTTGCATTTCACAGTGGAGCTCATCGGTTACGTCTTCACACACCTTCATCCCTTAATTCATATTTTAATTTGATCATATGTCACTTCAGGCAATGGTTTCTTCAGCACTGCCTAACTCTTCAACAGCATTTTAAAATATCATCATATTCTCCAGTTTTCCTGGAGTTGGGAATTAACTCCAACAGGCAGGATTTTGCTGTTGGGTTTTTCATTTTTAAAACACAAGCAAGGTTGTTCTTTTCCAGAAAACAAAGAGCCTTCATTTTAGACGACAGAAACAAAAATGTTAGTCAGCATTTATATCCCAGATTAATTTATTAACGAATAATAGATTTATGTGGAATACCAACACCTTAAGTATGTTAGAACCTAGGAAAAGCAAGAGCCTTCCCAGGTCATAGAAATTTCAGAGAGCAAAATCCAGGTGCTGGTAAGATCAAGGATTTGTATAAAGCCTTGCTGCTGGCACAATGGAGGGATGGTGTTACAGCATTGCATCTGAGCTGTTCTTAACAGAGGTGTGTGAGCTCTCCCTGCATCTGCCCTTGGCACAGGCAAAGGGTCACACTCACAATACACACCTGCATCCTCTGGTACACTCCTATTTCCTGCTGGAGCTCCAACTGCAGCAGGAGAGCTGGAGCTGTCAGCACACAGCCACCCGCTGGAGAGGCTGAACTGCTCTTCTGCTCCTCATCAGCATCTCAACAGATCCCACAAGCTCAACACAGCTCCTCATGTAATTCCCTGCACAGAAACCATGAAAAAAATTCAGCCTCAGAACAGGCCAGGCACATCCATGACTGTGATACCTCCTAAGCAGAGAGTTACAAAGAAGAATTCCAAGTGGAACACAATGGTTTTATTACAGGTCCCAAACTCTTCATTGACTTTTTACTGAACACCATTAAGGTACATCTACAAGGGATGATGCAGACTCTTTGCCAAGCATCAGAGCTTTGGTTCTTACCTCACCTCCAGCAAGGCTGAGGCACAGACCAGAGGCTGCGGTCAGAAATATTTTCATGCACATTAACTTCAAAATCTGGGAAGCCTGTGATATGATCAGAGTTGAGATGGATTCTCTCTTCCAGGCACCAGACAGATAATTCCACTGACAGGTATTAAAAAGGTAAAAATGAACTTAGAGTGACCAGCTACTATATTCCCTTGAGTGCCTGGGATTGCATCAAGACTTTCAACTGGACCTGTAAGACATGTGAAGTCCTTAATCGGAGATAGAATAAAAGGGGAAAGACAATAAATGGCAAACTGAGCGACAAATACATAAATAGAAAGTGGTTTCATCAGTTTATTGCTTTTGGCTGCCATTTCACAGAGGGCTGAGTCTCTGTAGGGATGTTCAATGCAGTACACACACCACGGAGAACAAGGTTCCATCACAACTCATAAAACTGGTAGGAAAACAATCTAATCCTACATCAGCATGATCTGAGAATCTGACAGTAAGTACAGCATCTCCAAAAAGCCATTGGCATTTACATTCATCAACCTGATTATTTTTAATTTGCTGAATAAAGCAATGGTGAGGGACCAAGCACTCAATAACACATTACTTTGGGTGTATTCAGGACATCCCCCCAGTGCACACGTTCTGAAATCTTCCAAAATATCACTAATACTAATTAGGGTATTTTGCTTCCAGTTTAAATGCCAGCAGAAAATAATTACTGTATTTTAATATATTAACTAAAGGAATATTTGTATAAAACTCTTTACATATGAAATATTTTAAATTAAACAATATACTATACTTATGAGAAAAACACAGACTAGAAATTTATTGCTAGTATAAAAATTAATTTTTTTCATGGAGGAGGAGGCTAGGTTAATATGATTGTTTTGAACACAGACAGTGCCAAAGATAAGAATTTCTGATTTTCAGATTGGCTCACCACCCACAGCTGGCTTCCAAGGACATGTAGGTGCGTGGGATTTATGAAAAATAAGGTCCACAACTTTCTCCAGAATTATGCTTTATGATCTGAAGTCATTTTATTGCCTTTTAGAATAATAATTAGAATCAGCTTCCTGCTCCTGCGCTCTAACATTATCATTTATTGGACCTTCTTTCCATGGAAAAAACAAAACAAAACAAAACAAAACACAACCACCCTAATCTTGCATTTCCACATTAGTATTTTGAAACTTTAGAACTACAACTACATTCATATCTTTGCCTGTACCAGAAGAAAAAAGGTGGGAACGTTCACATGTGAAGAGTCCACAATTACAAACAAAGTTTCTAGGCTGACCTGTGATCAATTTGCAAACGAGCTTTCATTTCCAAAGAAATCATTTTTCACATACTGTAGATTGAGCAACACTAGTCAGTGCAAACAGTGATATCTACTACTCTAGTAGTAACAAAATGAAATTAACATCAAAACTTGCTTACAGATCTGCACAGCCCAATGCAGTGGCTTCGCAGGGCACTGTTTCCAGTAAAAAAAGACATGTATCTATAGCTTTATTTATTATTTTTCCTTTTTAAATATGCTGTTTCCAGCTGTTATATAGTTTGTAACTAAATTGTACTACTTTCTCAAAGTGATTTTCTTCTTAAGTTATACACACTCATCCAACTGCTGACTTAAAAGTTCATAGGAGAAGACCAACAATCTACCTCTGTCAGCACTAGAGTTCATAAGGGTTATCAGCATTGCAAATTATCAAGGTGATGATATCTATAATTAATTAAATATCATAAAATTAACCAATGGAAATTATAACCTAGTCATAGATTCTATTATTGCTGAGTAATTCATACAAACTGGTGTTTTACAGAACCAGCAATTCTCAAGTCACTCAAATGAAAAAAAAGAGTACTTTTGTATTAATGCCACTTCTTCAGTTGGGATAGTTGAACTCTGCTGTAAATCACCTAGTTAGAAACGTCTAGCTGGGTGTTCAGGAATGGAAATGACAAATGAGGCAGTTTGGGTTAAAGCCTCCTCCTGGCTAAATCCTCTTCCAGAGTGCCCTGGGCCCAAATGTGCCTCATGACAAAGCAGGATTTGAACCCAACACATTAAAATATCAATGATGTTAATATCACTTATGAATGCCAAGGTACTTAGTACCCACTTGTTGCCACAACAGTTCCTTTTCCTTCAACTCCACTCCCACGTTTGTCCTTCACCCCAAAAAACCGTATTAGCATATTTGAGGGGGAAACACAGCACTCAAATTCAAGTAATGAAGGACTTGAGAAGCACATGCCTTTCTTTTCATGGCATGCAAGAAAAGGAGTCAGACACCAAGAACTGGAACAACAAAGACAGTAGTTCAGTGGAAAATAACACTTGTTGCTCTTAGACAATTCAGGCCAGTGATGTGCGTTCCATGTACATCTGAAAATAAAAAAATCTGCTTTTATTCAGACAAAACATTAAATACTTTATATGGATCTCTTTCATCTCCAAGTCATATTTACACAGCTATTCACAAAAATGTGCAAAGTAAAATCCGACAACAAAATTAATTTACAAGTCCAACAAATTGAACGTGACATTAAAAAAGGCAGTAGGGATTCCACGTCCATTTTTTATACACTTTAAAGAGCTAAAGGTAGCAAAACGGTTGATTCCAGGTGAACCTCTGGAAATTTAACAAAGCCTGTCCATGCTGCACATCAGTCACTAGCTGTCTTTGCTGCAGAATTCACAATGTATCCCTCCAGTGAGGTCTTTGACAACTTTTTCTTTGATCAGTTTTTGCAGGAATTTTGTTTCACCTGTCACATTGTGCATAGTTTGTCTGTTCATGGCAGCCATGCAGAGGTTGTTGTAATAGTGCAAAGGTGTGCTGGGCTGATCCAGGTCATACCCAAATCCTGCTAAGCTCACTTCATCACATAAATGTGTGGCCAGAACAACTGCTGTGACCCCAATTGTAGGTACGTTCTGAAAAGGGGAAAAATGAAGTTTGCTTAATTCAAACATATGGTCCTTTACCAGTTTTTATAAACACTTAAATATACTCTGTGTGTGTGTGTGTATATATCTATATATATCTATATCTATACACAAAGTTTCATGGTTTTGTCTATTCCCTCTCCTCATTTAAAACTGAAATCAATTAAAACAATTAGTTAAAACTAAAACTAAAAATCAATTCAACGATAAAGTAAAACTAAATACTCCAGGGCAATACATCAATATAACTTGAGTATTTGCCTTTACTGAGGCTTTTGACTGTCAACACTGAATTTTTGTTCTGTGAAAGCAAAATGCCCTCTTACTGTGTAGTTAAACTGCAAGTGAACCTTCACTCCAAACATTCAAACAACTCCTGACACGCAGTTAAACTTGACAATTCTTGAGGTAAACTTATTGCAGTCTTAAGCAACAACAGGCTGTCTAACAATACTCTTCAAAACGTGACTTCTCACTGAACAACCTGTGAAGAAGGCAAATATACTATGACACAACTAAGGTACATAACTTGGCAAGTTATGTTATTCTGATAAATAAATATAAGAAGATCCTTCAAAGATTGGTGCAATAACATTAAATGTCTTCACACAGAGTTCAAGACAACTAGTGACATTTAATTTCTCAAGCTTGTAATTAAAATAACAAAAAATGCAGTGTATACTTAAGCCAGGCAGTTCATCACTCTGCACTGCTGCTGGAGCAAAGGACATGGAGGGAGGATATGCCCTGAGCACTCTGGCACACGTAGCAATTCCAACAGCTGGAAGGTTGCTTTAAGCTGGCCTGGCTTCCAGACCCTCTCTGCTTTCCCTGCAGCTGGAGACACATCTGCCTACAGCTGGTGGCTGGTTTGGCTTAACAGGGCTGCTCTTAGCACACTAACATATATCAAATGTGTGCTTTTGAGTATTTCACACCAGTCACAAGTATGTGTGAGTGAACACAGTCTACTGGAGTGAATTTGTGTCTCAGCATCTGAATGCCATTTCATGTCAGTATGCACAGGCATAATACCTCATCTAAAAAGGTGAGCTGAAATCTTACTTTGATTTTGCTTGAGAAAATACAAGAGGACTTTGAGAGCACATAATTTCCCTATTACTTGAGGCCAGCTCTGAAACTGCACAGAGAAAATAAAAAGCCAAAAAACCTTTTTTCAGTTTCTTATTTTATTCACCTCGTATTTTACTGTCTCCTTCTGGTAAAAGGAAACTTCTTACCTTATCCCAACCCCAGAATTTTGATCGAGGCTCAGGAAACTGTAAAATGTCCAAAGCTGTCTCTTTGATAATGACTGGATTTAGAATCCGAAACTGCTTTGATGTAAAAGGGATTTTCTCAGCAACCTGCCTCCAAAAGAAGAGCCGCACCCACAGGGGCTGAGAGAAATAAAAAATATAGTTCAAATGGAAACTCTGAGACAGACTCAGTAACAAACACAAGATACAGAATTCACCAGTGACTCTGAAAAATTCGGGAAAAAGTTTATGGCTAAGCTGGTTCAGGAATACCAGTGCACAGCTCAAGTGACAGATCCAAAAGAGGAAAAACTTTCAATGTATTTGGAATTGCAGAGAGGACACCAGAGGGAAAAGTCATTTATTCTGAATATTTGACTGCACTTTGTGTCAATCAGTCAACATATCCACCAGCACCACAAGTTCTCCAGGCCTTCCCCATCACAACTGGGCAGGCAGCAGCAGTTAAAAACATGGGGAAGGAAGCCACAGTTTTCCAGAAACATTAATCAGGCATTCTGAAGAAAGCACTGGATTTAAAACAATTGTGCTTAGGCTTTGAAGTGAAGAGCTGCTCTTTGACAGCCTCCACCTAGTGATAATAACCTTAGGAGAGGATTTACACAGGACTCAGAAAGCCTGATTCTGATCTCATGCCACTGCAGTCAATTAGATGTCCACTAATGGAATTAAAAATACTACATCACACTCATTTTCCAAGTCCATTAAACGGGTAACATTAAGCAAATTATAAAACTGATACAGCTGTGACATACAACTATATTTCTTTAATCAGGCTTTATGGAACAGAACTGATCAAATACAGGTAGCAATGATTCCTGTCTTTCCACCCATAATTTGAATCAGTTTACTACAGTACCAATACCTGCAGAGAGAGCTGAGCCAAGTGAAAGGTGAATATTTAAAAGAATTATATTTGCTGTTCACAGAATCACAAAGACACTGAGGTTGGATATCAAGAGGTCCAACTCCCCTGGCTCAAGCAGACACCTCAAGCCAGATGTTTAGGACATATAGATGACTTTTGAGAAAGATATCCATGGATATTCAACACCACAAACTCCCTGGACAACCTGTGCCAGTGCTCAGTCATCCTCACAGTAAAACTGTTTCCTGTGTGTTCAGAGGAACCTTCCTGTGTTTCAGTTTGTTCCCACTGCCTCTTATCCTATCACTGGACACCAAGAAGAGAGCCTGGCTCCATCCTATTTGTACCTTCCCCTCAGATATTTATGTGCATTAATAAGATCCCCCTAAGCCTTTCCTTCTCTAGGCTAAGCAGTCCCAGCTCTATCAGTCACAGCAGAGATGCTCCAGTCCCTTAAGCATCTTTGTGGTTCTTCAGAGGACTCCCTCCAGAATGCCCATTCCCAGATCAGATGTTGGCTCTCTGCATCAGCAAAAACAGCAAAGCAAGGAAGAAGGTGGGAATGAGGTGATCTCCTAAGCTACACAAAACAAGTACAGGTACTCTTTTCATAAAGCACACACTTGCATTGTGCAACTCACTAACAAGAGGATGCTGTGGATGCCCAAAAACAATCACTCTTTCAATCCCCCAAAAACCAAATTTTAATACTGAAAGCCAGCCTTGTACTAGTCATTCTTCAAAACCAAACCTTGAAACATGGAATAGCCAGATAGCTTGTAAAACAAGTGAGTTAGGAATCCAAGTCAAATTACAAAGCTGCTGGTTATCAAAATTACTACACTGCTGCAGGGAAGGTCACAGACCAACACTGTATTGTCCCCAGTAAAATTAAAAAAAAATAAACAAACAAATAAACAAATAAGAAGTTCTTCAGTTTGCACAAATTCAGAGATTCAGGAAAATCTCTCTATAAAAGATGCTCAGATAACTGAAAACAAGGCAATATCCCTGCACATAGTCTCTGGACTAAAGTAGTAGCAGAGAGTCGTGGTCACCATTAAACAGACCATCCATATGATCCCATATTGTAAAAATCACAGAATTAAGAAGTACCTGAACTAGCACATATCAAACTGTTAAAAAACTTGACAGGTTTTCTTTTAAATCCCTCTCAATAATTTAGAGCATTTATTTTCAATCTGTGGTCAGAGAAACGTAGTTTTGCAACCTGCAGAAATTATCTGCCTGCAAACTGAAAGAGGTGGAAGCCACCAGTCCAAAGTTAGTTTGCAAACAGGAAATCCTTTCTATCAGTTCCTCAGGAATCTCTGCACTTCTTTAAATATTCAGTGAGAAATAAGTAATCTTGTCATTTTGGAACCACAGACAAATGTTCAATTACATGCTAACTACATGTATGCCTCTTGTAGCAGTAAAAACTTCAGTTGTTAAAAAAATGGATCGGCATTCAGAAATCTCATTTCTATTCTGGGCTCTGCAGACTTGAACAAAGGACTTAAACCTAATGTGAAATGAATTCCACTTTAGTAAACACTCAGTATGTCATGCAGCTTGGTGCAAACCACCAATATCTGCAGAAAAAAAGAAGTATTACTGTGAGCATGGAGCTTCAACATGAATGCTGGCCCCACTGTAATCAGGAGACAAAGATAAAAAAACCTCAAAAAGTTTTTGTGCTGAGGATCTTTTACAGGAAGTAACATATGAATCAGCTTCTTAAGCACTAAAGAACAACTAAAAAAGGAAGGTACATAAGACTGTCATATTACATACCAGTGTTTCATTTTTCACCATTGCTTGAAGCCAATTGAAATCCACACTTTTAAACAAAACAGCCACAAACAAGCTTGCAGGAGGATATTCATGTTCAGAAAGGGGAGCTCCTTCTGGGTAAGTCATCCGTATGGTCGTTTTGTTACCAACGTGATCTGTGTATCCTTGAACTGGTGCATCATTTAACCTAGGGGAAAAAAACATAATGGAGATAAACTATATCTAATAAACACAGGATATAATCTCATTAGAGCATCCGACACTAAGCAAAAACCTGTTATTTGGCCCACAGATTTTTAACAGAACACAGTATAGTGCTTTCTCAGACCCTCCTTGCCTCACATACTCATCCTGCCCTTATCTCTGGGAGGAAGTCAATTCTATTTCTAGATTAAATGGCATAAGTGCAAAACTTTGAAAAGAGAAGCTTGAATAGGAAAGTAACTTAAAGTGGCACTGCAGAATTTCTTGTCTATTGCCTTGTGTCAACTCAGAGGCTTAAAAGAGGAAGGAGAAGAAAACACACAGAAAGTTGCTTATATTATCCTTTTTCAGATATATACATACATACACACATATATACATACACTCACATGAATATTCCACACAGAAAAGCATTCACATTTTCCCTCTGATGCAATGGAATGCATCCTGTGGGTTTATAGCATTCCAGCTCACCAAAACTTTCAGGTGCTGGCACACTGCTGACAAGAACAGCATCATCCCACTCCCTCAGTTCTGCAGAACAGTGTAAGTCCTGCAAACTTCTGTGTATCAACACTCTCACACTGCCAGCCCTAATTTCAGAGAACAGCTAGTGCAAATTCTCTGCCTCTCCATATGCTAACAGGTTTGCCTACCTTTGAATTGATGCCTAAAGTTTCCTCCAAAATAGACACTCAGAATGATCTCTAATAAGTGAGCCATCCAGGAAGATCCATGTAACCTATTTAATTCTAAAAATCTACAAAATATGCACCAAAATCCTTTGGCATCAGTTTAAGAGCTACTGACTCAATGAAATCTTCCCTTTATAAGAGGAGCAAGCCACAGTTTACAAAACAAGTTGGGAAAACGCTTGTATCAAATTTATTTGTGACTTTACAGGACTAGAAACAAGGAAGAGAGTTCAAACTTCAGTGTTTAGAAGGCACAAATACAGAGCACATAAGCCACATATTAGCAAGTGTGGGCAGTTACAGAAGGCATATGCTTACCTTACAAACAACAGGGAAGATAAGTGTGTGATAAGGTGTATAGGCAAATCATATACTGAAACACCTATTAATTTTTATTGTGTTTGAACTAGATTTATAGAAAAGCCTTTCAGATAAGGATCCCAACTAGCCAAGGGGAAAAAAGCAGAGGTGAGTTCTCTGAAAGCTTAAACGTATTAATTGATAAAACCAGGATTGTCTATTTGTCTGTGATTTCATTGATTTCTATCTCATTTCTGCCCATGGGTTGGGGTTTTATTGAATCTGAGGTCCCCAGATAATGACACTGAATTCCTATCTTGTGAACATGACAATTAATTTTGCTCCTAAGTCTTCAAATTCCATCAAGTCACAAGTAAATTTATCAAAAGCACTTTCAGAAATAGTCTTACAAGTTGCATAAATGTTGGAGATACTCTCCTCTTGGAAAAAAAAGTTTGCTCAGATAGTAATGCTGAAGTAGTTGGAATCCTCAGATGGAAAATATGTACCTTATAACAACATCAAACTGATTCAGTAAGTGACCCAGCTCTGATCCATGAAGAATTCCACCACTGCCAACAACAACACAACGCTTACAGTGTTTTGACTTCACATCTTCTGGCAAATCATGCTCAGGTAGGAGTTCAAGAAGATTTTTAAGCTTATCAAAAAACTTGTGAAATCCAAATGGAGGCTCATATTTAAATAAAGCTTCATCTTCATTTATATTTTTCCTTACAAAGGGAGGTATGTCCACGCTATACTTCTCTGCAAATAACCTGCTCATTTCTCTCTTGGCGTAGGAAGGTCGGCACTGTTCCTGCAGTGCGGCGCTGGCGTATTGCTGTGCTCTCTACAACAAAACACAGATGATTTCAGTCAGCAAAGCCCGCTGCAGGAATGTACAAAACCCTCTCAGTGCAACCCAACAGCTCTTTAACAAACACAGGGGGTTTTTTAATAAAGTTTAAACATGGAAGTATGATGCATTTTAAAGCACTTACCGAAAGGCAGACACCGGAAAAGGAATTCCTCTCCACACAATCACTTAAATCTAGACATGAGGCTTCCTAAAGAATAAACCAAGCTGGGAGAACTGCTAAGTGCAAGCAAGCTGTTTAAGAGCACTTGTCCTGTTATTTACAGCAACAAATAAAAAAAATCTAGGCATAGATTTTCTACCTATCTAATTCAGCAGCAGGTGGAATTCTACTCTGCTGCTCAACTGCATGACCTGAGCTCTGCCTATGGTGGGATTCTACCAGAGACACATCCATTGGGTAAAAGTGCTGTGAAACAGCAGCCTGGACTTGCTTAGTAATCAGAATGGAGCAACACTTCTTCCATAAGTATTGCTAAAGTGATATTGCAAAGGACTAAATAGGACTTCAAAAGGAACGCAAGGGGGGCTGTTTCAGGTCTTCTCTCAAAGGCTAGTTACCAAAATAAAAGACTACAGTTCCATATTGCATAAAAAGATTAAACTGTCAGATGAAACTACATATTGGTCCATTTCATAATAAAAACAAAACACTATTCAGTATGTTATAGCATCTGTAATGGCAAGCCAGTATCTGATGTAAGGAAGAAGAGAAACAGAAAAGGTATTAATTTTACCAGTTAAAATACAACCTTATTATGTTCCCTTCCCCAGTAAACTCTGCTGGTTTTCCTCCACTGTAATTAAAAAAAAAAAAAGGAGCAAACATGGGGTCTAAAAATTTCAAATTTATTGCCAATGTAATTCTCTTGTACTGTTAAGGAACAGGAAGTGTTTAACTGGGTGCACAAGGGGAGAAGTTGTGCTGCTTTTTTTTTTCCTTCTTTTTTATTAACCAAGATTGATCTACAGAACTGCCTCTACCATACAGAACTTTTCTGCAGGTTTGGGCATAAACACCGCACTGGGCAAAGCACAACTGAGCAACTTCATGCTGTGCTTTGGCAAGAGCCAGTGTATCTTTGGAAGAGCCTCAATTTCTAAGGCTGGCAGTTCCACACCCTATTAGTAACATCAATGCAAATCATGTGACAACTGCCCCAAACAGTTTGCAATTAGCTAATACATAACTAGACCAGAGCAATGCTCGTGGCTCATCCTGCACCTAACACAAACAAAATGAACCATGAGACAGCCCATGCAGTCTTCAAGTGTTTGTTCTTCAGAATCAAGAATGTGCTATTGAAAAAATAAATAAATGAGAAGAAAAGGGCTCAGAAGGGAAAAAATATGCACTGAATATGATGGGAGGTGGGGAAGATACACAAGGAGTAATGTTAAGACTGCCTTAAATCAAGGCTTTTGCTCTAAGCTGTGTCTTAGCACTGAGACATTCAAAGCCAGAGGTGTAACAGCTCTAAGCCAGGTAGGTTCTGTTATGAAGTGCAAACAGGTTAAGTGGCAAAGGCTTTAGTAGTGCCTGCCTAAAAGCCACATGCAAAACTGTACATGAAGTAAGTAGCTGCTAACTTAAATGAATAAATTAAGTAATAGCTGCAGCCTCTTGCACATTTGCCTTATGATTCCAAAAACATCAGAGCAACTACAAGTCAAAGCAGACCAGGGAGCTGGCTTAGGTAAAAAAAAAAAACAAAACACATTTGGTTGAATGTGGTGGGTTTGGGTTGTTGTTGTGTGGGGGTTTTTTAATATGTTACTTTTCATTTGCATAAATTTTCTGTCATCTGCACTGACACAATAGTAGGATGACATGTCCATTTCAAATGTCATTCTTAAAGTCACAGTTATCTTGTTTTACCCCTAAAAATCCAGTTTCTCTATCAACTTCTATTGTCATTCCACAGGAACAAAAACCAGAAGTTCCATGGCATGAAATGAAGGAAAATATATTTTCCCTCAAAGGATAATTTTAGCATTCTAGTTCTTTGCTGTACAGCCCTGTAACTCTATATTATCAATTAATAAACTTTTTTTTTAAAACAAGTGAAAGGTAAAAAATACCAACCCTTACGCGATCGAGGTCCACATATGGCATTTTTGTTCTGTCACATTCTTCAGGGCCAAAATGTAATTTGAGGATATAAAGGAAGCACCCTCCAACCACAAATAGTACAAGAATTCTAAAAACAAACAGGAGAGTGAGGGGTAAATCTTTTTTTCCAGCCTTCAAGCAACTATTAAAACAATATTTTAAAGCAAATTTGTAACAGTTGAAGAACTTCAGATGAATACTTGCATTTGAATCAAACAAAAAAACCCCTATTGCTTTGTTCACTTCAAATCTTTCACAACTCTTCAGAGCTATCTGCAGGAAAATAAAAACACATATAGATGCTTTGACAGGACCATGTTGCCTGATATACTTGAAATGTGTCTCTGATGAGTCAAACATCTCTCCTCAACCAAACCAAGAGTTACTTTTGTTTCCTTTTTTAAAGGGCCAATCTATCTTGTATTATGTACTTTCATGCAAGCTAAAAAAAAAAGGATGGAACTTCAAATTGCAAGATTTTGGGCCAATAGCAACCACTGAAATAAAACTTTCAACTCACTGGCAGACTAGAAAGCAGAATTTAGATGCTCAGGTTTATCTTGAGAAGCCTAACTTGGTTATTTACACCCCCAAAACATGCAGAAGAAAGAAAAAAAAACAACAAACTTTAAAATTGAATACCATAGACTATCTGTATTTTTGATCTACTGATTTCTCATTCCTAAGGAACACTACTCACTGTTGATGTCAAAATAGTCACTTGACTCATTTCATGTCTAAACCAATCTGTAAAAAAATTGCACCATTATTTGGTTAGAGCTTTGGTTGATGCTCAGGTATATAGCTTGAACTTTGTAATTGATTTTCACTTCCCATGGTCTCCTAAGGACTGGACATTTGTTTAAACACCTTTACAAAATATACAACTTACTAAGTGTCCAGTACTTCTTGAAACTCTTTCACATTAAGTTAATACAGATTTTCAATATTTATTTTAAAAAAAATCTTGTACCATATGAACAAATAGATGCAATCCTGGCACTCAGTTTGCAGTACAGGCTGCAAACAAGACAAACACTGGAAAAGCAGCACTGTTCTCACATCTCATTTAAATAAATTACATTTTGCACTGACAGGTCATCTAAAACCTTCCTTAGCATGTTAGGCTGCAAGCCATGGACATCAGAAATCAGGGAATTCACAGCAGATGAATGAGGCTGGTTTTCATCCACAGAAGTTTATGCACATCCCCAGATTCAGCTGGGGCTGCACCATTCAGGTGCTCAAAAACACCTGTGGATAAAACAGCTTGGGTTTGGGGCTTTTAACCTTTAAGACTTAAAAATTCATGTGGCACCACAGTAGTGATTTTTTTCGGTGTCAGACATGGTTCTGGATGTTCATGAGCACACACTTAATAATTGTAATTTGATGTCAAGTTATAAACAATGGAGTAAGATTTTTGATGCAGCGTTTCAGAAAAAACACCTCCCCAAAATACCCATTCAATATCCAGGAGCCTTCAAAGCTTTGAGATGGTTTTACTTTTCTAGACATAATAAAAAAGAGACTGGAAATACCTGTGAGCAAAGTAATAGGATCTCACTTTGGCTTGGGAAAACAGGTACTACAATGAGTGAGCTCAGGCTCTTCCAAGTGTTTTCGATGCCCCAGGGAAAGCTGTGTGCCCAAGCCTCCATCCAGTGCCTGTGGCAATCTCATGTCTTGATTTCTGCATCCTTTTTGTAATTGGGAACAAAAACTGACCTCTGTGTTGCTGTGACAATGACACTTACTTGCAAGTACCTTTTAAAAACCAGCTCGGTCTTCTCATCTTCATGTGCAGCCACCTTACACCATTGCACAGGGGGTGAACGATCGCTTTTCAGCTTCACAGAGTTATTGTCACTCAGCATTGCTGGGAAAAAAAGAAAAAAAATTATAACATTTGCTGAATTGAAAAATCTTCACAGGACATCCACAGACTGACAACTTTGTTTCCCAAGGACTGTGGTTCTTAGTTATGGTGTCAGGAATACTGAATTCTTCCTGATCAAGAACACACTCATTTCAGCAGCACCACCAAAACCCAATTCTAAAATGCTGCCTGAAGTCTAATAATTGCAATTACACCAGTTACTGTCAAACATTTTTGTTTGATCTGGTCAAACACACTCCAGACATGGAAAAAAAAATAATCTACACTATGCTCAGGGTATTTAGGATCCCTGAATCAAAATCAAATCCCTGCACTACGCTACCCTGCAGGCTTCAAGGATGCTCCCAGCATGCAGAGCCTGTACAAGCCATCCTCCAAACTGGAGCCCACGTTTCAAACCAACTCCCTGGTTTTCCCAAGGTTAAGCAAACCTGTCTCGTCATCATTGCTCTGAATACACCACTGACTTCTTTAGCAGCCCAAACAACACAGCCAGCAACTTCAGCAGCAAGCACCAAAGGGAGAGTGGAGGAAATTTTGCCTGGCATAGGGCAGGAGCAGGAAGCTGCCAGCACTAGGGCAGTTTCTGTG
The DNA here is from genome assembly GCA_013396695.1 of Sakesphorus luctuosus. NCBI lineage: Eukaryota > Metazoa > Chordata > Aves > Passeriformes > Thamnophilidae > Sakesphorus > Sakesphorus luctuosus. The sequence goes on along the minus strand of VWZD01002786.1, from coordinate 108,280 downwards.
CACAGCAGCAGCTCTCCTTCAAGAAACATTGAGCACTGCACAGCCCTCCCTCGCAGATGGGCAGGGCACTAATCATTAGCTAATAAAAAGCAATCTCACTGCTTATCTTGTGTAAGTTCCCATGAATGTCACAGCACGCTCCACTTATGATTTTGGAAAGAAAAATGCAGGCTGGAACATCAGCTTCTCACAGGCTGCTGCCATTAACCAAAGATGAGCAAACAAGGAAACACTGTGCTATCTCTGAGTCTGCTGGTTTTCCCCTGAAAGAAGAAAGGATGTGAATAAGGGTTTTTTCTACCCACCCTTGGCATCAGTCCCTTTGATCAGCCAGCCATGGAAGGGTGCAGCCTGCTCTTCCAGAGTGAAGGATTTTAGCCCTACTCCTTCCCTTTGATCTCAGTGCTTGTCCCTCTCTGCTGCAAAGGAGTTTACTCCTTCAGTTCTCTTGCCAAGAGCTCTCTCACAAGAACTATTAAAAATGCAAGGCTAAGGGAAGGCTTTTATCTAAGGATCACAGTTCACAGAATATTCCGTGTTGGAAAGGGACCCACAAGGATCATCAAGTCCAGCTCATAAGTGAATGGCCCACAGAGGGATCAAACCCACAACCCTAGTGTTATTAGCACCATGCTCTAACCAGCTGACCTAATCTCAGGGATGATCTTCTAGACCCTCTTTTCCACCTCTTTTTATTTCATATGGTGATATGACCCATTTGAACCATCCTCTACTGCCACCTCAAAACACTCTGTTTGGACAAACACTGATGTTCTTAAACACCAGGATGAGGGGCTGAGGAGGCACAACTGTCCGCTCCAGATCTCAAATCCAAGCCACTGAAATTTCAAGGGTATCTAATTCAGAACTCAGTCTCTCTGCACAGTCATGCATCATTTCTCACTAACAAATCTGATATACACAGTAAAAGGTCAAATACCACAAACAACTGTGAGACAGGGTGGGACAAGGAGTTATAAAGATCAACAACAGCATCTGAAGCCCTTCAAAGAGCAAACAACAGTCAGGTGATGCTTTTAGGGTAACATGCAAGTGATAATAACCCACAAAACAGAGGAAGGCAAAAAAAAGCCTAAATGTTTTTGCCACCAGGAAATGTCACCCACCGCCTACCTGAAACTCAGGTAACTTGGTTATTATGGCACTACTAAGATTCTCAAATTACTCACCTAGCTGTATTTACTAATTGCACAGACTCTGAGCTCTCACATCCATTTGAAGGCCTTTAGCACAAACCTGCATCCCTTTAAATAGCTCCTTTTAGCAGATAAGAAGGCACTGTACAAACTGAAGTCAATAGCATTATGCCTGTCTTGCAACAGATGAAACTGAAGCCTAAGGGTTAAGTGACACTCCACAGTCCCCCAGAACTCCAGCAGTTAAGCTGGAAATCAAATACAGCTCCTATCTCATACACAACCTGTCAAGGATACATGTCAGCACGCCAGAAGGAACCTATCAAGCCTTAAAAGCTCCTCATTTTCCCAGAGCACCACCTCATCTTTACTGGCTGCATCTATACCACTGAATAAAAAGAGCACTGAGGAGCAAAACTGGGTGTTGACACCACCATCCCAGTCACCCACATCACGAGCCCAGTTTGCTCTCAGCTAAGATTTGCAGCAAACCAGTCAAGTCCCTACAGGTAAAGGCATCAACAACATTCATTACGAGGACCATAGCGTGGTGTTAGTTATGGATCACCAAGTTGAACTGCTCTACCTTGAGACTTTCAGTGCCAATCCAGCAGGATTCGTACAATCACCTTCAATTCCAGGTATGACACACTGCTTCTGCCATACACAGACAAGTCAACTCTGCAGCCCTCATCTGGTACCTTCATACTGTGGGACCTGGTACCTTCATACCAACACCCCTTGAGATGTCAGGTATTGAGAGGGATCACGTCAGCATGCACAGGGAGCAGCCCCAGCTCACGGAGCAATCACACTAAACAAACACTGATCAGAGGATGAGAGCTGTGCAGGAGAGCGTGAACAAGGCCTGCAGACCACGTGGGAACTCCAGGATCACTCCACATCCTACAGAGAGTACACTCCATCAGATCACTTCAGAAGAGACTGTCAAAGACCAGCACAAACAAGCAGCGCTCAGCATTGTTTGGGAAAGGGAAGGGGATCTCCCACCAACACGATGTCTTTACAGCAGGAACAGCACAAAACAGGGCAGCAATTACATCTGTCAGTTCCACACATCTCCATAAACACAGCTGGGGGGGAAGTATAAAGTGGAACCTTTCTTTTTTAAAAATGAAAAAGCAGGAAACAAGCTTCACCTATTTCCACTAGAGAACAATGTGGGTAATAACTCCCTCTCAGGTAAACATAAAGAGATAACTTGATCACAGTCTATAGGAACCTACGTCTAATATCTAATATTGAGGAAAAGAAAACAACATAACATAAAGGTTCCCTTTCCTTTCACAAGCTAAACTTAAGCCAAACACTCTTCCTCCTCCCCTCCTTGCCTCAGCTTTCCTTATTTTTGCCAGAGTTTACATGGAACCTGTCACAACCCCTTTGGTGAGGTGACAAGCAGTGCAGGAGCTGGAGTCAGGTGCATAATATTTTCTATATGCAGCCCCTCTGTGATTTTCACTGGGTTTCTTGTGCTCTTCTGCGCTTCTTACCAGCTTACCTGCTCCAACATAGGTGGCCCATAAGTCCCCCAGGGTGTTCCTCCTCCAAGACTCTCCCTCTCAAGTCTCCTTATCAAAGCATGATACCCTCAGATCCTTCCCAAGCTTTCAAACTTAATAATCCTTTCATTGGAAACAATATGCCAGAAGGAAATAAATTCTGGAAATAACCTCTACCTGTTTACGTAACACACATTAAACAATTTTATTTTTTAAAGCCAATAGTGGATCAAGCTTCATCCCAATAATAACTGCAGGGGAAATGGTAATAAAAGAATAAAAGACCTGAAGCTTAGGAGAGTTAGTTGTGCACCCCATTATACTCAAAGGACCCTGCAGTCACAAGTGTTGTACAGTCAAACTGTTGCCTTAGGACTGCAACTAGAGGTAATTTATCCATCCAAAACAGAGTATTTCTTAAACACACACACACACACAAAAATAATTAAAAAAAATTCAGTAACATATTATCTTCTAGCTTAAATAGTTTGTTACTAAAATGCCGAATCAATTTGGAAAATTGTAGCAAGCAGCACATCAGAAATTGCAATATAGTGAAGGACTGCCTCACTTTCAGAGGATCACAGAACGGTTTGGGTTGGAAGGAACCTTAAAGATCATCCAGTTCCAACCCCATGCCATGGGCAGGGACACCTTCCACTAGACCAGGCTGCTCAAAGCCCCATCCAACCTCACTCTGAACACTTCCAAGGATGGGGCAAACACAGCTTATATGGCCAACCTGTGTCAGTGCTTCACTACCCTCACACTAAAGAATTTCTTCCTAAGATCCAACCTACACCTGCCCTCTGTCAGTTTGAGGCCATTCCCACTTGTCCTGTCACCACATGACCTTGTAAAAAGTTCCTCTCCAGGCTGTCTTGTAGCCTGAAGGTGCTGTAAGGTCTCCCTGGAGCCTTCTCTTCTCCAGGTGAACAACTCCAGCTTTCTCAACTTGTCTCTAGAGCAGAAGGGCTCCAGCCCCTCTAAACATCTCCGTGACCTCTGGACTCACTCCAGCAGATCCACATCCTTCCTGTGCTCGGGACCCCAGAGCTGGATACAGCACTGCAGGTGGGATGTCACCAGAGCAGAGCAATAAATACCCCTTCCCTCAATCTGCTGCCAATGCTGCTTTTGATACAGCCCAGAACACAGCTGGTTTCTGAGCTGCCACAGACAAAGCCAGCTCATGTCAAGCTTCTCATCCACCAGCCTCCCCAAGGCCTTCTCCTCAGAGCTGCTCTCCACCCATTCTCTGCTCAGCCTGTATTTGTGCTTGGGATTGTCCTGAACAAGGTCCAGGACCTTGTTGAACTTCATGAGATTAACTGTCCAATGCCTTTTGCAGAAGTTAATCCAAATTTTAAACACAGATTTAACAGATCAGGAAAACTAACATAACAAAATGCCTAGTTGTTGAATTTGGAAACAAAATCTATACAAGCAAAGTAAAAAGCCTTTCATAACGGCAAAATACACAGGAAAGGTGGGGACAGAAAAGGAACAGACAAGTTATTCCAAAGGAACAGCTTCTGAATGAGAAATCTCTTTCTATCACACAATAAACATTGAAATATCTTCTTACAGGACTTTTGTTCAATGGTACATGACAAAAATCCTTTAAAACCACAAGCATGAGGAAAAATTCCAGAGATATTGATGATTTGAGGGAGACTTATCAGGAACATGCTAAAGCATGAGAGACTTTTGTGTTATAATCTCTAGCAGTGTACTCACTGCTGGATATTTATCTTCACATAATCTCACCATCCTACTACTTCCTATCCCAAGATATAAAGAGGCAGAAGCCAGACAGGGAACTGTTGCACATTAGGGACTGACAAATTCTCACCAAAGAAAAAAAATGGAGCTAAAGTTAAAAATTAGACACTTCTGTCAATTATTTCTTCATCTACAACTATTTAAGTCCTACAGTTAAATTGGTAATTTAACATATTTAGATTTTTGATAAACTCTTCTTGAATATTATTTGCTTAGTCCCTATTTCTATTGAATTAAAAAGCATTTGACAAGATACCTGTTCCAGTGAAGTCAGTTGGTTTGATTAGTTCAAGAATACATCCTTGATGGCAGAAAAAAGTTTAGCCTTTAATATAGTTATAAGCACTTACAGTGGGACATTATACACTCATGGAATCAATGTGTCTTAGAAAATGAATTTTGAATGGAAAGGCTTTTTAATTAGACAATAAAAACTAAAAGCTTGTGTCATCTGTACAATCTGAAGTTCATTTGGTCAAGATCTTCCTTCTCAAAAGATACTAATGTGTCAGTGTTATAAACGATCACCCAAATAACCAATCATTTTGGTATAAAGGGTAGTTTAATTTTATAAATAATGAAAGCTATAGAG